>OX393584.1:12827930-13101597 GCA_947652605.1 Elmis aenea
AGAGAAGCAAACGGAACACTTAGCCACAGCGTTTACCGTAAACCGACCCATACCAACCGATATCTAAATGCTGCATCACATCACCACCCGGCCCAAAAACAATCGGTGATCAACACATTAATACATAGGGCTAAAGAGATATGCACACCAAAAAACATCAAAGAAGAACTGAACATGGTCACGAGAGCCCTGCAAGAAAACGGTTACCAGCGTAAACAAATACTTCGTACCATACAAAAACATGCCACGCCAAAAGAAGGAAAAGAAAAGAAAGAATACATCGCTACGACTTACTTGCCCTACATCAGCGGAGTGACTAACAAAATATCAAAGCTTCTACAAAAACATAAAATCAAAACCGTTTTCAACGCTCCTTTGAAGCTCTCGAATAAATTAAGAAGAACACACGACACAGGACTACACCACGCGGGAATATATAGCATACCTTGCTCCTGTGGAAAAGTATACATAGGACAAACTGGCAGGAGTATACAAACGCGTCTCAAAGAACACGAAGGACAAACAACAAGAAAACAAGTCGATAAATCAGCGGTAGCAGAACACGCCCAGGGTACAGGACACAACATCCTCTTCAGAGAAACAAAACTACTGGCCCGCGCAAACCATTTCTGGCCAAGATTATATCGAGAATCATTGGAAATCATCAAGAACCCAAACAACTACAACAGAGACACAGGCATACAACTCCCAAACATCTGGAAACCAGTCATCACAAAACCACTGAGGCAGAACAAATCCATCAAGCGGAACGCCACGCCTCCACAAGCTGGATATATAAACCCAGCAACATCCCTCACAAATTAGTCGTTTTGAAAAAGACCAAGACACAATGGTCGAAACGTCAACTACTTCTAAATATAGAAGACGCGGTTCCAAACCCGGAAACCAAGATTGTATTATGGATAACGGCCGCGAAAGCCTCAAGAATAAAATACTTATCTATTCATTTTGTTCCACCTACCACTCATGCATTGTGGTTTCACTGCGTAACCACATAATATTGTTAAAACGGACCAATTTTTTTGCAAAAAAATTAATCCTTTTCATTTAAGTCATATTAAGTCTATTTGTAAAATTTCATTAAAAAAGTTATGTACTGTGCTTGAAAGGGTTAAGCCAGTAATATGTTACCGCAATTTGGCGATTTTTCATAATTAAGCCTACGCAAGTGATGCATCTGTGGTCTGTAGGTAATGTTAGGTTACTAGAAGTGTGTAAAATAACGATGGTACATTTGAGAAGCCGGTAAAATCCGTCCCCTATATTTTCGTCTCTAACTTTTAAAACGGTTTGGAGTGCGCAACGCTCATATGTACGTAGGAAATTTTACTTTTTATATTTGCAAAGCTCAAACTTGTGTTCGCCTTGAAATTAGTTTTCGAAAATCATGTATGCAGTTAATCATACCGTATCGCACCTGGATTTCATAAACTAAACTTTGTACAGATTCTCAGCGCTGTTTGTACAAAGTGAACCTCACAAGTTGTTTGTGGTGTTACCAACCACATAATACCCAAACCATACAACGCTGTACGCGATAATTTTCCAAGTTCATCCTTCCTTGTTCCCTGAATTATGTTGCAGCACAGTTATTGCGCTAGCTCTAGGGTAATAAAAAAATGTCGCACTGCATTTTTAGCCACGTGACTGATTGTTGCATAAACAGCTGGCGGACAGATTTACGCTCCATTACTTATTAAATTAATTTTAATCCAGTTTCGGCATGTTACTACCTTGTTTAAAGTTATACGACGCATTCACTGTATTACATTTGCAATTCAAATAATTTCAATTAATTGCAGTGGCGACTCGTACAGCGCAATTCATGCTGAATTCATAAATTTGCTACCAAGCACAGATGCCATATAACTCCATCACCCACATTCAAACATGGCTGGAAATTTATAGTAATATAAAAATAACATAAACTGTACAGGGTGTGCAAATTTCGATGTTTTCATAGGGAATTTTTGTAACTATATTTCCAACAATATACAGGGTGTCACAAAAAACGCCGCAGGCTGTAACTCCGTTGTTTGTGGTCCGATTTTGGTAAACAAAAAAGTAAATGAAATGGCTCCTCAAATACTATAAACTGAATTGGATTTCAATTTTTTTCAAGTTAAACTTAAATGTCAAATCATAGTCAATTTTTTTTGCTAAATCTGGTAGACTTTTTTTTTTTAATTCAATGATCTAGTCATAAGTTAATTTTAGTGCTAAACTAATAACAGGTAAAAAATAAAAGTTTAACTAAAATAGGTTAGGTTTCACAAAATTTTTAACCGTGCCGTGGAAAACAAAAAAATCTTAATCAACAAATGTCATTTAAACGTCAGTGTGGTATTTAAGCAGCAATTTTAAAAACACAAATTACAAACAAAAATTTCATGTTAAATGCTGGTCTATAACTTAATTTATAAATGTTGCGCTTCTGTTAACTTTGCCAACACAAGCTATTACATGTATAAACAAACTTTAAACCCATTCATTATTATACATTCTAGTTAAATAAATAAAGCAAATTCACGTGTAAATATAGTTATGTTACCGAATGTGTGTGGTTTAGTTCCAACTATCAATAGTAACAAAACATTCATTATTTAATCAAAGTTACTGGATCCATTGTTCCGTGCAGTTTGCTTTTTATTACGGCGTTTGAGAATTAGCTTATGCTTTTGTAATAGCTTTTCATTGGCATTTTATGAAGCATATGAATAGGCATTATATTGCAAGGTAAAATTAACTAGTATATTTGCTGGGAATGTTGTGTGTTGATTTTTCAATTTAAAAACTTATCTTTTTTAAGCTTTTGAATAAGTATTAATTTTATGAATACTTGAATTATAAGAGCGATTTATTTTAAATGTATTTTATGTTATAGGGTGGTCCTTATTTTTATGCAGGACCCTCTCGATTTGTACCTTTATATAAATCATCACTTCCTATAAAATTTGGGACCTAATCCGGAATGATGGTACATAAGTTCAATTTCATAAAATGAAGAACTTCATTATTTTGTTTCATGTATAAACAAACCCATTTCGACTGAAAATACAAGTTTCAACTTGTCTGGCGCTTGTTGCACAGATTGATATCTTTTCCATTTTTTTTCACCACACACTACTGTAACATAGTCTAATCGGTATGTGCTGAACAACGCGGCGGTGGTATAGTCGTAGAACTGAAATCGAAACTGTTCCATTTCCTAGCCCAGCGGTCAGCAAAATTTTCTGAATGTCGCAGGTTTAGCGCGCGCCCCAAAATAAAAAATCAAAAAAGTTTCATCACAAAATTTGCTTAAATTATGCTGCGGAAGTAGAAACATTAATGTATTAAGAATTATCCTGTGCACCCCAAAAATTATCCCGTGCACCCCAAAAATTATCCCGTGCACCCCAAAAATTATCCCGCGCACACCCGGGGGTGCGTGCACCCCCCTTTGCAGACCACTGCCCTAGCCAACCGGGCACATCAAAAAATGAGGAATATAGATAAACAGAAATAGAAAGTAAAGTGTCAAAAAACAGAAGAACTAGAAAAGATATGTTTACTACTCAATTCTTAGCAGCTCTAGAGAGGTGTAAGATCAGTGATGGGAATGCCGTTCATTTGTTCATAGCTTGGTAGATGCCGATCATTAAAATCCAGATGAGTTTGTCATTCATTGCACATCCATTAACAGAGCTCGGTAAAGATTTCGCAAAAATATTTCACTAGATGTCAAGTCAAAATTTAAAGAATTGAATTTAAACTTTGTAGTCATCCATTAAGATTCCAAAATGGTTCCAGACATTACTGGATAAAAGCTACAGCTCCTAACGTAGAACAGCTTTTAAGAATTCCCGAAATGCTGACAGATTATAAATGAATAATAAACAAATAAAATAAATTTAAACAAGTTATATATACACAAAATTGGTATTTATAAGTGACGCATAAGTTTTAGCCAAAACAATAAATTGTAATAGAATTTAGGGTCGATGGGGCACGGATTAATGGCACCTGATCGATCACAAACTTTGTACGAGTAATTTTTTTGTAAGTATAACGGAAAAGAAATGAGAGGCCCTACCATTCAAACTATGAAAAAAAAATCCTATTTAAATAAAGACCACCCTAATATGTTTACTTAAAAGCTTTTCTATAAACTAATTGTTTTGTAGGATTGTTTTTCTATGAAGCAAATTCTCTATTTGAATAAATAAAATAAATTACTTATATGGACTGTTTGTTGGGCTATTAAGTTTAAGCTAAACATAGTTGAAATCTGGTAGCAAATAAAGTTATGAAGAAAATAACTCGATTCCTTTACCCACCTGGTATAAACAAGGTACATATTATTTGTAAAGAAATAGCAAAGAAAATATGAAACTTCCAAGAAGCGTCCAATAAAATTTTAGATCTAAAGTTACAAATAAATTGCTGGGTTCTCTATTATGATATGTAAATAATGGTGAGAGACATACAGCGAAAAACAATTCCATTTAGATGTAGTGTTGCCCCATGCGACGAGTCCCTACTGATACCATACATTCACATACAAACTGTGAGCAATATTTATGTCTGTAACTTGTCATATATAAACTGCCTCAATTATAGATAACAATTTCTTTAGTTCGTCTGTGTAGATTCCTGATTCACATAATGTATATTCATATCCGTTTAAAAATTACGGACCCGATAAAGTTTATTTGCACACATGGATACTATGATTATCACGCCAGCGAAACAATTGGAATATTAAAAAATTGTATCAGATTAAATTTACATTTAAATCGAGTATTGCAAAAGAGGCCAATTTACATTTCTAATTTTTATATATTTAATAGAGTTATGCGTCTAAGACAGAGCGAAATCAGTCGACAATTGACACAACAATCGATATTAAATTTAAAAAACTAAACATATAGAAACATGTTGGGCATAAGTAAATAAATAATAATGATGATAATAAAACGAAACAAGTATAAATAAAAACTAAATTTATGCAGTAAGCGGTAAACAGTGTTTTAAAACATTGCTGAAACAAACCCATTTCTAAGAAAGTGATGTTTTATCATAAAATTTGCTCCATGTGTTAAATGTCTTAGGAAGAATCGCCACAGCTAAAAGTAACGAGCAATAACTCAACAAAGTATTTGCTAGGAAGTCGTTGACACGTGCCTTTACACATTTGCCCATATTTACATTATAGAATCTAACAAAACGGCTTTGTCTTCGTAACGGATCACAATTTTACAGCGGTGAAATTGAGTAAGTACTCGAAATGCCCGAGATATAATAGACCAATTTGCGTCGCTTTATTTGAACAAACAAGTCCGTAAAATATTGCTGGGCGTTAACTTAGGACATTTAACAATCAATTACATTGTCGTAATTAATACATTATAAAAGATTTAAGTGGGGCCTTATAAATAGATTTCAAACGAAGGGGCAATAAAACGTTTTTGGAAGATTAATTAGCATTTTTAGCTGTACGCCTTAATAGAGTACAACGTACAATTAATTTATTTATTTCACTTTTTCAACCTTCCTTAATCCAATCTATTAAATTAATTTTAAATGTATAGGTATCATCCAAGAAATCGATTTAAGAAACTTTTTATGACTACATTAATTCAAAAATGCAGCACTTCTTCTCTAAGATGACGTGAAAAACTTTTAATAATAATAGAAAAACGTGAAAATCGCTCAAAAATTTTTAACACGCTCAGGCAAAAAGCAAATGTAACACTATTGACCTACTGGATTTTATTATGAAAACAGAATGGGTTCTCACGATATGTTGCCAATGTATTTCTTAATAAAAATAGGTGAATTGCAATTGTATTACGAGTAAATTTAATTAGTTTTCGCCCATGCATTGGTAAACTAATCGTCATGCGGCGCCATGCGCGTATATGGTATTGACTATTTTCATCGATATAGAGGGTGGGGCATTTTCGCCTTGACAATGAAAGTTGTTTGTACTTTTTTTAAATTATTAAAAACAAATTAAAATATGCAAATTAAAACGTGCAAAAAAATATCGTTATTAATAACTTAAATGATAAAAACATTACATCCAATCTTGTGGAATAAAAACCTAACTAGAAAAACAAAAATAAATATATTTAAAACGATAATAGAACCAGTATTGACTTATGGGGCAGAGATATGGGTAAGGGACAAATCAATGAATCAAAGACTACTCTCGGCCGAGATGGCATATTGGAGAAGATGCTGCGGCCTATCCTTGTACGATCACGTTAGAAATGAGGACATCAGAGATAAAATGAAAATAAAAGGCACTATTATCGATCATATAAATGAAAAACAGTTAAGATGGTACGGACATCTGCGCAGAATGAAGGAAGAAAGAATACCAATAAAAGTATGGAACTGGACTCCAGCACAAAGAAATAAACGAGGGAGACCACGGAAGATGTGGAAAAACAACATAGATGAGGAAATGAAAAAGAGAGATTTACGAGAAGATGACTGGAACGATAAGGATAAATGGCGATTAGGATGCGAGAAGCGGCAATAGCTGCAAATACTCGCTATATATATATATATAATAACTTAATATTGCTAGTTTATAATGTCATTCATGAATTTATATTAATTTAAATGTTACTATACATACACCGACTTTTTAAAACCATTTTGTAAACAGCTAATTAATTTCTTAGCAAATCTTTATTTGATAAGTAGTAAAAATCGCAAATTATTTTAATAAAAGGCAACCATTATTTCTAAGTATCTCGTAAAACAAGCCCCTTATAAATCCAATTTTGTTATTCTTGTAATCCTCTATTTTTATCATTTCAGTTTCGTTTTTATTTTTTTAAATCCACGTTGACGAATGACTGCATAAACAATTCTTATTTTTGATTTCATGGATAACTTCATTGACGCTAGCGTCGTTGTTAGACCTTCTTGTTGAACACTTCTGCTTTCTTTCGTAAATCACCTATTTTCTTTTTCCTCATTTTTAATTGATAAAGACACTCGTAGGTTTTTAATACTTATAACCAGGAACTAAAATCAAAAAATAATTCGTTCGTTTTTTATCGGAACGAATTTTATTAACGGTTAAAACCGGTTTTAGGTTTTTTTTTAATCACCAAGTCGAGTACCTATATTTTCTTAGTCACCACCTTTTTCTTACGAAATTCAGAGCAGAGAACTTTCTAAAGAACGATCGCTAAATCTCAAAATGACAGTGTCGGCAACTTTATTAATACGATGAAACCCAAATTATTCTAATATTCAATCATTCAGATTATAAATACTTAGCATGTTATACAGGGTGTTTTCCAAATGTTGCGAAAAAATTGGAGAGGTGATTACTTATCAAAAATTAAAGGGGTCTTTCATATAAATTTTGTTCTTTAGACGTCTCCTTTCGAAGTTACACAGGGGAGCGGTAAATTTAGGTTTTTATTTTATTTCTCAAATTTGGATATTATGTAGCAGAATAATATTTGGTAGATGTTTTGTATTTTTTTAATGGTTTCCCATAGTAACATTTTCAATCATCTCCCACCTTTACAGGAGGCTGAAAAGTGCGACCCCTGTTGGTTTTTTTATCAGAACTTTTTGGTGGATGGAAATTTCATAACTTAAATTTTTTTTTAAACTTGATTAATTTAGAATGCTTTTTTATGTTTTAGTTTTTGTCGTAAAACCTACAGTTTTTGAGTAAAAATAATATAAGTGAACATGCACCATTAAATATTCCAATATAAAACGATTTATTTTTGTGATTACTATGGTTTGTTTATGTTCATATTGGGTCAAATTAACGGGTGTAATTCATTTTGAGGTTTACGCGGCGACAACGCTAAAACGCCCGTCACTTCTACCCACTGTAAACATAAACAAACCATGGTTACCACCAAAATGAATCATTTTGTATTGGGATATTTAATGGTGCATGTTTACTTATTTTACTTTGTGCTCAAAAACTGTAGATTTTACGAGGAAAACTAAGGAATAAAAAAAGTTTTTAAATAAATCAAACTTTAAAAAAATATTTTAATTTTAAAATTGTCACCCACCGAAAAGTTTTAATAAAAAAACCAACAGGGGTCGCACTTTTCAGCCCCTGTGAAGGTTGGAGATGATTGAAAATATTACTATGAGAAACCTTTTAATAAGTATAAAACATCTACCAAATATCATTCACCTACATTTATCCAAATTTGAGAAATAAAATAAAAACGTAATTTTACCGCTACCCTTTTGGGGAGTGTAACTTCGAAAGGAAACGTTTGAGGAAAAAATGTTTATGAAAGACCCCCCTTAATTTTTGATAAGGAATCACCACCCGATTTTTTGCAGTATTTAAGAAACACCTTCTTGGGCGTCCGCAGAAAATTATGCAGGGGGAGGCAAAGCTTGGAAACGATTGCAGTAAAATATTAACGAACTTTTAACTGGACCCTCTTTCATTTGGTCATTAATGGAGTACTCGATTCCAGGGAGGGGCAAGTGCCCCGTTTGCCCTCCCCTGTGGACGCCCATGAACACCCTGTAGATGTATATCAGCGTGATTATTTTGTACTTTTGGTAATAAATGTGAGATATAAAAATTTACTTTTTTTTACTATTTCTTAACAATCGTTGGGGCCCCGCTGAATTGTAAACGGCGATATGTTCGGTTTTGATCATTATGGACGACATAATTTACACTAGCGAATCGCCATATTAATTTACCTAATTGTCAGACACATTTAACATATAATCAAATAAAATTTGTGCGTTTTTTGTTTTTTCCAACATTTATTTTCAGATCGCATTCTTTGGCTTTATCCTCTAAATTTCCAAACGGGTCTTTTAATCAATGCTGCAATTTAATTGCATTGTTTTAATAATTTAGTGCAAAACATTGGCCAAGCGAAGCGAAAGCAAATTGTCTGCGACTTTTAGCTCCTTGCGTTATTTTTCGCGTTTATTAATAGTGTAAAGTCGAGTAAAATACCTAATTCACCTTCTTTATAATTTACATCGACTGGACGGGGTTGTCGAGAAGCTTTTAACCGTGCATTGTAAAATTTATTACGAATATGTGGCAAACGTACAAATTTTAATTGGCTAATAACATTTGCATATCAGCATTTAAATGTAAGGCAGACTCGATCATTATAAAGTTAATTAATTTTCAAATGGAATAATCCATATTTGATGGTGACAGAACCTGAAAATGAGGCGCTAACTTTGCATACATTATTCTTCTAATGGGTCGCTGTAAATGGATATTGATTTTATTAGAATGCAAAATCGTTAAGGCGCAAAATGCATATTTTCCCGTACATTTCATATTAATATTAGTCATAACAGTGTGTGGGACGAACTTGTTCTAATGTCAACATCACAATGTCACTGCAAAGTACTTCATACAGCTGCGCAGCATAAATGAAATTCTCAAGTTGGACAAACAAATCAGGAAATAAACCGCTAAATTACTCGAATACAAATAGGGAAAGGTTACCCAAAGTGTACCATGTTTTGCCTAGTAAGTGTTTAAATTGTTTTGATTAAAATTATTGGAATTTCGCTCACAGAATCTTTATCATTTTCCGTGAGACTCATTGGTAAATGTGTATTGTGTTAAGCACAAACTAGAAATCTCTTTGTAATGATTTTAAAATAAAATAATGAGAAATCGTTACAAGTAATTTGGTAGATGCCTAAAAGTTGTTTTTTTTTGTTGCTTGAACTAGTGTTGGCATGAGACGAGACGCGGCGAGATTTTATCCATTCTCGATCTCGAACATTCTCGAAAATTTTATCTCGATCTCGAAAATTGTATCTCGATCTCGATCTCGAACTCGAGAATCTTTATTCTCGAATTTTATAAATGTGCGAATCGAATTGAGACACTTGCAAAGCTTCAACTGAGTGTCCTTGATGATATTCAGAACCGCGATCGGCTCCGGCGTTAGTTTTTTGAGCCACAGACCGAGGACTTGCGCTCAGAAGAGCCCCGCACTTACAAATCGTTAAGAAAATTTGATAAAGGATTTATTATGATTAGTGAAATTATAAAACTTTTGATTACAAAAAATCCTTCTTGCAAAACCTCCAGACGGGCCTTGCATAGAACACTGTGGTTTCAAGTTCAGAGGTTTCCCATGTAAGCAAATAACGTAAACGCATATTATTAGATGCCAATTTTACATTTATTTCTTAATTTAATTGTATGAGCTTACATCGTGTGTTACAAAGTGTTTACAAGTTTATTGGTATTTTGCGGTGTTAGTTATTGGCGATTATAAAAATTCTAAATTCGTAAAATATTAGTTTTCAATTATGAAACATTGTACAAACTCAACCGCAACAAGTGCATTTACTTAGATGTTTTTTGTTTTAATTTTCGTAGATAGCTTAATAAGTAATTGGTAAAACACTATTTTCCTTGATTTTGTGACTTATTAATAAAAATAAATATAGGAAGTAATATCTCATTAAAAAAAGAAGAAAAAAAAACACGTTTAACTGTTCCAGAGCTCTTCGCTGCCCTTAAAAAAAAGAAGAAAATCTCAAAAATTAAAAGTGACAAAAAAAACTGAAATAATAGATACATTCTCCATCAAAAAGTACCGTAAGAAAGTACTCATAAAATTGATCTAAGGAATAAAACAAAAAAGTTATGAGAGAAAAATGAAATTTAACATTTTCTTATTTTTTGCTATAACATCAGAAGTACGAGAAATTTTGTACTTTTAAAAATTGATTGTGGTTCTGCTCATACTAAGGAATAATTCATCTAATTTAAGCAAACCTGCATCTCTTATAATAAGCGAGATCTCCGTACTGGAAATGTAATCTGGGACACCCTGTATACATAAAACGATTTATAGTTTTTCCACATTATAAAAATACTGTCAAAATCGGAAATTTAAAGCCCGTGTGACACGGTGTAAATTTCTATATAAAATGTAATACAAAATATCTTGTAATATTTTTCTTGCATGGAACGCTTGTACATGCAAGAAACTATACAGAATTTTGTACGAGAAACCTGTATGACACGATATATGATTTTTTGTATAATATTTGGTACAAATTTTTATACAAAACCTTTCATCGTGTCACACGGGCTTTCGAAAGTCGTCTCAAAATTTCGAAAATAATGTTAATCTCGTCTCGAATATTCGAGACGGAAAATGCCAATCTCGATCTCGAATATACGAGACTAGACGAGATCAAGAATTATGTCGTCTCGGCGGCAACACTAGCTTGAAGCAACACATATCTTTGCTTTATTAATTTTTAGTCTTAAGTTTTCTTTCAAAAAAAACTGAACAAAACTTTTAATTTGGCTCTTTCTTATTTTATATTTAATTATTTTTCGAAAATAGACAGTTTACCTTGTGTAACAGTGACCGTTATCGTAAATTAATTTTGCTAAATATTGAACAATCATGCACATTCTTAAACATAGATCTCCAATAATAAAATTAAAGGCTTAACTTTTAATTTTGCTACCTAATTTAAATATTGACAATTACCTGAAACATCATCGTGGTAACTTTTAAAAGACGATAGAATTTGGGCAACCTTACTCTACTTAAAGTTAACATGGGGATTCCTCCAAGTTTACGTTTTGAAATGTCAGCTCTCGTTATTGTCTTAAAACTCTCAACTATTTAAGATAGATAATCGTAGTAATCCGACAGGCATTATATTAAAGTACCGTTTAAAAATTGGTCACCGGAGACTTCCATCAGGGCGCCTTTGCCACAATTAAGATAATATTGAATAGTTATTGATGAAATCGACGTTCAGTTTAAAGCAACCATCAGGCAGTCGACGACCAGGCGTCAACCAAACCTACACAAATCCGAGAAGGTGGATTAGTCTTACATACTGACGATCTCATACACACCTACTTATCTCTGTGAAATTATCAATGCAGGTTGACCTATTCAATTTACACTGCAGATGTGCACCTTTGTTGGTGTAGATTTAACGACAGTGTGTTGAGTGACAAAGTATAAATCCAGTAAATCACGATTCTCAGCGGCGCGCTTCGTCTGTTGGCGTTCGCGACAAAATTCCACGACTCACAAAGGGCAGGTGTGAGAACGATACCGCCTTCATGGTATATCTTGGCCCTGTACGATTATTATTGTTGCAGCACATGTTTTGTTCGAGACTTAAGGTCTCGGTTTGTTCGTATTATACGCAATCAATGGCGATTTATTGTTTCAGTCAAGTTTAAAAAGCCCTCGTTTTGTGGAGATCGTATCTCGCAGATAGGTCTTAATTTAGTACTTCAAAAGTAAAAATAATGAAATGACATGCAGTTTTAATCAGCAGAGAGCGCTATACAAGAAGAAAAAATACAAAACTGCGTTTTTTATTTTATCAAAGGACCTCTCAACGTACTAAGGCGCAAGCATACACGTGCGCACTTACAAAATTAATAGAACAATTTACTCGCAAAAACTGTTCCTTTACCTACTTAAGTCGACCAATCATTGTTTGTTTTAAATTATGATTTTTACAAGTAAATGTGAGATTTTCTGTGCAAAATAATAACTGCAACAGATAGATAAATTTTTTTATTATACCTAATAATAGAATAATTGCAGAAAAAATAATACAATCGTTTGCATAAAATAAGGGCGTTATATTCACAGACAAATAACAAAAATACTACACATAGTCATAGTACTTGCTTTAAGAGACGTGCCAAGCCTTATGAGCGTCCTTTTGCAAAAAGAATGTTCCCTCTTAGACCAGGGTTTCTGAAACTTATTTATTAGCGGCCCACTTTCCAATCCAAAAAATTGTCGAGACCCAACAAAATTTTGTTATTTTAAAATGATACTATTAACCATTCATAACCTTTATTATTTTTATAATTTTAAACAGGACAAAAAACCGATTTCTTAAAATGGAAAAACTGGTTAAGAAAACCGTTATTTTTGTCCGTAAAAGTGATTTTTAACCGAAACCGTTATTTTTAATTAAAAAACAAGAAACGGTAACCTATAACCAAAATATTTAAAAACCGGTTTTTAAACATCTTTTTTAAATAAAAATTGCTTTAAAAAATATATAATCTGTAGTAAATGCGATTAGTTTACCAGAAGTCATTACTGAACGCTTGTTTGTACATACATATATTATACAATTATAAATAGATATCTTTTCATACTTTGCATTCTTAATCTATAATGTCAAAAGCCTTTTTTTACCGGTTTTTAAAACCGGATGAAGAGTGAAATCGTTTTTTTTTTACAGAAAACCGCAAAAAAACTGTTTTTAACAAAACGTTATAAAAATAAAGTTCTCGATTTCGGTTAACCGTTAATCAAATTTTTTTCGGTTTCGAGCCCTGATTTTAAATAAACACATTGAATTTGCTATTAAATTTATTTATCAACTAAAACTTAAAATCTCATTGCACAAAAATTTACCTTTAAAATAATGAATAAAATATTAATTTCTGGCTTGGTTAAATAAGTAAAAACTTTATTATTAGTTTCAGTATGGTTTGCGACTCAAACTAAAATTCTCGCGACCTACTTTTGGGTCGCGACCCACAGTTTAAGAAACACTGTCAGACGGCATAACTGAACTAATGTTCGCAGACGACATGGTCTTAGTCGCGGAATCAGAAGAGAGTCTACAACACAACCAAAAAACTCTTAACCAGGAATTGGAAAAAATCAAGATGAAAACAAATATAGACAAAACTAAAACTATGATCGGGTCAACAAAAAACAAAGTTCATAAAATTACTTTAGATGGACTTAGGTTGGAACAGGTAGATAGCTTCGAATATTTAGGAGTAAACATAGAGAAAAATGGAGGAATGGACAAGGAAATAAGCGAAAGAACAGGTAATGTGGGAAGAATATTTAGTAGTTTGAGATAATCTTTTTTGGATATACAGAAGTCCCAAAACGAACAAAATTAGAAGTGGTAAAAAAGTTGTAACTCCAGCACTTTTACACAGAAGGGACACGTGGACACTTAAGAACAAAAACAGTGGCCGTGTGAATGCAGCAGAAGTTGTCTTTCTAAAAAAAATAATTAAGGAAAAATCAAAAATGATCGAATCAGAAATGAAACATATAGAGAGAGAACAATTAAGAGTAAAATCAGTTGAAACAAAATACAAGAAAGACAGCTGGGATGGTTTGGACACATTTATAGAATGAAAGGGGAAAGGTTAAACAAAAAAGCAAGGTGTTAGGGAAAAAACAAAATAGGTAGACCGAGAAAAACCTGGCAAGACGAAGTTAAAAAAACGGCAACGGATAGAAAAATCAAATGGGAATTGATAAAAAAGCTAGCACAAGACACAAACACAACACAACTTAACAGTCCTACACCTGACGGTAGAGGGACTTAAATGAAAGTAATAAAAATTTAAAAAATATTTTGTAGTAATAGAATAATTGTAGAAAGAATACTATGACGTAGTATTTTTGTTATTTGTCTTTGAATATAACGCCATTATTTTATGCAAGCGGTTGTATTAAGGTCTCCACAGACCGACGCGGTGGCGGTAGCGGTGGCGGTCAGATGTAACCTTAGGAAACAAGTGCGACGCACGATCTCACTCACTCACTAAGGTTAAATCTGACCGCCACCGCCACCGCCACCGCGTCGGTCTGTGGAGACCTTAATACAACCGCTTGCATAAAATAATGGCGTTATATTCAAAGACAAATAACAAAAAAACTACGTCATAGTACTTGCTTTAAGAGCTGCGCTAAGCCTTATAAAAGTCCTTTTGCAAAAAATGCGCCCTCTTAGACGATAAGGTTAAAACTATCGCTGCATCAAGGCACAAAAAAGTTGAAAGTAGCTCAGTGAAAACTTACCTAAAAACTTTAGCTTTAATGGGGTTGCTTTGTTTCGGGAAACGTTTAAAAACAGTATTTTTTTTGTATTTGTGGTCTCGTCTGCATATAAATTTATTAGACTGACTTCACAGAAATCCGTTAAAAAAATATCCCCTTGCTTTTATTTTACGTAAATATACATTGCAAATAAAGTAGACTGGCTTTAACAGCTAAACTATAATTGTTATATCGTATTCAAATGGACACCTTATTAACACCATCCTTTAATAGAATATTCTAATGGATTTAATGTTTACACAAAACATTAGCCATGCAGTGTTTTAATTTTAATATTTAATTTAATTTATGCGTACGTTTCTCGAGTGATATACGTACAAGCATTTAAGAAAACGTCACAAACGAAAGACTGGCTTAAAAATGATGTTAGTTACCTACGTAAATGGACGTAGAAATGCCATTTTCCATTATTTTATTTTCGTTTATAACGCCACATTTCATAAAACCGTTTGCAATGAAAAAAGCCAAATGCATAAAATATGAAACTCGTATAGACCATACATCAACATTACTTTATATTTCTGAATTATTTAAACGCGGACCTTATCGCGTGTTCATTTCGCGTAATATACGGTCGTTATTTTTGTTTACGAAGAAATTATAACCCTTAGTCTAATTACTCTTGCCGCTGCAAAGACTGACACGGTTAAACCGCGATAAAAATTGTGTAATCTAACTCCCAATTTCGCTTTATAATATTGTCAGAAATGTCACGCAAAGTATGCTACGAGGTAGCTCTGCGTATTTAGACATGAAATATCACTTGTTTCGACTTAAAGATGCCTTATCGCTTATAAAACATACTTATTCCAGTCAGCAAAGGTGCGATACAACAAGTAAGACAAATCGTGGTATGTAAATTGGAATGACTCGTATTTTACTTGAATAGCCTGCAATGTGCATGTAAAATTAAAATTTCCATTTAAGACCAACGATTTAACAGGAAATGTGCGCTTAGATAGCAGAATGTTACGATTAATCGTAGCTATTTCCAATAATTAGTCGCTTTATTGTCGTGTAATTAGTATGCTATATGAAAGCACTTAGCTGTTAATTTTAAAAGGGATTGCATTTTTAATTGCGTTTAATTAAGTGCGATGAAAATTTATAACGCGCGAAGTAATTGACAACTCATCAATAAAATCGGGCAAGGCAATTATTTCCCCTAATTAATTTAGGCAACAATAAAGGGACGCACAAAAGCAGGGCTTCAGACAGTTATTTTTTTCTTTTCGATTTTCGTTCCGGTTTAAATAACAAAATATATATCAGTTCGGTTCCGGTTTTCTTTCCGGAAAAAATAACGGTTTTTTCAGTTTTCGGTTATAGGTTTAACTCCAAGGGATTTATTTTTAAATTTTTTAAAGGTTTTATTTGGTATAATAATAAGCTATAATAATTAGAACTAAAAGTACATAATATATATGATTACCACGCTACGAGACCCCGCATAAGAAGAAACAACAACTGAAGTGGAGAGTAAGAATGTGTTAACGAGCTTGTTTGATATGTACCGGACCGAAATAAACTGTTTTTTTTGTTCAGCTCCGGTTTCCGTTCCGACAAAAATAATAGGTTTTTTTCAGTTTCAGGTATTCGGTTCAGTTCCGGTTCGAAGCCCTGCACAAAAGTGAATATTTGTTTAATAATATTCGATATAAACTTTTATTATACAGGGTGTTTCTTAAATATTGCGAAAACGTTCGGAAGGCAATTCCTTATCGCAACTTAAGGGAGGGCTTTTTTATAATTTTTTCCCCTTAGACGTCTAGTTTCGAATATATAAAGAGGAGCTAAAATTAGGTTTTTATTTTATTTCGCAAATTTAGATAAACGTAGGAAAATGATATTTGGTAGATTAGTACTTATTAAAGGGTTCCCCATAGTTATATCTTTATTCATCTCCCACCTAAAAAATGCGACCCCTGTTGGTTTTGTTATCAGAACTTTTTTGGGGGTCGAAATTTTGCAATTTAATTTCTTTTTGTAAAAGATCAATCTATTAAGAAACTTTTTTATTCTTTAAGTTTTCCTGCAAAACTTACTGTTTTTGAGTAAAAACTAAAATGAGTAAGCATGAACCATTAAATATTCTGAAATAAAATGATTTATTTTGGTGGTTATCATGGTTTGTTAATGTTCATATTGGGTAGAATTGACGAGTGTAATTTATTTTAAAGTTATAGAGGTGACAACACGAAAACATCAGTCAATTCTATTCAACATGACCATTAACAAACCATGGTTACCACTAAAATAAATTGTTTTACTTTAAAATAGTTGATGGTTCATGCTTACTTATTTTACTTTTTACTCAAAAACTGTAGATTATGCAGGAAACTTAAGGAATAAAAAGGGTTTCTAAATAAATCAAGCTTTCAAATAACACTTGTTAAATTGCAAAATTTTAACCCTCCAAAAAGTTCTGATGAAAAAACCAAAAGGGGTCATACTTTTCAGCCCCTTGTGAAGGTGGGAGATGATTAAAAATATGATTATGGGAAACCTTTTAATAAGTACAAAACATCTACCAAATATCATTCTACTACATTTATCCAAATTTGGGAAATAAAATAAAAACCTAATTTTATTGCTCCCCTTTATGGTGGCATAACTCCGAAAGGAGACGTCTAAGGGGAACAAAAATATATAAAAGCCCCTTTTTAATTACCCGGCGAATTTTTTCGCAAAATTTAAGTAACATCCTGTATAATGCGATTAATACAATGTTTTAGCCGGACGATACCACATTGATAGATTTCAATTTTTGTAACTGATCTTTAAGACACAAGGGACGAAAATGTTTATCATTTGCTCAAAATTATAGCATCAAAACCAAAATAATATGGATAATAGTTTTGCAAAGACTATTATTGCGATCTTTAACGGTACAAACAAAATTCTTGCATACAGTTTAAAAATGGAAAAAAAAAACAATTTTTGTATTTTTTTTAATGGGGCTTACAGATTTTTTTAAATATTTAAGTTATAAAAGTCGCGAAATAAAATCTATGAATTCATATTTATCTCCCATTCGGTTCTCGATTTTTACATAACAGTCCAAACGAAGTCAAAAACAGCTTTTTAAATCAAAATTTAGAACAATTTTCGAACAATTTTTGTTGTATCGCTCTTTTATTTAAACTGCATACATCAAACCTTGCGTTCAGTGAAACGTAATGGCACTATATTGTTGGTGACGATCACGAAACAGATAATCATTCATTTCACTGACATTTCAATTGTATTTTTTTAACAATCACGATACCATTTTGAAGTGCTGACCAAATTTGATTGCCATTTTCGATAGTACACACGAATTATGCTTTTAAAACATCAGTTCAGCATTTTAACACCCCAAACCCCGTGAATTTAGTGAATCATTTTCAAAGCGGTTACACTATTATGAAATTAGAAAGTGTCATGAAATTAAGTTGATTTATAAGTTGATTATAATTATGTATGAGGCTTATTGAAAAAGTCCCTGCTTATTCTTAAGATAAAATTCCAAGTTATAACTGCATGAGTTTTGCATTGTAAATTTGTAATATGCAATATAACACTTGAATAGCTTGAGCATGCTGTCGTCAGCTTTCTACTTGTAATAAAAAGAAAAGAACAATGAAGACAAATACATATCCCTAAGTAAAAGTTAATAAAATCAGTCTTAATCCAGTTTCATATAAACAAGATTGCCTTGTAAATCAATATTCATAACGCTATGTATAAGGCAAAGAGAACTATTAATTTGGTGCTTTATATGTTAAAATTGTCAAGCTTATTTCAACATTCTTAATTTCGTATTTTAATTTGAAATAAATCTGTTTGCGGCATATACTAATATGATAAAAAGCCCGTTGTAAATTTTTAGGTCCCTTTTTTTTATAAAACAGCGCCGCTTAAAAGCCATTACCACTTAATTAAAACGCTATAACGACCAACTAAGACTTTTTGACCATGTTTACAATCAAATTAAGTTTCCAATTGGGTCCTCAAATACAATTAATGTGCACAAAAAAATAAATTACCTATCTTAGGCTTATTTATGCAAGTCATCTACATAAATTGAGACATTTCAACGAAACCGATTCAGTGGTCGGGCGAAATGTATTTAAATATTACCGTAACATTGTGTTTTTTCACGTATACATTTTCGAGCAATAATGAAGTATTATTTATTAACTATTAACCTTAATTTTGTCACTTGGAAGATGAAATTTTGGTAAAAATTAGGCGATACATTGAAATACCGGTTAGGAACGATTAACGAAATAAATTTAAATTTTGGCAAAGCCGAGTCTATCAAAAATACAAATTTTAAAATATAATCACTCGCCGACTACCGATATACAGGGTGGTCCACATAGAAAGGCCACTATTGGGTTCTCGTAAATGGTAAGAGCTACGAAGAAGTTTAAATTACACAAATTGTTCCCTTTTCTGAGACTTATTTAGTAATGTTTTAGTGTTTTAAAAAAATTCCATTGCACGCTAGATAATAAACAAAAATCAAAATGGGCCTTTTTTTAAATCATTAATAGCTCTAATACACCTAATGGTACAAAAATATTTTTGCGGAAAAAGTGGAACATTTTTTAACGCATAGTAAAATGAATACATCCATTTGTTTCAATATTGTTTAAATTCATGGCACTCTATAGTTTCATAGGGACTTTTTGATGAAATTTATTTGTTTTGATCTTAAATATCAAAATAAATACATTAAACCTTATATTATTGAAAAGAGGGAAATAAACTGAGGTCATAGCTAACTATGGATTCCATTATAAAAATGCAAGTTTGTAATTTATTTAAAAATGTAAACAATATTGAAACAAATGAATGTTTTCATTTTACAGTGCGTAAAAATATCCACAACTTTTTCACCAAAAATATTTTTTACCAACAAGTATGACAGAGTTATTACCGATTTTTAAGATATGTAAACTTTTATTTTTGTTCATTATCTAGCGTAGGGAAGAACAAAAAGCATTTAGGGAGAAATTTATTGCAACAAAAAAAAAACGAAAAAAGATGCTCAGCTTAGAAAACAGAATAGAATAAACAAAAAAAAAAAGAAAAGGAATATAACATTGTTATAAAGGGAGCAATATTTGATAAAAGTAACGGGACAGCAGGTATGGAAGCATTTCTAGATCAAAGTATATATCAAACAGATGTATAAGGTGGGTTAAAAACATGGAAAAGTATGACAGTAAAAGAAAGAAAAATACAGGAAAAATTAAAAAAGAGGCAGAAAAAGAAAGAAAAAGGAGCAAAAAAGTCAAAGTAGTAAACCAAAAATTAATTGTAGATAATAACATCTGGCTATGGAATAAAGAGAAACAGTAGCTACAGCAAAAAACAGACCCAAAAAACTAAGGACGGAAAACAAGTTATGGAACAAATGGCACGAACACAACACGAAAACGGACATGAATAAGGAAAAACAGATAACAATCAAAGCACGAGATATTATAAATGATAAAAATAGAGATAAGAAAGACAAAATAAGAATTGGTAGATTGGAATACCAGATGCATAAAAGGGAAAGAAGAAAAAGCGAACATGAAAAAAAGTCAGCACAACACAACTCAACAGTCCTACACCTAACAGTAGAAGGACTCATGACTAAATAAATCTAGCGTGTCATGGAACTTATTAAAAACATTAAAGCATCACTGAATAGGTCTCAGAAAGCGGAACAGTTTGTGTAATTTAAACTTTCTGTAGTTCTTACCGTTTACGAGATCCCAATAGTGGCCCTTCAATGGGAACCGCCCTGTATAGTTCAGAATATTAAATTTGATACTTTGTAGCCGGCCAAACGGCACGAGGCAAAAAAGCTTAATGTACATTTTGTTCCTTAACATTTAAAGTTTGAATTATTACTTTTCGGAGCTCGGCGCCTGGTTCACTTATAATAACCAAATGAAAAACTCGTATCAACCAATTTTAACAAAAACCTATGTAAATTGAAATGTTTTCCAACGAAACTATTTGCAACCATAAAATAATATATCTTTGCTCTGCGGTTTATAATAAAGCTGTTATACCCACATGCGGTTAAAACATAGTATCAGTAATACGATCCGTTCATGTTTGCTTTGCAAAACTAGACAACTTCGGCAGAGTTTACCTTTGTATGTGTTTCTACCCTCGATGTAGGGATTATACGGAGATTAATAATATTCAGAACATCGCAAATGACATACCTTGTTAAATACGATTTAGCATGTCACTCAGAAACAAGCAAACCTTGGTTGATGTCCTCATTAAATTTAGCTGCGGAAATACCCCGCGTGCGAAACCATCAACCAGGAAGGCCACCCAAAGGCTGCACAACGCGTCGTACTAACCTGTAAAAGAAATGCCGAGTTGACAATAAATTCTTTTTAGTACCTAGTATATGTCATACGTGACAACCAAGATGATCAGTAATTATAGTTCAAAACTGCGTCGAGTTACGGCACATTTTTTAAAATTATCTATGACAATGCTCGCACGCCTGATTTTTAATTCGTGCTGAACCTGTTATGTTTGACATTTGCCACATGTAATTTAAATCTACCAAACTAGTAATAAATGTGTATGTAACTAACAGTGGAGTTAAATTGTAATTTTTTTAAAGTAAATGAATGTAAACCTCGCAATGAACGTAGCTTTTCGGTTTTTTAGTTTATTTACAACAGACGACATATATACATAAAAAAGTGGAATCAGCTCTTTATGTTCAGAAAAAAAAAGTTTAGTTGTTCGTAAAAACATTCTGGGTCATTTTTAGTTTAAGTACGACATAAGTTTCGATATTTGTACATATTTTGGGACCAGGGCCGGTTTTACCATAAGGCGACCCTAGGCAATTGCCTAGGGGCGGCAGGATACGGGGGCGCTAGCCTTACTCATAAAAAAAAACGGAATGATGAATTTGAAAAATTCAACATGCGAGAAAAATGGCTGAGGTCTAAGGTGTTACACCTAATTTTAAACAACAAAGAGTTCGGCTTGGAAAAAAAATAGCTTGCGTATAAAGCAGAGGATGAAATCAAATCAGATTTTAAAAATGTAAGGAAGACTTTTATTTTTTAATTATTGATAACGCAATTGCATGTGTCATATGTCTTCAATTTATAGAAAGTATGGTTTTCCTTTAAATCAGGGCTGTGGAGTCGGAGTCGGAGTTTGGGAGGAATTTCTGGTCAGTGGAGTCGGAAAAAATGTACCGACTCCGAGTACAACAAAATGTTGCGAGGTAGTCCTTTACGCAAAATTTAAGCTGAAATTTTAAATAATGTTTTTACATATATTTTTTTTATATTACATGCACCATAAAATGTCTTAATATTTAATTGTGTCGGCGACGGAGTCGGATCGAACTACTAAAATAATCAGGAGTTGGAGTCGGAGTCGACCTTTTTCTACCGACTACGAAGCCATGTTTTAAATACCTATATATGAATTATTGCAAAAGAAGTATTTCAATAGAACTGCTTAAAAAATGTTTGACTTATTAAATTTACTTAAAACATGGCATTTCGAGAGATATTGACGAAACATATTTTTGTTTTTCAAAAAGTGCTGTGTTATACATTGTCGAATTCAGAATAAAATGCTCTACAGATTGGCCTTAAACTCAGATATAGCGTCCTTAAGAAAAAATTGAGCTGATGATGGTTTAAAAAAAGAAAAACGTCGCATGGAAAATATAATTAGGGATTTTGATTCCTTGCAAAAAGTGACAACAAAAAAGTTGTTACAAAAATGAAATTAGACATCAAATGAAAAAGTTACGGACAAAAAACAAAAATCCACTTTTTACTTCTTCCCCTATATCTCAAAAACTAAAAAAACTAGATAAGTTCTGTTTACTTCAAATTATTAAGCACCTGAATATACAACTTTGCCCCAGTTTAACCAAAGTCGTAACTCTTACTTTTTACGATAAAATTTATGTTTCTTAATTTTTGTATTTCGAACGTACCTAGATATTTTTACCTACACAAATATTATGAGTAGGTACTCATATACATATGTATGTTGTACATATATATTAGAGTTAATTAGTAATAAAATATTTAAAGATTGATAATGATATAATTGTTATAATATAAATAAAAATATATTAAAATTTGGCCAACCTAACGGCAATTGAATCAAACATTTTTGTTCGGCAAAAAAATTGAGTAGCATCTTCAGATATCATAAATTCACTTGAGAGGGGACAAGACTTTTGAAACTAGTCTAGAATCTTTGAAGTCTTTAATATATATTGTTTTCGTATTCAAAGAAAGCGATTTTTTACTAAAGTTGTACCTACCGAAGAACAAAAAAGAGTTTTGAAACAATCTTAGAAATTTGTTCTGCTCAAAATAAGTAGATGATCCTAAACTTACAAAATACTCTATGCATGAAGTGACGTGAGTAGGGAAATCAGTTTAGATATTTCCTTCCACTGGGTGATATTTCAGTAAACCCATTTAAGAAATCTACCTACGTAGAGATTACTTAAATAATTTAAACAGTTATCAAATAACGTTGAACGTGTACGTAATAGTTGGTGTAAAGTGTAAGCCAACTATTTAGGTGAGTTAATGAGGGTAGACTTCGCAAAGCCAGGATCCGATGATTAATTTTCGGCATCTTTGTTAACCATAAACGTTTAAACGTAACGTTTCGGTTTGTTCAGTTTATTTACGACGTATGTAATGAATTTAAAACTGGAATCATTTCTCTTTGTTCACAATAAGATGTGTCGCCGACACAAAATTTATACCATTAATAAAAATGATTAAATACGCTATAGACATCAAAAGAATATTAAATGTTTTAAACATTCACTTCTGCACCGTCGTGATTAGCTTTTAAAGTTTGTATGTAGAAAAAACGAGCGACAAAACCAGATGCAAAGTAGATGGCGCGCTTTTAATGTATGGCTTATTTGCACAGAAAAATATTCCGCTTGTGTCCTAGTAATCCGAGCTAACTGTTGTGGTTTTACGAAAGTCGTTATCTTTACTAGTAGCCATAATAGATTAACGACGCGTTATTCAAATATATGCAGCTCAGGTGTCCGATCGGTGTGACAACAACTACTATGGAAAGTATAATAACATCTTGACAAGGACGGTCAAAGCATTATAATGCTTATTTTACATTACCAGCGCTGCCCGAGGCGTCAAATCGGCACATAACTTCGCTTTGTAACTCGTTACACAGGCCTATTACCCTTTTACTCGCTTCACGTACAAGTAACGCTGTAATATATTAGTTGCCAGGAGTTATAATAATAAAAACCTGTTATTTCTCAAAATCAATTAAAGTCAGCGCCACTTGTGAAATAAGCGTCTTGCAAAAATGCAAATGCGTTTTTTAATTCCACGATTTTTCCATTTTTTAATTGCCCGTTAATGAAAATCCACATTGCCACTTAAAATACATAACATAGAACTTCTACTGTTAATAACACAGCAGTGACCTCCAATCTTACTAACGTATTTCTTAACGCAAAAACACAAAGGTGTAATAAAACTTAGTGTATCGTGGATAATTTTCTAGTTGTATCACTAATTTCAACTTCATTATATAAATAAAATAGCTGAGAATTACTTTGTAGTCTTATTTTCAATTGACGGTATATTAAATCTGATTACCCACTGGTGCTTATACTGTACTCTACAAGATTTAGAAATTTACCATTAGGTGGTACGTGCTATTGAAAACCAAATGTTTGAACTAGAACGGAAGTGAAAATTCCTTTACAATAGAGTTTAAAACTGCATGGAATTTAATGCCTGAAATAAATGAAATGTTTCAATTTTATTTAATGGTTGGTACCCTATCATACATTTTATTACTTGGAATTTCTGTCGTTACAAGGGGGCGGGTTTTTAGTGTAGCCAGGTGGACTAGCCCGTTTTATGCTCTAACTTCGATGAGAATTCCTCCTTTTTAGATGAATTTTTATGAATGTAACAGCGCCAGTGGCGGTACTGATTATTATATCTACTGATCCTTCATTACCCCCGAGATTTTTATTTTTATCCCAATTGGTTAGACTAAAAGTGCCGCTCCAAAAAAAGTGCCGCCAGTGAAGATGGAACCCTGCTACGATGAGTGACTATCGCTCGCTCTTTCGGAAGAAAGATACAACATAAAAGAAAAAAGAAATAGATAAAGCAATAGTTTTTATCAGATTTGCAAGTAAATTTAATGAAAATTAATTTTTGTTCTAAACTGTATTTTTCTTATCTGAAAAAAAATCGGTAGGTGGTTCCTTATCGAAAATTAAGGGGAGTCTTTCATACAGAAATGTTTCCCATGAACCATCAAATATTCCAATATAAAACGATTCATTTTGGTGGTTACCATGGTTTGTTTATTTTCATGTTGGGTAGAATTGACAGGCGTTTTAGCGCTGTCGCCGCGTAAACGTCAAAATGAATAACATCTGCCACTTCTATCCAATATGAACATAAACAAACCATAGCAACCACCAAAATGAATCGTTTTATATTGGAATATTTGATGGTTTATGTTAACTTATTTTATTTTTACTTAAAAACGGTAGGTTTGACGAGAAAAACTAAAGTATAAAAAAAGTTTCTAAATAAATCAAGCTTCTAAAATATATTTTTTACGTTGCAAAAGTTTGAGTGTCCAAACAGTTCTGATAAAAAAACCAACAGGGTTTTCAGCCCCCTGCGACGGTGGAAGATAATTGAAAATATTACTATGGGAAACCTTTTAATAAATATAAAACATCTACCAAATATCATTCTTCTACATTTATCCAAATTTGAGAAATAAAATGAAAACCCAATTTTACCGCTCCCCTTTAGGGGGGTGTAACTCCGAAAGGAGACGTTTAGGAAAAATTTTATATGAAAGACCCCCTTTAATATTCGATAAGGAATCAACACCCGATTTTTTTCGCAATATTTAAGAAATTTAAGAGAACAGTTTTAAATATACCTTTAAATATTACAATAGTAGGAAGTTAAAACTAAAAACTAAGGATAGTACATAAAAAAGAGAAAAAGTTACTGTAACAAAAGAACTTAACGTGATAGGGTTTTTAGGTTAAATCTGAAATCAGCACCCCAAAATTAATAAACCGCGCCAAAAGTTATGCAGGTTTTTAATAAAAAAAATATGAACAATTGCTGGTGATGTAATTATGAAGGTGCGGAATTTAATGTACACGACCTAATATTTTATTACACACATTACATAACGTTTTCAAGTGTAAAAGATGTTGTTTTTTTTTGGTAAAGTAGTCATCCAGATTACAACACTATAAATAAGGTACACATATTGTATGCGGTAGTGGTTTGAAGTAGCATATTAATTGTTTTATGTCGTAAAATATAGCAGTTGTAAATTATACCACAGAAGATGATATGTTTATTAACTCATAAGGAATCGACGGTAACACAGTTATATGTTGCGTTTAAAATAAATCACAATTAAGTGCAAAATGTATGAGATTTTTAGTATCTAGGTACGTGATATTGGTTGAGAAATTGACATCTCACCACTGGAATGTCGGATACTATTGGCAGCTATAGATTACATTGTATGCGTTAAGTTGTGCTGAATGTTAAGCTTATATTAGACGTTTTTGAAAATAAACGGAAATAACTTAAAATTCGGATACTCCATTTTCTATAATATCTCAACCAGTCTTAAAGATATTTTATGGCAATTAATATTTGCGTAAATTTTATCACCTAATCAGATTTTTTTTACACGATAATTTGTTCTGCAGTTTTTTTTTTAAATAAATGTGTGATTTTTTAATGGAAGAAACTATTGTAGACTTTATTCTAAGGCTAGAGTATCTGTAATTGTAAATTATTGCGGATGAAATTTCATGCACATATCTCTGAGTTAAAATTAATCATTAGAGGTAAGAACAGTCTTGAAAATATATGAGAACCGTAAATGAGATATTCCGAAACCAGGAAAATTGATTTCAACGCGTTAAGGATATATATGCTTGGACGCGCACATATTTTATATCTTTACACCTACGCGCAAGAAAAAAGGTTTTAGTATTTTCAGAATCCGCAAGGTCTATCTGGAACTTTAATGGTACTTTAATGTTTCATAACAGATGGCCATGATGAATGGATCGACGTCTCTTAGTTCACCGAAGTCAGGGGCGCCGCTAAAAACACAAAACATTAATTATGCATGATATGTGGGCTCTCCACTGCAACAAGTGATGTCGATCATTTGTTTCTGTTAAAGTTTCTGTGTAGATTTCGTGTGAGCTACTAGGTTTTGTTCTAACATAAGATGCAACACATAGCTATGCATTCGCGTGGGACGAACCCCTTAACGCAGCGATTCATAAACTGTGGTTCTCGGGCCAGTACCGGTCCAGGCAAAAATACCGATCCTCAGAAAATAATAAAATAATCGTCACATGAAACATAACAATATCTTGAAAATGTAATTGTGTAAATAACAGGGAATATATAATGTTGATCTGTTCGAAGAGAATCTAAGAAACTATGCACCTTAATTCTTTGAGAACGATGCTGGAAGGGCTGTTTTGGTCAATGGTGTGAGTTATAAGGTAAGGTGACCAACTTTCTTACAATGAAAAGGAGGACACAAATTGAAGAGCAAAAAAAAAAAGTAAATAAATAAAAGACACATTTTATGCATTGCAAACATTATAATATGATAAATGCGTAATAAAAACATTTGTAACTAACACTAACATGAAATTTTATGCTTACATGCCTATAACTATTTATGAATGAATATTTTTTGTCAGTTTATTATCTTCTAACAATATATTGTAAATATCTGAACAAGAAATGTCCTTCATATTGAATTTTCGGCAAGTGCTGCAGCTAGAGTATCAACATTCAATCTCGATTTCTCACTTATCCAAAAATCATTAGCAATTGAAAAAACTCTTGCAACTGCTGCATTAGTTCCAGGGCATCACAACACAAATTGAAGAAGAATAAATAAATTTTTACATGGAATATGTCCATTTTTGAAATGGCTGAATATTTCCATCCATCTTTTATCAATTTCGACGTGTTGATTTTCCCATTGTATTAATTTTTCAGAATTTAAATACAGGGTGTCCCAAATTCGAGTAAATGCATGGGGATCTCGCTTATCTTAAGAGCTACGAGGTCGGTTAAATTAGGGCAAAGTTGCTAAATTCGATGCTTATTGATAATCTAAAGAGAAATTGGAAATATCTCAAACGGTATCCGAGAAAATTAGGAAAAACTTGAAAGTCCATTTTTGAAAATTGTTTATAACTCGTTCGTACCATCGCGCGTCTATTTACCGCTCGTGTGCAGTCGCCAATATAGTTTAATGTAAAGCCAAGACGCGCGAACATTTATCGCGGGATATCGCGCGTCAACTTGACGCTCGTGTGCAGGCGCGCTTACGACTAACAGGCCTTCAAAACTTTTAGTTTGTTGATCGGTTGTCATGGAAACAACATAAACTACAATGACCGGCCAACCTGATTTATAATGGTTATTATTTAAAACGTATTTTTTGAAATTTGACAATGAAAGAAAAAGTAAAATGCCATGTGTGATAAATCAATGGATTCAGAAAAATAAATGCTATTTGATTATGTAAATAGCAAAAATTGCGCCCCTAAGAAAAAATAAAGTGGGTTGTCATAAAACAAAAACGAATCAATATAGAAAAAATTTGTGACCACTATTCGATTCGGCTTGAAAAGTTGCTTGGGCAATGTCTTCACACATTTAAAATATTTCATACTCCATAGGAGTTATAGACGATTTTCAAAAATCGTATTTTCCAGTTTTTCCTAATTTTCTCGGATTCCGTTTGAGATATTTTCAATTTCTCTTTGGATTATTAATGAGCATCTAATTTCGCATCTTTGCCCTAATTTAACCGACCTCGTAGCTCTTAAGATAAGCGAGATCCCCATGCATTTACTCGAATTTGGGACACCCTGTATACATTCAGTCTTCTAATTTCTTCAGGATCGAATACGGAGATTTACAGATTTTAGTCTTCAAATATCGAAAAGGACAAAAAGGAGGACACTTTTCAAGGGAGGACAGAAGTGAAAAAAGGAGGACTGTCCTCCCTAAAGGAGGACTGTCCTCCCTAAAGGAGGACGGTTGGTCACCTTATATAAGGACATGTTGACATCTACCTCCAACAAGATAATGACACGTGACATACAGGTGGCGAAAAAATCACTTTATTGCGTTCCAAGTTCCAAGGTCGTTTGATTTAGATAAATGGCGACATCGATTGACCACCCAAGATCATGCGATTTGAGACCATTGGACAGTTTTATTTGAGACTATACAAAGGAAAAGTCTATACCGATTAAGCACAGTGAATTCACCCTCTTAAAGTCAACATCGCAGCCCCTATTGCTGAGATAGAGCCGGATTTTTGCGAAAACAGAACCAAAAACTTCAAAAAACGGGTGGCGGTTCGTAAAACAAGCCGAGGCAAGCATTTTGATGATGTGCTGTTCAGCTATTCTATATTTAATCTATATGTCTCCACTCTAAAACGAAATTTAGGAAGCAAACGTATTTCTTTGAAATTGTATTTAAAAAACAAACCCTACAGCTCTTGTTAAAACATTCTTTAATTTACAGAGAATTATTCCGAAATAAACTTATAACCAAAGACTCTATCTGCATTCATTTAGGTACATCTCTTGGAGCAATGGCGTACGCAAGAGGGGAGATTAGGGGGATAGATCCCTCTAAAAGTTTGAAAAAAAGTAAAATTGTTATTACCGCATTTCAAAATTGCGCGAAGAGTGCTTTTCCATACAGATAACATATATTATGTTGGTATATTTTACTCGCAAATGCTATTTTTGGGTACGCTTGACCTTGAAAATTTAAAAAAAAAAATGGCCTGGACTCTTTCTTACGACTCATTTTTTGTGTCTAGTTCCCATACATCATCTTCTAATTGTACCATTATCATGCCTCGTTTGAAATTAGTCAGTATTATTTTTGCAAATTAAACAATATCCCCTCCTGAAATATTTTTCTGCGTACCTACGCCACTGCTTGAGGTTAATCAGAAAACTTCAGTTATACACTGGGGTTGTATAAAGTGTCGTTCTTGAAACAAGAATACAGAAGAAAAAAAGAAGACACCAACGGGTGGACTCTTAAGTTAGTATAACTATCATAAAGACATATTGCTGGTTGGCTAAAGTAGTTAGGTGCAATAAAAAAATACAGTTAAAAAAAAAAGTTATACACTGGAAAAAATTTCCAAATTTTTGAATAGCTGTGTAAATGGTTTTTAGTCGTCTTTAACATTTTTAGAAATTACCAAGAAAAAATATTACAAAAAACACTGGTCCGCTGTCTTAAAAGTTTGGGAAACGTTGCCATCACGGAATCTCAGTAGTTGAATTTATTCCAAGCTGCACTACTATACTTTTAAACGCAATAGAATATTCAAAACCCTGCAGTGCTTAACATGTAGATAGTTAAATAATTAATGGAGGAGATACAGTCAATATAGAACTCGCTACATTCAAAGTAACGCTTACTGATAGTGGGGCGCAAACGAGATAATTTATAACGTACAATGAATTTCAAATTGAAATATGATCCCTTATTTTATATACAATCACATAAACGTCCAACTTTTTTTATTATGCATTTAATAAATAATAAAATCGTTTGAGTTTTAAGTAAATCACGGTATATATTACTACTGACAATACGCAGCGAAATTCTGGGTATAAAAAATTGTTTAGTAATGGACCCCAATTATGGTATTTACTCTAAATGCTGCAAAATTTAGTGTTAAATAATTATGTCAGTTCTATAGGTGTATTGTTTACATAATTGGATATACAGGGTGTAGACTCGGATCACGCAACATAGCAATTTCAATGGTAAAATTTTAAAAGTCGAATTCTTGCTCCGCTAATTATTTTAGAAAAAAAGTGCAAATACGTTTTTTGTAGAGAAAAAAATTCTGTATCCATAAATATAATCAATATTACTTTTTCGTTTTCTAAAAACAGAAAAATAAGCAAATTAAAAAACGCGTTTTCGCGAAAATCTGTAGTGCCTTGGAATTATGCTACGACAACTGCCCATCTTACTAACACACTGTCACTTTGACGTTTGAAGTTTATTCTTAATTATCATTTTTATTATATCTTGCAATGAAAACATAACTAATTGTGTAAAATAAATGTTTGATAAAATATAAAGTATAATTAAGAATGAATTTCGCGTCAAAGTGACAGTATAAGTGACATTAGGCTGGGCAGTTGTCATACCATAATTCCAAGGCACTACAGATTTTAGCGAAAACGCGTTTTTTAATTTGCTTAATTTTTAGTTATTGGAAAACGAAAAAGTAATATTGATTACATTTATGGATACAGAATTTTTTTCTCTACAAAAAACGTATTTGCACTTTTTTTCTAAAATAACTAGCGGAGCAAGAATTCGACTTTTAAAATTTTACCATTGAAATCGCTATGTTGCGTGATCCGAGTCTACACCCTGTATAGTCGACTAGCTGATTTACCCGGCGTTGCACGGGTAATTACAATTCTCTTTTATCAATCACAGACTACTCGCGCTCCGCGCTCGCACCCGGCGGGCGTTCCCAGATTATCAATCACAGACTACTCGCGTTGCGCGCTCGCGCTCGGCGGACGTTCCCAGACGTTTCCGGCCGTTCTTTATACGGCGTTTAATCCGTTGGGTCCTAAATAGTAACTGTGCAAAGTTTGGTCCCGATCGGTCAACGGACCTAGGATTCTATAGCGAACAAACAAACAAACAAGCTCTTATATACAGGGTGGGGTAGAATGACCTCCTCGATTTGTGAGGGGAGTGGTTAGAAGCGGAGTGGGGGTACAGCAATGACGAGTGCACGAAATGACAGCTGTCATCTTGCCATTTGCGGCTCACATCATGGCTTGGTCGGGAATACATCGCGCTTTTGTTGTCGAGGAATTTATTCAAAACGGCGGTTCGCCGATATTGACGCAGCGTGCTTTTCGCATTCGTTTCGCTCTCGGCCGACACGATCCCGTTCCCGATAAAAAAATAATGCGTATTTGGGTGTCAAACTTCAGGCAAACAGGTTCAGCATAAAAACGACCATCTACTGGCCGTTCTCGGAGTGTAACAGGACCAGAAAATGTGGCTGCTGTGAGAGCTTCGATTGAACAATCTCCACAGCGTTCTGCACGGAAACATGCCACTGCCCTACAGTTATCTAATCGAAGTCTTCGGATAATTTTGCACCGAGATCTTAATATGCACCCTTACAAAATTGCAATTGCACAAGAACTGAGTGAAAGAGATTGGGAAACCCGTACAACTATGTGTCGAGAACTTCGAAACCTGCCTCGCAGAAATGTTTTGCTCTTTACGGACGAAGCACACTTCCATCTTGCAGGTACGGTCAATAAACAAAATTTACGTTATTGGGCAGAAAATAACCCTCGGGAACTTCACCAACGACCACTCCACAGCCCTAAGGTTACAGTATGGTGTGCCGTTTTTGAGTTCGGTGTATTGGGTCCATATTTTTTTGAAGAAAACGGTGTTACTGTAACAGTGACTTCTGATCGGTATTGTGCAATGCTCGAGAACTTTCTGCGTCCTAGATTGGGTGATCTTTTTAATGAACATGGACAGGGGAATGTGTGGTTCCAACAAGACGGTGCGACAGCCCACACATCTCGCCGTTCACTCGGAATTCTAAGAGAAATGTTTCCTGGGCATGTTATCTCCTTGCTCGGGTGGCCCTCTCGTTTTCCCGATTTGACCCCGTGCGATTTTTTCTCTGGGGCTACCTGAAATCCAAGGTATACCAACATCGTCCTCAAACTTTGGAGGTCCTTAGGGAGATAATTACCCAAGAAGTTGCTGCTATTCCACCCGAAATGACCCGCAGGGTCCTGCAAAACTATCAGGAGAGACTAAATCAGTGTATCGAAAATGGAGGTCGACACTTGAGTGATGTCATTTTTAAATAACGTTAATCTAAAACTGCATTATGTGTACTATTCAGAAATATATAAGTTTTTTTTGTAGCTTTCTTGGTATGGTTTTTATTAGCTTCCCAAATCGGGGAGGTAATTCCGCCCCACCCTGTATATATAGAATATAGAATAAGAATAAATATGAAGAAGATGATATTTAAAGTTTCAATTCAAAGGCAATGATCTGGCAACAGGATTGTTTTTACAGTAAATGGTATTCGACTTTGTTTAATATTTAAGTGTATTGTACTTTTTCTGTTACTTTTTGCCTCGGATAATAAAAGTGACTCCCTGGTTAAGTTAAAATTATTACAGACCTATTTTATACTGTTATTTTAGATATTTCTAGTAATTTTTTTGTTTACAATCATGTTACGCAGTTGTTTTAGGATTGCAAACTAGAACACCATTACAAAATATGTAAAAATAAAAAAATTTGCTTGCATCTATTTTTTGAAAATAGCATTACTTAAAAAGTGTTTTTGGCTTAATGTTGTAGGGCAATGACACCAGTGGTGGACATGTTGTACCCAATTTTGGACACTTGAGATTTCAAATTGCAAAAATTAGAGTTTGAGACATTTTCTATCTCTTTTATTAATACCATTAGAATACTGCATATCTGTACAACATTATTTGTTCTCGTGTGATTTACTTAGAACATTTGGTTTAAAAAAAAAATTCGCACCAATAATACTTAACCTAGCACCCGACTAAAAGTGTGTTTTGTAGTGATTTTTGTTAAGCTATGTAAGTCTAGTTGATAGGGTTTTATTTTGTTACTAAGTGCATTACATACTTTTTATTTAGTTTTCTGTTATTTAGACATGTATTAGACTACTACTATGGCGTTCCTATTTAAAATTTTCTAAATTTTCGTTTTTAAGGGTCGGTGTTCAATACTGGTTCACAAAATTTTGTTGAGTTCCAGTGTTGGACACTCTGTCCAAACTAGGTCATTTTGAAGTAGATTTCTCTGATGTATTAACAGTGAGCCCATGACAAATTGATAGTTATCAGTTTCGCTGTTCTAAGCTGCATATAACCAATTTTGGACACTGGTGTCCATTATTGGCTTAACCTGGTGTCCATTATTGGTATACATACATAAATATTCAGCGATGACAATGTAGATTACCCTAAATGTATTGTTCAAAGAAAACGCGCAAATCTATTTTTTAACGAATCTGCCAAATTAGCAATTTCTTAAAAGAGTTAGCTTAATACCGCAAGACAGTTTGATTCAAATGAAAAATCACAATATGGAAGAAGAATTAACAGGCCCAAAATTGATATAAGAGCTTAATAACCTTTGAAGAAATATTAAACAGATATACAGGGTGAGGCATTAGTGGCGGATCGGTGGATTGTGGCTAAACGGTTTGAGATAGAAAGTTGATTCAAACGGTATTCCATACAGTTTTTTCTTCCGAAAAATATTTTGAAATATACAGGGTGAGTCACACTCTGGAACCAATAGCAACTTTTATATTTCAAATACAACACCCCATTTTTTATTTAATATTCTTGACCGCCTTCATTCTAGCTTTACATCGATATAAAATAGTGCAGGTTTTTGTGCGGCCTTGTCACTAAAAAAAAATTTTTCAAGGTTTCAAAGGTTTATTTAAAAAACTCTCCTGAAGTCATTTTTCGAAGCACAGAGTTGTAGTTTGGTAAGGACATGCAAAAAACATTGCTCTATTAGCTCGATACGAAAAAGTTAAAATCACGCATACAGGGTGTTCATAAATAGGTGGCAACTTTCTTGATTTTCAAAAGCTCGTAATTCAATTTTTTCAAATGCAAACCCCTGTATTTTCTTATGTCATCGAATTCGTCTTTAAGAGAGCTTCATTTTTTGTTAAGTATGTCCTATACCCAAAACTCATACTTTTCGAGATATTCGACATTTTTTCTTCTAATCATTATTAAAGCAAATAGGATGCCGTGGAAATCGAAAAAGCTGAGAGGTGACTCACCCTGTATATTTCAAAATATTTTTATCGTGTTCGGAAGAAAAAAAACTGTATGGAATACCGTTTGAATCAACTTTCTATTTCAAACCGTTTAGCCACAATCGACTGATCCGCCACTAATGACTCACCCTGTATAAGAAACCAGAAAGAGTGCAGACAGGGACAAAATTAAAGGAACCTGGTGATTAAACTGAAATAAAAAAAATTAGGCGACAAGTCTATATGTATTTGTGAACCTTACATGCAGGGGTTTGGAGCAGTCCAATTTTTTAGTTGCTCCGCTCCAGCTCCGCTCCGGCATCAAGATGCCTGCTCCAGCTCCGCTTTCACTACGCTCCGCGCTCCAAATATTAATAAAATAAGTTTTTTTAGTTAAAAATTTGTTTTTTTAAACAAAGCTAAAATTGTATGAGATATGTGGAAATGGACCAAAAATTACAATATTTGACCCTAAGAAACAAGTGAAGTTAAATAAATGAACAAATTATTGATCTTCAAAAGTTAAAAAAAGAAAAAAAAGTTCTTTAAAATTTTTCAAAATTCAAATACAAAATAATCAAATTTATGTATAATTTTATTAAATACTATACCCATGAGAATAATTCATTAAAAAAAAAGTAGTTTATAATAGTAAAGTGGAGCAGTGGAGCAATCAAAATTATTTGCTCCGGGCTCCGCTCCCGCTCCGGGCAAAAACCCATTGCTCCACTGCTCCGCGCTCCAGCTCCGCGCTCCGCTCCAAACCCCTGCTTACATGTACATTTAACACCGATTAATTCACCCACTACTAAGTCCAACAATTATGTATCATCTACATCCAATAATATCCAATAATCCAAAAATCTGATATATTCCCTTTTAAAAGGGTACTGTTTGACAAAACCAATCAGCAACAAGAAGAGACTTCCATCTCTTGTTACATTTATCTAAGGCATGGCAGCAATATTTCAACAAAAAAGAGGAAAAAAAGGTAGGTACTTAAGGAGTAAAATAAAGAAATTAGGAAACAAGAGAGGAATAGAAAAAAAAATTAAAACAAACATAAAAAAACAGAAAAGAAAGATACGAAAAATGGATTGGATATGCTACGAATTAATGTAACGTGGTTTGGAGAAAAGAAAAACTTTTTGGAAAAAAAAGCAAAGTGGCTTCAGTGCATATCCTGTCAAAACGAAGCACATAGCGTATGTATTAATAAAAAATATATTTAAAAAATTAACATTAATAAATCTGGTGAAGAATATTTGTATGAGAATTGTAACGCAACAAATGAAGATAGCGATTCCGAATAAGAGTGTAAAAACTAATTTTTGTGTTAAACCTAATCTTAAAAATTAGATATGTACAACTAAATGTAATAAGTAGTTACAAATTATTCTTATTGTATTATTTATTCAGTTCATATTAGAGCATGTCCATTACTGGATATTAAACTGTCCAAATTAGAAATTGGTCATCTTGCAGATGTCCAATACTGGGTAAGTGACAGATGTAATTTTTTTTTGTGATTTTTATCACTAAAAATTTTAACTATAGTAAATTGTCATTACTTAAGTAAAAGTAGAAGGTTCAAGCTATCCTTTGGTTTATTCATTTATAATTAATTTTTAGGTGGTACAAAAAGGTTATTTCTCTTCATAAAACAGTCTCTTAAAGTGTCCAACACTGGTATGTTTACCCTACAAAGAATAAAAAATATAATATAATAATCATAGAACAATGTAATCTCTATCACCGCAAGCAGACGGTTTAAAGACTTCATGCGTAGTCACAACAGTAAGTTAATTGAATACGTTTTGTCATATCAATAAATCATTTGAACACTAATGAATAGAGAAGCAATAACTAAAAATAGAAAATGGTGACAGTAAATTGCAATTCCCTGTACTTATTAGGAACAGTCATAATTTGCTTTTTCACCTTTGTTTATAGTGAAGTCTCCAGTGCTAATAGTGACAGTTAAATGTATAAAACCTACGCTTGTGGCCGTTTATGAGTAATAATTATAAACAATAATCCTTTAAAATCCGTGTTAGATATTGTGGGAAACCACGCCAGATGCGTTGGTAAAAAAAGCGTAACCGCTGTCTTTAACCATTTGTTTAAACCCAACAAGACAACGGTTAGAAAAAAAAAACAGACACATGCCATCGAAACAAAACCACTTCAGGTGTTACGAACAAGCGTGACACGTTGTTAAAGCATACGACATAATCATTAATATATCAAAGTTTTTATTTATGACGGCTGTTTCAAAATCATGGTTGACAAGGCTTTTATTATTATATAACTACTGTCATTATTTATCAATGCGAGTTTACTTCTTCTATGAGAAAGAATGATTCGTGACGCTGTCAAAACAGTACATAATTAACTTTAAGTTGAAAACTAATAACAAGCCCCGAAGAGCAATTTATCTTAACTGTGGCAGTTATTGTTTAAACGGACGCAATTAAACAAAAGCTACAGAAACAAAGAAAGTAGATCCAATCACAAGGAAAATGCATAGAATGTTGCAAAGGTTTATTTATTTAGCAAGTTTTTTCAATACGATTAAATTAAATAAAGAGAAAAATGTACAGGGTGTTTTAGACCACCCGTACCAGCACTTTTTTTCGAAAATACAACGTCTGACAAAGATGGGGATACAAATTTTATCACAAAAGTGCATATGTAGAATTGACTGACGCTATAGCGGTTTTTGTGATTAAACCGGAAGTGACCAAATCCGGAAGTAAGTTTAAAAAGTTAAATGGAACCATCGGGTTTTTATTGCATATTTAGAAAGATATTTGAAAAAAAAAAACAGTTTTTGCTTGAAATTTTTTTTTGATTATCAGTATAGTTTGTAATTCATTGGACGTAAATCATAACAACATTTATAACCCTATTCGCATGTAACTGAGTACTGCACACACCCTTTTTTAGTTTTGTATTAGTTAAACGAAATTTTAGACATTTGATATGTGTGAAAAACCCAATTATTTGAATATATGGACATTATTGTTTTACTTCCGGTTTCGCCGGATATGACCCTAAGTTTAGTATTAAAAATGGAAGACCCTGTATATTTTTTGGAACAGGAAGCAATTTCGAAGACAACTGCACTATTTTGGTTAATGTACCTCTACTTTTTCGCTAAAAAAATGACGCACTCAAAAAAATTTTTTTCTGTCAAAAATTATTTGAGGTTATAAACATTGTAGAAAATAGTGCAGTTGTATTCAACATTGCTTCCTATTTCCAAAAATGTAAAAATATACAGGGTGTTCCATTTGAAATAACAAACTTAGGGTCATTTCCGGCGAAACCGGATATAAAACCATAGTGTCCATATGTTCACATAATCGGGTTTTTTACACATATCATATCTCTAAAATTTCGTTTAACTTAATACAAAACTAAAGAAAAAAAGGGGGTGTCCAGAACTCAGTTACATGCGAATAGGGTTTTAAATGTTATGATTTAGGTCCAATGGATAATCAAAAAAAATTTCCAGTCAAAAGTGTTTTTTTTTTCAAATATCTTTTTAGTTATGCAATAAAAACCGGATGGTTCCATTTAAGTTTTTAAACTTACTTCTGGATTTGGTCACTTCCGGTTTAATCACGAAAACCGCTATAGCGTCAGTCAATTGAAGGGTTTGGTGCAAGAATCAGCTATGCAGTCCTTGTGTTTGGGGCAAGTCTAGGCTGTTTCGTGACAAATACATTTTCTTATTCAATACATGGACGATTCTTACACCAAACGATGTTAAAAAAAATTCTATACAATAATAAATCCAAAACTCATTTTGCTCGAAAATGGCGTTTAGCCGGTTATTGCACCAAGCCCTTTAATTCTACTTATGTATGCACTTTTGTGATAAAAAAATATTCCCCATCTTTGTTAGACGTCACATTTTTGAATAAAAGTGCTGATACGGGTGGTCTGAAACACGCTGTATACTTCAAATACAAGACTTATTGTTTCTTGAAAAATGCACATCGTTTAATGTATTTGCATTGCCGACCGCGAAAATGAAAACAATTTTTTTCCACAAGTCAAAAATCTAAAAAACTTTTACGTGAAGTTGACTAACTATTGCTTAATTATGCCCAGTCGTTTATTTGCTGTATACCTGTGACATTCCGAAGACTTTGAGAGTACATTAGCAACTTTCGCTAATGATACAGCTCTACTAGCAACTGGCACTAACAATGAAGAAGCAGCCTATAAACTGCATACAGCAAGCAATGCACTTAGCTCCTTGACTGAAAAGTGAAGAATTCAAATAAATGAAAAAGTCAATAATGATATTGACTTTTTTGATATGAATCAACTTCACTAAAAAAAACAAGCCATAACAAGTATGTGTCAATCAAAATAAACAATAAGGTTATTCCTTCCTTATAGCAACACTGCCAAGTTGGAAGTAGGTATGTACTTAGGTATGAATCTTGGCGCAAAACTGAAGTGGAAAAAACATATAAACAAGAAAAGGAAATAACTCAACATTAGGTATAAAAAATTTACTAGATGCTGAAAAGAAAATCTCAGATGTCCACACAAAACAAATTGCTACTGTATCAGATACTGAAGCATGTTTGGACCTATGGGGCTCAGCTTTAGGGTTGCGCAAGTAAAACCAGCGTAAAAGAAATTTAAGTTTTCCAAAATAAAGTTCTGCGAGATATTGTGTGAGCACCATGGTACGTGAGGACCTTCATAAAGACTTGAATATTCCCACTGTTAGGGAGAAAATCAAGAGGCTAGCAAAAACTCACCAAACAAGGCTACTTACCCATAACAGAGTGGTACACCAACTTCTGGACGTGAATGTAGCTAGAAGGTTGCAAAGAACCAAACCCTTCGAGTTGTGTAGGATGAACGTGTAAAAGTGTTATGTATATGTCGTAGGCATAATGTGAAATCCGGCATTTTATAAAACGCCTAGGCACAAAACTATTAGCTTCATTTTTATTATTTATTTAAAAAAAAAAACTTTAACCAACCTTTAACCTGACCCTCTACTACTGACCAAATGAATGAGGGTCAGGTTAAAGGTTAGTTAAAGTTTTTTTTTTGTATGAATACAAATGTATGGGTCTAAGAAAAAGTCATAATTTGCTCGTTTTGCCGGCTTTTTATAAAATGCCTAGGCGTTTTATAAAATGCCGGATTTCACATTATGCCTACGACATATACACTGTGTCCCAGATTACATTTCCAGCATGGGGATCTCGCTTATTATGAGAGATACAGGTTTGTTTGAATTAGATGAATTATTCCTTAGTATGAGAGGAGCCACAATCAAGTTTTAACAGTACAAAATGTCTCGTGCTACAGATGTTACTTATAGCAAAAATATATGAAAATGTCGAATTTCTTTTATCTTTCATAACTTCGTTGCCTTTTCTCGGGATATAGCTCTAAGTATATTCGCTCAGTTTCTACACAGTTTTTATGGTAAAGAATATAGAATTTCAACATGTCAAATTTTTCGCTATTTTTAAATGTAGCCATCATTATAACAATTACTACAAAGACTATCGACTTACACAACAATAGTATGAAATCCTAATAATTTATAAAAGAAAAAAGAAACTCGACATTTTCATATTTTTTGCTATAACATCTGAAGTACGAGGAATCTAATTTAAGCAAACCTGTCTGTATCTCTCATAAAAAGCGAGATTCCCATACTGGAAATGTAATCTGGGACACCCTGTATAGAGTCTCAGCAAGAACTAATAGGACTTCTTAGCTAATACTGTTTAGGTTGATAAGGAACGAAAACTATAGATTAGTCTTTACGACTAGATTCGTTAATTTTAACAAAAAACCTTAAAAACTTTTAAATGTTGTAAAATGTTTTTTTTGGGTAACATGACTGTAAGATTTACAAGAAAGACCAAATAATTAAAGAAACATGTTCGTATATAAGTTGAATTTTGCCATATTTAACCAATAGCAAAGAAACAATTTTAAATTTGCATTTTAAAAAGCATAAAGAAACCGTCCAAAAGGAGTGTCAGTTATAAAAAAAATATTTTTCGAGGAATATTTATCAGTTTAATAACAACTATGATTACATAGGTAGTTAAAAAAGTTTAATTTGTACCAATTGCACCACAGCAGCGACGCCACTGGAGCATTCACAGCGTTAATTTATCTAGCTGAAATATTTGTTCACATTCCCTATTTACGGAAAATCTGCTCTGAAGCACAAAACGTACCGAATAAAATGTAGTTTAAAAGTTTGCTGGATCAGGGACGCCTTTTGTTGTCAGTGCTTTCAGATAGGTATAAAATAACACTCCCAGCAACAAGCTCAACCGGATTACGCGACTGCAATCAATGTGCTACACACTAAAAACAAAAAAGTTTGTTTTTGTTTCGATTACTTTAAGATGCTCTGCCCACTTTATTCCGAAAATAAACTCGAATGCACGACAAGGGGATAATTTATTATTGGTTATAAAGTAACGAACGATTTTCAGATGAAAGATAATAACAGAACAACCAAATTATAACCAGCTTGTCAATTTAGACAAAAAAGATGTCATTATATTCTGTGCTATTAATGAGGAGGAGTTTGCACTTCTCACGTAATGTTTTTTGTACAAAAATTAATATTGAATTAAATTTTAGTTCACAAATGTCATATCTTACAAAAATTTGCAAATTTTCTGGAATTTTATCTATATTTTTGTAACTAAACGCAAGTTAGGTATATTTGACCCATACCTTTAAAGCAGCCCTAAATGGCACTAAACATTAAAAAAAAAACTGTTTCTTTTTTTTAACTACATCAGCTGCATTCTATATCATCTCATTCTTGCATTTGCTCCATTTTAATATTTCTGTACTACATCTTTGCATCGAATCATTACAGACTTGAATAATTGTGTTGTTGACATTGTAAAGATTAGTATAAATTTTAAATAATAATTTACACAAAATATTTAATGTTATGTAATGCTGTTCTGAAAACCAACGTTATACAGGATGGTCCACACAGAAGAGCCACTATTGCGCTCTTTTAAATGGTAAGAAGTTTAAATTAGACAAATTGTTCCCCCTTCTGACACCTATTCCGTGATGCTGTAATGTTATGAAAAGGTTCCACGGCACGCTAGATAATAAACAAAAGTCAAAATGGACTTTTTTTAAATCGTTAATACTTGATGGTACAAACATATTTTTTGGACAAAAAATTTAGATTTTTTTACGCACCTTAAAATAAAAACATTTATTTGTTTCAATACTGTTTAAATTTATGCCACTCTATAGCTTCATAAGGACTTTTTAATGAATTGTATTTGCTTTGAGCCTAAATATCAAAATAAATACATCAACCTAATATTATTGAAAAGAGGGATAAATTGCTTTTTTATAAGGTCATAGCCATTATGATTTCCGTTAAAAAATGCAAGTTTGTAATTAATTATCTAAGATTTTAAAAATATTTAAACAAATGAATGTTTTTATTTTGCAGTGCGTAGGCAAATGAACAACTTTTTTCTCAAAAATATTTTTGTACCGTCTAGTATAGATACTACCCGATTTATTAACGATTTAAAAACAAATGCCCATTTTGAGTTTCGTTTATTATCTAGCGTGATATGAATTTTTTTTGAAACATTAAAGCATCACTAAATAATTCTCAGAAAGAGGAACAATTTGTGTAATTTAAACTTCTTTGTAGCTCTTACCGTTTACGAGATCCCAATAGTGGCCCTTCTATGTGGACCACCCTGTATATGGCAAAGTATCAACTTGGGTCACAATTTTATTAAAAAATGCAACTTTAACACCGTGCTTTGTGAGAAAAGACTTCCTAAAAGTATTCTAGAGCATGATCGAAAAACAAAAGTGTAACGTAAGAGGCTTAACAATTTTAATATAAACCGTATTGTAACAGACGTTAAGCCGAATTACTGCCCCAGTCATTAACAACGGCCAGCGCAAATAACGAAGTAAATAAAAAGTAAAACTGATGTGATTTATAAACACAGGTTATTAATAATACAATCTTGGTTTCCGGGTTTGGAACCGCGTCTTCTATATTTAGAAGTAGTTGACGTTTCGACCATTGTGTCTTGGTCTTTTTCAAAACGACTAATTTGTGAGGGGGTCAAAGGTCAAAGGTCACATGTTTTTTCCGCTCGCGCGGAGACTGCTATAGCGGGGTTGACCCCCTCTTCAGTCGTTAGAGGTACAAGGATAATGGGTAGGGATGTGGATAGTCAAGGATGGGCAAGGATAGGTGGAAGTTCTGCCACAGCATTTGCCTTAACCATAGAGGAAACCACCTGAAACCTCTACAATGACAGTCGGCCCTGGAAATCGAACCCAGGACCTCCCGATTACAAGTTAGGTTGTTTTACCAACCAGCCACCAAGCTCGGTAAACAAAACTACTGGCCCGCGAAAACCATTTCTGGCCAAGATTATATCGAGAATCATTGGAAATCATCAAGAACCCAAACAACTACAACAGAGACACAGGCATACAACTCCCAACCATCTGGAAACCAGTCATCACAAAATCACTGAGGCAGAACAAACCCATCAAGCGGAACGCCACGCCTCCACAAGCTGGATATATAAACCCAGCAACATCCCTCACAGATTAGTCGTTTTGAAAAAGACCAAGACACAATGGTCGAAACGTCAACTACTTCTAAATATAGAAGACGCGGTTCCAAACCCGGAAACCAAGATTGTATTATGGATAACGGCCGCGAAAGCCTCAAGAATAAAACAGGTTATTAATGTCCAATTGAATTTTTTGTGTTCTTGATTGAAATAAATTGAAAACATTTAAATTTTGATATTTATGATCATACAGCCGATAATTTGGCAATAGATCCTAAAGTTGTTCTCAATATTTTGTTGTTTCGGTGAGCTAAATTGACATTAAATTTTCAAAAAAAAAAAAAAAATTCTTTGGTTTATTAGGACTAGTAATTTTGATTATTACACCAAAATACGTTGACGATTTTGAGAGACAATTGCTTCGAAATTTTTCAGGGCGGATTCGACATTTTCAATGTCCTGTCAATATTACCGTCATGATCATGATATTATTCAAAACTAATATTGTTTGCTTGGCAAAAATAACATTTCTTTTTAAAACGTATCTTGATTGTAAAACTACCAATTTTTAAAAGTTTAACTGCATGTTCTTAAAACTAAATGCTATTTTTATTTTCGCTTATACAGGGTGGTCCACATAAAAGGGCCACTATTGGCATCTCGTAAACGGTAAGAGCTACAAAGAAGTTTAAATTAGACAAATTGTTCCCCTTTCTGAGACCTCTTCAGTGATGCTTTAATGTTTTGAAAAAGTTCCATGGCACGCTAGACAGTAAACAAAAATCAAAATAGGAATTTATTTAAATCGTTATTAACTCGGTTATACTTGATGGTGCAAAAATATTTTTGGGACATATGTTGTAGATTTTTTTACGTGTAACGTTTAAACGTTAATTAAATATTTTAGACAATTATCCTTACTTTTAACAATAACAGCAAAATATTTTGCTAGTTCAACAATATTTTTATTGATTTTATTGCCAAAATATTAGGGATTTTGAATTATTTTGACTATAGATTATTCGCAACTAACAAAATCATCTTAAGCTTTATCTCTTGTTGTCCTTACCTAAATTTGTTTCATGAAATACGGCTAATATGTTAAATTGTTGGAGTTTTTAAAGTAATTAATTAATTAATATACAGTGTGTACAAAAAGTTACGGAGCGGATCAATATCTCGTCTTGTGATAGTTAAAAAAAAAGAGTTTTGAATAAAAGTTGTAATTAAATACATAACCTAAAATTATTTTAAACTAAACATACACAGTGTTTTGTTTTCGCGCACCGATACATAACTTTGTTTTCTTAAATAGAACACCCTGTATATTTTGCGCTTTTTAGATGCAAAATTAAATTGTCTTTCAAAATGTTGTATGTACCTAAAATTAATAGCTTTTGAGATATTCAAGTGTTTATGAAAATTTTGACAAAAACTCGATATTTCACAACATAGCAATGTCAGAACGAACTCCTTTGAAACTTTGTTCGACAATAGTGCCGTAGTGATTGCTAACTAGTTAAAATTTAAAAACCAAACACAGGGCGTTTTTTATGCCCGGTCCAAAAGGTTAAACTTCAAACACGGATAATACATACTTCTAAGAATACATATTGTATGATGAATTTTTGCAATAAACCTAAAATCGTGTATTTTAATGAACATACGCGTAATCAAAGTCATGTTACTAAAAATGTCCTGTTTATAAGAGCAGTCGATAGTTAATATTTATAATATTATTAGTTCTTTAATGCTGGAGGTGCAATTTTAGGTATATTGCAAAAACTAAGCATACAGTATGTATTCTTAGAAGTATGTATTTTCTAAAATAACTGAAAAACGAGACTGATTTTATACACATAAAATCTATATATTTTAGAAAAAGAATTCAATTTTACCTCTAAAAATTATAAAATATACTGGGTGTTCTATTTAAAAAACATACCATTGATTTTAGGTACAAAAAGCCTATTACATTTTTAAGTTTATCAGTCATGTCCACTGCACATATTCGTGCAGCTATTGTTTTTTTTTAAATCAAAATATTATCTTAGACACGATGTTACCGATCGTGTTCAACAATAAAATTGATAAACACTTTACCTAAAAATCCCGATAATAATAGTAAATTACCATAATATACTATTTTACTTCCTAAAAGCTTTAAAATTTATTATGATCTATTAGTTTGCGGTAATAACACATCATTTTAGAAATCATCGCCTATAAAGCAGCAAATACTGTAATTTTGTTGCTGCTCGAAAGATCTCGGAGCTTTTTAATAGCAACAATTGCTATTATTGCACGTTATAACCGAACTGAAACATAATTAATTTACAAAATCGTGCATATTATCGACAGCTTTCGAGTTTGCAGTGCAGCTGCTACTTCCATTCAGCACCAGTTATTGTAGCGTTGACGGTTTTATTGATAGTAACCCAACAAACTATTTCGAATGATTTCCTTCGAATTAATAAACAGAATTAATGCCCGATATCCTAGAATTATTTACACAAATGATGAAAGCTTTATGAATCTTAATCAAACGAAGTGTTTATAAAAACTTGTATATTATAAAAAGTAATGTCTATAATTGTACAGCACAACGGCGTTATTATCTTTTTTAAGAGCACTTGCTCCAATGCTATTAGGACATTTTGGTGCAACAATTAAATTTAAAAAACACATTTTACGATGCTAGTACGACTTTAGAATTTCCTAATAATAATAAAACGGTTTATAGAATGCCCTACCAATAACACGACTATTTGTAAGCAATTAACTACTTAACAAAAATAGTTTAATTGCAGAAATAAATGAAACCGTAAAATACTACGTAGAGTCGTTTATATGCTTGTAGAATGAAACGTAAATGTTTATTAACACGCAATAATATTATCCCATTAACATTAGTTTTTTTTTTTTGTACGTAAATGTGTAAAATTGAGAAAATTTTTAAAAACAAAAAACATCTTCTTATAGTGATTGAAAATCGAGTTCTTGCATGGGTCTGTAGTAGGGTTTCTCTCCCGGGATCCTCGTCCATTTTAACCTGTTTTACATTTACCAGGAAATAATTATTGTTCCGGGATACCCCGAGATATTAAAAATCTGTTATATTCCTTTATTTTGTGTAAAAATATTTGTAATATTCTGATAAGTTCATCAGTATCAGAAATTATTATAAATATGTACTAACATTAAATTATGAAGAAAACTGATTTCAAAATAGTGTTTCTGCTTTGGAATAAAAAATTATGTACATGAATGCGTCAAAAAGCTTTGTCTCCATGACAAAGTTTAGATCATCAAAATACGTTTACCGTTCGATTTTTTTGTACTCTAGCTGGTAATGCAAAGCAAAATACGTGTAGCTTATAAATAAAATTTTATTGATAAAAACGATGTCTCTTTTCTGCTAAATGCTGTAAAACAGGGGTGGGAATTTTTTTCTGCAGAAGGCCGGATGAAAATTAGTTAGGATGACGTGGGCTGGAATAAACGTAGATGGGACGATGGGAGCCCCAATTATTTTCAGAACTTCTTAAACTGTGAATATAACACCTCCTTCGTCAAATTCAATAAAAGTGTTCATGCGGTGGGCCAGATTGAATGCAGTCAAGGGTCGCATCAGGCCCGCGGGCCGACATTTGCCCACCCCTGCTCTTAAACAAATCCACAAATATCAACAGAAACTAAGATATCATTTTATGACCTTCTGTTAATAAACTAACAATAGCGAGGGTAAATGGCGCCTGGGGCATTTTATTTTTTTGAGCCTCCCCTAGGCCGTATTTATATTGTAGTTTTTGTTTCAACAAAAATAATGTGTAATTTACTCAAATACGCTGTAATCAAAAAAAATCAAATTTTAAAATTATATTGGCATTTTAGTTTTCTGGCTTCAAATAAGTGAAATAGACGCAAAATATTTTGTCTTCACGGCGCCCCCCAAGACTGGCGCCCTGGGCAACGATACCCCCAGTGCCCCCCGTCGCTACGCCACTGGACCGAAGTATGGATCAACTTCGTTTTCTTAAATCATATTACAAAAATGCATTGTAAAAATTACGTTATTGTGTTCATACAAATGATATTGCAACAGTAAGGCAATACTTCTGGAATGTATGTTTCTATCACGAATATTATTTTATTATTTACTTATAATAATCATGGAACCGAATGTATTACATGTATGACTTGGAGCTGTTTTATTGTAATAAACTTCTTCCGTTACTGGGTTATTTATTTCAAAATATTGACTTAATTTATTACGTCCGGGATCCCGGGAAATGTCAATTAAAATTTACAAAAACGTTTTTTAATCAATTTTTGACATAATAAAATTTTATTTATGCAAGTTACAGCACACTGAGGTAATAAAAAACTAAATATTGTTATAAAAATTATTTGAGGTTCAAAAATTAACCAAAATAGTGCAGTTGTAGCCAAAATCGCTTCATCTTTCCAAAAATGTAAAAGTATACAGGGTGTTTTATTTAAAATAACAAAGTTGGGGTCATTTACGGCGAAACCGGAAGTGAAACAATTGTGTGCATGTGCTCAAAAAGCCCGGATTTTTGCAAATACCATATGCCTAAAATTTCATTTAACTAAAGAAAAAAAATGGGTGTACCACACTTCATTTGCACCCGGTATACATTTTATTTAAGTATGAATTTTTGGAAAAAATTTAAATATTGTGGTTTTATTGGTCACATTTACCGACTAAAAGAACATTTAAAAATTAAAACTATTATACTCTTCATAACTTCTTAAAATTGTAACAATCTTTACAAGTGTTAAGTGTCTTTTTATATTTATGTAATAGCTTGGTTTAGTTTTATTAGCCATCTGCAACAAATTTCTTAGCACTCTGTTTCCTAAACCACACCCAGTCGTTTAATTTGGTCTTTTATAACAAACTTAACGTTCCTAAAATTGATAAAATTTTGCGTGGGAGCAAATGACCCAACTACACATTTTTTTATTACCGCTAAATAATAAACGCCAGGCACACATACCGTTTCTGCTTTATTATATAGGTTATAAATTAAAACCACATGGTAGAGTCCTCGACCAACTCTCAGTTTTTTCTTAATATGACTCTTTTTTGACAAAATGATAATCTAAATGTTATTGCAGCTTAACGACCGCTCTTTTATTAAAAGTTTTCAAGTGTATTTTCAATGCTAATGACGCCAGCTGTTCCGCTATATTCAATTTAGAAAGTAGACGGAAAGCGTATATTTATCGGTTTAGCATAAAGTTTGTTTTGTAAGTAAATAAACGTATTATAATTTCAGTTTTGTATACTAAGTATCCATAAAATGTTGAAGCTCAAATTGTCCACTTGGTATTCTAGGCGTGACAGGCAACGTTATGACCTGAACATGACTTACCTGTTACACCTACAGTAATCTTTGCTGCCCCAGATGCCGCAGATGCGTGCATTCTAAGACTTTATCTTCCTGGGATGGCGCTACTCATTTTAATAACCTGTATTCTTAACAAGGTTATAAAATATATTTACATCGCGGTTATTTGTATTCTTAAATTCTTCAAATTTAGCGAGGAACCATAAAAGTTTAAACTTCACTGCTCAACATATTTAATTTTTGTACCAACTTCTTGTCATAGATCAGTGATGGCAAACCTTGTCAAACCGGCGTGTCAAAAATAAAAAAATTAGGTGATGCTACTTAAGTCACGTGTCACCCACATATAAATATCAAACGATACTATTATCAAAGGAATACCATTACAATAAAAGTTGTTTTCTAAATATGATCTCTTGGTCGAAATCATTACACTTAAGAATAATCACAGGTTCTTCAATTGGTATTTATATGACAAATAATAGGTGCCTATGAATACCACCCTAAAAAATCGAAATCTCAGCTGCATGTCACGAAAAAAGCAGCAGGGTGTCACTATTGACACGCGTACCTACTATAGGTTCGCCATCACTAACATAGAATATACAAGGATGCGCAAAAGTATGGAAACAGACAAGTATCTAAAAAATAATTTGAGATACGCTTATTTAAGCGGTATCGTATTTTTTGTATTTTTTGTATTTACAAAATTTCATTGTAGTATCTCAAATGATGTTTTATATATTTGTCTGTTTCCATATTTTTGCGCATCCCTGTATAAGGATGATGGTAAATAGTAAATACTAACAAATCCAAGTTAAGTAGGTAATGTGTGTTCTTCTTAATTAATGATTGTTCGTTGTCGTCTTGTACATTTTAGGTACTTCACTTTTAATTGTCAATAAAAATTACACATTTAGGTGTTGCCGAATGTTAAAAAGTTTTTTGTGTATTCACTTAGCCCAGAGCACAATTTGTGTAGAAAGATTTTTGAAGTAGAATTATGCAAGGAAGCATTTTACACACCGTATACAGAGTGCCCATTTTTCTAACCTGTTGTATGGGTAACTTTGTTAATATCAAAGTAACAGAAACGTTTGTGCAGAATTTAAAGGGAAATCCTATGCCATTTTCAAATTTGACCTACGTCATCAACTTTTTGAAATATTTTGAAAAAACTAAAAAAGGTCGATTTTTCAAACTTGAATAATTCCGTTAGCATATGAGCTAGAACAAAAATAAAAATTGCATTTTATAGATGTTTTTACGTTGATTTTAAATATGTCAACGAAGTTTTCATAGTACTCTCGATTTCCGAGTTATAACTCATAGTTGGCTGTGGCCTTATTAAAAAGGTTATTTTTTTCTCGTTTCAATGATATAAGGAAGGTTTGTTATACTTTTCTCTGTTAGTTTTTTTTTAAATAACCAAAAATCATTTTACATGTTCACTGCCTACTAATAGATGGGAGTTATCCCGTGTTGATGTTTTTTTTTTCGATGTGACATTTAAGAGTTGTTTCTTATTGTTAATGTAGCAGTTCTTGGCTAGTTACAAATTTTAAAAACAGAACCTCAGTTTGTCAAATAAAATTTATTGTTTGTTGTACGTATAAATCTCTGTCTCGTGTTAATCTCAATTTTTGATTGAATTTATTGCAAATTTTAAAAACAATATTTTCTAATGAAGAAAAAAACGACATCCTTTTCTTTTACTACGCTTGTAATAAAAATAGTAGCAATGCAAGTGAAATAAATGTATTTGCAAAGATTTATATAAAGGAGGCAACCAAGACAGAAATTATTTTCGTTTTTAAAAATTAATGTAAAAAAATACGAATCATTTTCAAAATTTTATACTAATAACATATTGTAAGTTGAGTTTCTAATTTTAATTTTTTGTATACTTAAACAAAATGTGTTCAGTAAATATCTATTAATTTAAAAAAAATTATGACTCTACTTGTGTATTTCTGTATGACTAAACGAAGACACTGACATGATTTTTATTAATTTAAATAAAAAGTTGGTACAAGAGGAAAGTATAAGAAACCATAATTTTTTCTATTTATTTCGCAGTTCACAAGATTGTTTCGCCTATTTTTAAAAATTTTATTTAATTTTTGGTTCAAATTTCAAAATATATGTATCGAGTGATATAACATTGACACAAGAAAATAAAAACCTTTTTAACAAGGCCACAGCCATTTAAAAAAAAGCAATTTTGTGTTATAACTCGGAAATGGAGAGAGCTATGAAAATTTGGTTAACATATTTTAAATCTTCGTAAAAACATTTATACTAGCCAATTTTTATTGTTGTTCTAGCTCATATGCTTACGGAATTATTCAAGTTTCAAAAAATCGACTTTTTTCAGTTTTTTCAATCGTAGAAATAACATTTAATAGAGAATTTGTCGCTGTTTCCAAAAATGTAAGGTTTGTTGGGGTTATTTTCAATAATTAAAAAGTTATATGGGTGCGACAGTCAAACTGAATCACCCGGTATATGTATACCTCCTGGTTAATTAGTACTTTAAAATGCTAAATCCTAAGAAAAACTCAAAATATAAATATTAAGTAATAAAAATTGATAAGTAAAATGTATAATTTCGGTAAAATTCCTAATAAAAATGACTTTTTTGTCAGCTTATATTTTATCCTTTATCTAGTTTTTTTGTTTTACGTTATTTTTAATCGTGAATAAATATTTGTTGTTAAATATAAGGATGATTTCATCAAAACATTAGCCTTTAATTGCCGTTTACAAAAATTCATTAATTTTGAAAGTGAGGTAGGTTTAACAAAATCTTCATGCTTTTAGCAATGACTGATAAACACTATTTCGTAATAAATTTGCATTAGCTAACACCATAAGATACATATATTGTCTATCAGTGTTAACCAATATTTTTAAATCATTTAAAACTCAACCCCCTTAGATATCTCGCAATAACAAAAAATGAACTGGGCCCCACTTTTAAAATAAACGGCTCATATTAATGGGTAGTTTTTCTATAGACCTAAAATCAAATCTTTAGACCAACTCAAAACTCTTAAGAGTTTACATTACCCGCTGACAGTTTCCAGGTAAGTATTTTATTAATTATATAAAACCTAAATGATTTTTTGTCGCAAATTGACCAGACTCGTGGTGCAAATAAAAGCGATAATGCCAATTTAAATCACAGCTTTTAACGCCACAATTTAAAGCAATACATATTTAACTATTACAAAATTTTTACTGCGATTTTATTACTTCAAGACGTACATGATGATTGATTAAATATATTTTTAGGCGCTTTGCGTCTTTTTGACGCAAACGTCAGAAATTTGCTTACTGTTTTCACGTAATTGTTTCTGACGTCCGCAAGTTTTAAGTCCATGCGTTGCCTCTGACAGTTTCATTGGCATCATGTTACGAGATTTTTATCTGTAATTTGAAAGCCCTGATTTTTGTATGACGATCAACATAATGGGAGAGTGTTGGCAGATACTTAAATGAAGTCATCAACAATGTATACTAAATTTATTATAAAATTTATTTAACTCCTAGAATGTACAACTTTGTTCACGATATACAGGGTGTTTGAAATTCGAGTTTAAACAATAATAAGCGAAATCTCCATGTTGGAGCTAAAATTTTATAATTTTACTTTTGTTTTATTAACAATATGGAAACGATAAAGTTACAGCAGAGATGGTAAAGAATAGGTATGGAAGAAAAAGCGACCTAATGTTGTTAAAAATCTTCAGTAAGGTTTGGATTGAGGAAAAGATACCGGAAGACTGAAAAATGGGTTGTTGCAGTTCTTGTTGTCTCCTTTTTTGTAAAGTGGTAGTATATTTTACAAAAAAGGAGACAACAAGAACTGCAACAACTACAGAGGAATTATTCTTCTAAGCACAAAAATGAAATTATTTGAACAAATAATTGAAGAAAGACTACGTAGGAAAATTGAACCAACACCAACAGAAACGCAAAGTGAATTCCGGAAAAGCAGTAGTACTCAAGATCACGTGTTTACATTAAAAGAAATCATATGTAGAAATTTGACAAGATCGAAAACGGTTTACCTAGCTTATTTAGACTTGGGAAAGGCGTTTGATAAAATTCCACGAAGAAAAATTTGGGAAAGCCCACAAAAAAAAAGTGTTAGCAGCAAACTACTCAGAGTTACTAAATGGCTTTACAAGGAAACAATAAACTGTATAATAAGTAAGAACATGAAGACAGAGGCTTTTACAACACGAGAAGGAGTGAGACAAGGAGAAAACTTGAGCCCATTGCATTTATTACTTAGGTATATGGATGAACCAAGTAGAGAAACAAAACCAATCTATATTGGATACACACAACTAGAACTTATTAATATTACAGAACCGGTCCTAGGGTTTGCGGGGCCGTGTGCGAAAACAAATGCGAGGCCGGATATTTTGATAAAGGGCCGAGTTAAAGTAAAATGTTACTAAAAAACTGAAAAAACAGGCTGGTGATCTAAAAAAAAAGCACCCTAGACGGCTAGCGCGGGGCCGGTCTATCCGCGGGGCCGTGTGCGGTGCACACCCTGCCCTCCCGCTAGGGCCGGCCCTGTTAATATATCAGAATGTGCCTTCGCAGATGATATAGCTATCATAGCAGGACGTCAAAAGGAACTTAAAAGAAAATTTAAATATCTGGAACCAAGGAAAATGGAATAAAAATAAAACTAAAATCATGGTAGTAGCAAACAAAAAAGATGTAATACTAATTAGAGTGGATGGAGAACTACTAGAACAAGCCAGCAGCTTTTAATACTCGGGCATTATGTTAGATCAATGGTTCTCAAAGTGTGGTCCGCGGACCCCTGGAGGCCCCTGAATGCTTTTGAAGGGGTCTCCAGAGCTTTTATAGTGTTCGAAAATCATCCAAATTAATTTGCCCCGCAAAATTGAAAACAAAAATATTGTCCACGGAACAATTCATTGGGGTCCTCTGTCAGTTTTTAATTTTGAAAGGGGTCTTTAGAGTAAAAAGTTTGAGAAACACTGTGTTCGATGAAACAGAAACACGAGATATTGAACTAAATAATAGAATACAAAACGCTAATAGAGTATATTATGCACTGAGTAAAGGATTCATAAACAAAAAAAAAATATCAAAAGAAACAAAAATGAAAGTATGTACCTATATAAATCAATCTACAGACTAATTCTTACATATGGCTGCGAAACATAGGTGTTCAAAAAAAGACCAGAGTAAAATTAGAGCAGCCGAGATGAAATACATAAGAAGGTTGAAAGGAGTTACAAAAAAAGGTTAAAAATGACCAAATAAGGGAAGAATTAAAAATAGAATCCATAGAAGAATTCATAGAACAAAGACAACTTAGGTGGTGGGGACACTTACAAAGATTGGACAGCTCAATACCAGTTAAAAGAATATGGGTAAGTAAAATGCCAGGTAAAGAAAAAGAGGAAGATCTAAGATAACTTGGGACAACGTAACTGAAAAAAAAACGTGGTTGGAAGCTAAGAATCTAGCACAGAATAGAAAGGAATGGAAAAATGTTGTAAAGAAATAATTTTAGATGTACCTATGTGTAAACTCCACCCTTACATCATATGGGTAAAAAGGGAATAGATTATATGTACTTATATAAATATATTTATTAACAAATAAGTTTGGTTTCATCTTCGCAAAAACTTGAAATAATAACGACACAGTTCGAAATGCCTTTTTGATATGATTTACAAGTGAGGAACATAAAAAGAACGTTTTTTTATTAACGATTTTACCTCTGCAAAGTTAATAAAAATGTCTGCGAATTATTAGCTCAGCCGGCCAAAAGAAATAAAATCAAAGACGGGAATAAACCGATCGAATCGTCTCCTAAACCTTTCAAAAGGTAATTTGCGGGCACGTAGGTATATACACAGCGACCAAAAATTTATAACGCAATCGCCAAAATGTCATTACACAAAAATATTTTTGTTTATTAGCTTACTGATCCTTGACCGCTTGCAATTTATTTTCAATATGAAGTGCGTGTTTATGCATTCCTCATAAATAAAGCTGGGATGTATCAAAAGGCAAGTAATTTACAATAATATTTGAATTACTTTGTTTACTCAACGCGTTTGTTTGATGTTTCTCTCAGGAATCATCGAGCATTCGAGTTTATGGAATTGCAAAAAACGTATTGGTGTAAAATATCATTAGCGTTTCCGAAGGCAAAACCGTTTTGTCTGTTCGTATAACTAGAAAACAGGATTTAATAATAATTTTAAACACTAGTTTCACAGTACATCATGCCCCTTTTGGCACGAAGTAATTTTCTTGTTGAAAGTTTATATTTACTGTATTGTATAGCATTTCGATTTCCCATTATTTATTGGCTCTTAACGTTACATTTATTTATTTAATTATAGTATCGTGTAATGGAAAGGTATAAATTTATTACTGACAAATAAATGAGATACTGAACAAGTTGTACCGCAGATATACATATTTTAATTCCTTGTTGTCTTATTGTGAAGTGAAGTACTTACGTCATTTAAAAATAAATTAAATAATGTTGCATTTACTTAATTACCTGTTTATTTAAAGCGCACAGAATACGACAGATATATAAAATATTTGTTATAATTCCACAAAAAGCCATGCTGTCAAGCTTAACTGAGCAAACGTTTGATTATAAATTTTTTAATGTTTAAATAAGACTATTTTTTGAAAAAATATTTCAAACATATGATACACAAGTACATTTTTGTGCACAATCGTAGTTAATCGAGTTTTTTTTTTATTTTTTATAAATCAATTGAATCTAAATAATTACGTTTAGTAGCAAACTTGCCTAATTTTTAAGAAACTTATTTAGCTGATTAGGGCTGTCCTAAGATATTTGGCGCCCGTGGACTACTAACAATAATGCGCCCCTCTTCATAAGAAAATACTCGCGAGGGAAAGCGGGAGTGGGGTGGCCGGTGAAGTTTTACAAAAGTTTCAGAACTAGAAAGAAACTATATATTACCAATAAACAAAGAAGAAAGTAAATAATTTTTTATTCTTCTAAGTGCTGAAAAAGATCTTTCACCGCTACAATTTGTAGCGGCAATACTAAGAAAAATGCGCATTACTGTGGCCACTTTGGGAAATGTACACTCAAATTTTGAATCAATTATTGCCCTCAAAGTGCAGACAAAATTGCCGCCCCAAAAGGCTGCCGCTCCGAGGCTATAGCCCATTTAGCCTGTGGTTAGGGTGGCCTTGTAGCTGATAATAATCTAACAATGCAGTTTTATTCAAAATGTTCATGATTTTTAAAAGAAAACCCCCTGTCGAATTCATTTCTATATTGCTATTATCAAGAAAAAACCTATATTTTTATAAAATTTATTATTTTTTCCAAATCGTACAACCAAAAGGTTTGTTAAATTAGGCTATCTTTTGAGTAAATGATCATTTTTCCTTAACATTTTTTTATTCTAAAATTTACTACTTTGTAAGAAGGTACTATTTTGGCAATCGACAGGCACAATTTAGGGGAGTAGACGCTGTAATAGTATTTTTTACACAATTTTACAAAAAGACATAATAAAAATGAATTTGTTATTGGCCAAATCGTAAGTATGTCTTAAACATCTTTCAAAATTGCTTGCGCATAAAACAGCATACCCAATAGGAAATATTAAATATACAGGGTGTGTAAAAATTGGCGAAAGCGCTACACGTGGCGATGTTCTTCGTAAAATTCTAAGTCGAAAATCTCAATACGAAAATGTTGTATCATCATGCTTGCTGTGTCTGCAAGAGGTCTTCAAAGTTTTGACATTCAGTCTTTTCATAAGCGTTATTATTCAATATTTGTTAATGAAAAAGCTGCGATTTGGGATATAAATAAATTTTGAATCATATTTTTTTCTAGATATTGTGTTTTTCCTTTTAAAAATTGGTGTTGAAAATATGTTAATCACTGATTTGAATGAAAATAATACACATGGCAACATTGTCATTAGCTGTCATCTCTGTTTTTATCGTAATTATTTCTAGTTTGTTTTAGACGATACCTAAAAGTTTGCAGCTATGTTTACGAACTGAAGGCTTAGTTCGAACAAAAATTGTAAATACCTAAGTAAAAATTGCTGATAAAAAAATGTCCAAACGCAAATCAATGTTGCCAAATTTTTGTTTCTTTAAATGGTTCCTGAGGCCATATGTACGAGGGAAAGTCAGTAAGTAGGTCACAAACTGCTGTAGGAAAGCTGAAAATAGGAGTGAGTTGTTTCCCTATCTGTCATTAGGTGTCACCACAATCCAGCTTTATAATTCTCAAGTGACAGTTGCTGTGCGCGAACACAGGCAGTGTTAAAATGGCGATCGTGCTCGAAGAGTGTACTGTGGAAGAGCAACGTGCTGTTGTGCGTTTTTTCTGGGCAAAAGGACTTTCTGCAAAAGATATCGATAAGGAAATGTCTCCGGTTTACGGTGAAAAGTGTTTGTCGCGTAAAGCCGTGTATAACTGGGTCGAGAAATTCTCTCAAGGGCGCTCAAAAGTTGTTGACGATCAGCGAAGTGGCCGCCCCGTTCAGATTGCGACAGATGCAACACTTCGACGGGTGGAAGAGATGATTCGAACTGACAGGCGGGTAACAATAGACAGTATAGCAACTGCAATAGGGTGTTCTCATGGTTTAGCCTACGAACTGATCGTTTGAATTTCCGAAAAGTTTGCTCACGGTGGGTACCTAGACAACTGACCGAGGAACACAGAAGAATTCGAATGGGCTTGTCCTTGCAACACCTCTCTCGATACACAGTGGAAGGAGAGAACATGCTAAACAGGATTGTTACTGGTGATGAGTCATGGGTGCACCACTACCAACCCGAAACAAAGCGTGCATCAATGCAATGGAAACATCCTTCTTCGCCGTCAACAAAGAAATTCAAGGTTGTGCCCTCAGCTGGTAAGGTTATGCTTACCGTGTTCTGGGATTCTCAAGGAGTGCTCCTAACCCATTTCCAGAACAGAAATGAGAACGTGACTGCTCAATCATACTGTAGAGTTTTGTTGTTGCTTCGGGATGCAATTCGACGAAAACGTCCAGGCCTACTGACGAGAGGAATATTGCTGCATCACGATAATGCCAGGCCGCATTCGGCCCATTTGACCCAGGCGAGAATTGCAGAATTAGGGTGGGAACTTCTTGAACATACGGCTTACAGTCCCGACCTGGCCCCAAGCGACTATCATCTGTTTGGTCCACTCAAAAAGCATCTTGGCGGCAAACATTTCGATGGTAACAGCGATGTTCAACAAGAGGTACGCACGTGGTTCAGACACCAGCCCAAACACTTTTATGCAGCAGGCATTGGGGCATTGATAAAGCGATGGGATAAGTGTATTAATGTAGATGGAGACTTTGTTGAAAAATAAAACTTGTTTTTGGCTAACTATTTCTCTATTTATTTTTATAAAAGCTTTTTGTGACCTACTTACTGACTTTCCCTCGTATCATGGTACAACATTTTTGTATTAAGGTTTTCGACTTAGAATTTTACGAAAAAGATCGTCACCTGAAGCGCTTCCGCCAATTTATACACACCCTGTATATTAAGAATTTGGGCAATTTTTCCTTTAAAATAGACTAAAATTATCCAGTTTGGGATATAATAGATACGACATTAAATTTATCAAACCAAAACTATATTTCTTGCAATTACTTAGGCCTCAAACCTTTTTAATTTATTTGTTTTTAATTTGAAGACATTAGCACCCTTTAAAACTGTCCAGTTCAATTAGATTTTAAAAACGCACAACCCTTTTGCAACAATTTGATTCAACCAAGATATTAAGAATAGTTAAACCTAGAAGCAACTAAATCGTCCACATTGTTTACCTAGGATCTTTTAATTCATTGCAAATTATTGAATCAATCAATTGTTGTTAAATGGAACACCCTATATATTTTTACATATTCTTATCGATAATTTAATTATCTTTAAAATTAGTTAAAGGTCTATTATGTCTAAAATTAATATTTGTCGAGTTATTGGGGTTTTCATGATAATTAATGGGCACAAACAAAATATTTAATAGAAATTAATTAGTCGGCTTTGGAAATATCTCGAAAATTTGTTTTATATGTCAAACAACGTTCTATTTTCATCTTTAAGGTATATATGTTTAACTGATTATAAATTAGTTTAATAAAAAACAATAAAATCAAAATTGTTTACTCTACATAAAAGAGGTGGACCATCATTTTCTAAATTATCGTTAAGTAAAGCTAATTTTATAGGTAAAAAAAAGTTATTTTGTTTTAATGTCGGTATTAAAGCACTATAAGCTATGCGAAATTGGTTTTGGTACATAATAATCAATAATTAAACTGCTAATAAAAATATATTATAGTCAAAATGAATTAAGAACGATGGAATCAATGTTCGCAACTTTTGCCAAACCCGGTATAGATCAACACATTCAGGCAACTTTGGTTATATTCTTCGACATAAATATGGTCATACCGTAATAAAGCGTATAAGGCACACATCAAGATAAATTGTTTATTTACGATAACACTAGTTCAAGCAGCATTTCACTGTGAGGTGTAAAATGCTAGATAAGTGGTTATGTTCGCAGGAACAAACCCACACGCAAAATTCCTTATTTATTTCAGTGTGTCAAATAAGTCAGGATCAGCATAATTCACTATTTATATGGTGGAAAGAACTGATTCGCAAACGACGTGCGTACTATACGTCCCACCGCACCGGTTAGCCAACGGACATTGGTCAAAGAAAATGACACAAAACGGGATCGCTTCTCCTGCTCTTTATACAGTTTGCATACAGGGTGTTAATAAAATAAACGTATCGCTTATATCTGCTAAAACTTTTATTCACCGAAAAATAAATTGTTATTACGCTATATTTTTTGCACTAATAAACTTAACACCATTTTATATTGTTCTTTTTACGTTTTCGTTAGTCTAGCAAACTTCTTTATTATTTTAAATAGAACATCCTACAAGCGTACTTAATTATTAAATGTATATATAATATGCGTTTAAAATTAACTCTTTTCGTCTAATTAATATTTTCACAAAATATTCAGCGGTGAAGCTAACATCCTAACAAGTTTTCAGTGTCGTCTAATAGTTGTTAAAAATTCTAAATTTTAAAAGCATTTATTTAGCGTTTGGTTAAATATCTTACAATTATGTAATATACACATGTTAATATATAACATTAAAACTTTTCCTTTATTCTGAGCTTATGTCTAAACCTAACAATATCAGTTTAATTTTTAACCTCATTTAATAGTTCGTTATAAAAATTTCATTACATTACACATTCATTATCATTTACAAAACAAAATATTTTGAGTGTAATTTTGTTTCCTGAATGGCAATTTAAAATCTTTAGTTTCTGGTTGGATAATTGTGAAGCTAAAAATTGTTTATATTATTTTAACAAAAAATTTGGGAGCAGATTATTTGGAAACAGATTATTTATGATAAAAATACAATCGTATTAAAAATAATTCATTATTTGGTGCTCTCCACTGTAAAGAATCTAGCATTACAGTAATTTTGTTGTACCTGGAACAGTGTAAAACAATTCTCATAGCCCTATTTTGGAGTTTTTAAAGTCAGATTAAATCGTTACCCCCCTTCAGCGCTCCTTCACCGCTAGGCCTTGCGCGTAAAGTTCTGTTTGCGCAAAAAATTATCTTTCGTTCGTCCGTAAGTGGCTTTGTTCCTGAGATATATCGATTATAACTTAGCCGCTCATATTCTTTGGAGGTGAACAATCGAATAAAATGATATTCGTACTACTCGCGCTGCGCGCTTGTGCCCAACGGGTCTTTCATACCATTGTGCGTAGAATAGTCAGTTTCTAGTTGGATAATTGTGAAGCTAAGAATTATTTATATTATTTTAACAAAAAATTTGGAAACTATTTATTTGGAAGTAGATTATCATGATAAAAAAGTCGTATTAAAAACTATCCATTATTTGGTGCTCTGCACTGTAAAGAATCTAGCATTACAGTAATTTTGTTGTAGGATCTGGAACAGTAAAAAACACTTCTCATAGCCGCCCTATTCTGGAGTTTTAAAAATGAGTTTAAATCGTTAGTATTCAACATACTTTTTGTACATCAAAATTTTAGTAATAATTGAAACTTTATTACTAAATCTACCGAAAAACCTTAGAAACCTTAACTATACATGGCGAGTCATTAGTGAGGGATTGGTCGATTGTGGCTAAATGGTTTGAGATAGAAAGTTGATTCAAACGCTACTTCATTCAGTTTCTTCTTCCGAACATGATAAAAATATTTTCATATAGGGTAATTGTGGGTGAGATGGCCCTAAGGGTGAGATGACTCTGCCTTGTATATAGCAGACCTAATCAAATTTCTCGCTATTTAAAGGTGGGATCGTGATCAATGTTGACTAGCCGAGTTATATTTTCTGTTTGCTTGCATTGAAATACGAAATTAGGTAAGTTATTTGTGACATAAAAAGTGAATACTTTCAAAAATTTTTAGAACGTTGTCTAGTTTATAATTTATTTACATTAAAAACAAAAAGAATGAATTTTTATCGATTCACGTGTTAATATGATATGTAGAGGTTAGGTTTGTAATCTCGTGTAACGACATTACTATACCGCTTATGAAAAAAAAACAGGTGGGCCATCTCTCTCTTAGTCTCGGGATAGATGGCTCTATTTTTTAGGGGATAGTTGACCCATTATATAATTGAGCATAATGCCTAACCCGTAATAGTTTTTAGTCATGCCGACGGAATATAAAAGAAAAATTGCTAACAACAGAGGATTATGGACAAATGAGCAACTTGTAGAGGCCACTGATGCAGTCCCAAGTGGCAGAATGGGTGTGAATGCTGCCTCTAGAAACTTTGGCATCCCGGCTTCTACGTTGAGAAGACGAATGAAGAATAATGTCTACGAAGACGTTAGGACCACCTTCTTTACTGGGTACAGAAAATGAGGTGAAACTTAAAGCTCATGTCAAAAAGTTGCAAAAATACGGTTTTTCACCAACACGTGTGTTTAAGATCCATGGCATTCCATTTAGCCGAAAATTTGGGTATAAACCACAAATTTAACAAGAACAAAGAATTAGCTGGATATGACTGGTTGCACATGTATTTAAAACGACACCAAGACCTCAGTGTTCGAAAATCCGAAGGTGTTTCGTTGGCTCGCTGCCAAGGAATGAATAAAGCAGAAGTTGAGGCGTACTTCCAGCTTTTACAAGAAACCTTACTTGAAAATGACCTTTGAACAAACCGGGGAACATATTTAATATGGACGAAACAGGCATGCAACTAAACAATAAACCTGGACAGGTTATTGCAGAAAAAGGGTCTAAAAACGTTGCTGTAACATCATCTGAGAAAGGCGAAACAATTACTGTAATTTCTTGTTGTGACGCTGAAGGCTCGTTCCTACCGCCTGCATGTATTTTCAAAGGAAAAAACAAGAAAGCTGAATTCGAAGACGGAATGCCTCCTAGTTCGGTTGTATATATGAATCAAAAATCTGCTTACATTAGCGCTACGTTGTTTTAAAACTGGTTGAAGAGCCATTTTACACCCAGAAAACCAAGTGGAAAAGTACTATTAATTTTGGCCATTCAACTCATTGCAACTCCGTTGAAATGCTGGAATATGCGGAAGAACATAAAATAATATTGTTGTGCCTTCCCAGCCACACAACCCAATTTCTTCAACCTTTAGACGGAGCATTCTTCCACAGTTTGAAGTCCAACTACGCTAAATCTTGTAACTTGTATATTAAGACAAATCCAACCAGAAAAATCAACAGGATGGTATTTAGGCAATTATTGTCAGAAGCTTGGTCGAAATCAGCTACTGTGGAGAATGGGGTATCAGCTTTTAGGGCAACTGGTATCTACCCGTACAATCCAAATGCCATTCCCGATTACGCTTTCTTGAATGAATTTCCACAAGCTACTAATGCTATGGAAGAACCAGAACCTACCTTACCTAGGTATTCACAAGCAGCCAATGAAACGACTCCCTTAAAAGATACGCCATGCACAATGTTAAATAAAATTAATCCAATCCCTAGCACGTCATCAGGTGCGGTTCAGCAAGCAAAGAAACGTGGTAAACAAGTTGCCGCAATTTTGACATCCTCTCACAATATTGACACAAAAAAAAGTATCGAAGCAAAAAAACGTAAGTTGGAAGAATCTCGAGCAACTAAAGCACTACAACGTGTTAAAAATGGAGACAGACCCAAACCTAATAAAGTTCTGGATGACTCATCTTCGGATGAAAGTTTTTCTGATTTTGTGGCCCAAGAGTCTGACGACAGTCCTGAGGAAGACGACAATAACGCTGAATGCGTGGGATGTGGGGAGCAGTACATCTGTACATCGAAACAAGACGACTGGGTTCGATGTGTCACATGTGATAAATGGTTTCACGAGGGATGTTCAAAATTTTTGAACGTATGTGATCTTTGTGGAAAAGTTTCACGCCCGAAAAAGAAATAAACTTTCATCCTATTATCTTTAAGACATGTATTTTTACATGGGCCATGACCCCCTTAATGATGGGTCATCTCTCCCGGATAATCCGGGTTAGATGGCCATATGCACGAGTTGCAGTTTATTTATTTTTGTGAGAAAGTTCGCGATTGTTTTTGTATTTTACTATTACATTATAATTTTGTATGTATTTACTTTGGAAATATATTGTTTTACTTTGGATACCTGTTAAATTTACAATGTACTGATTGTTTTAAAAAAAGTGGGTCATCACTCCCCGAATTACCCTATACAGGGTGAGTCATCTCTCTGGAACTAATAGCAACTTTTAAATTTCAAATACAACACTCCATTTTTTATTTAATATTTTTGACCGCCTTCATTTGATCTTTGCATCAATATAAAATATTACAGGTTTTTATGCGGCGTTGTCAGAAAAAAAAAATTTTTCTTAATGTTTTAAGTTTTTATTTAAGAATTTCTTCTGAAGTTATTTTTCGAAGTACAAAGTTGTAATTTGGTGAGGACATGCAGAAAATATTGCTCTATTCGCTCGATATAAAAAACTTTGAACCACGCATACAGGGTGTTCATAAGTAGGTGGCCACTTCCATGATTTTCAAGAGCTCGTAACTCAATTTTTTCAAATGCAAACCCCTGTATTTTCTTGTCATCGAGTTCGTCTTGAATAGAGCTTCATTTTTTGTTAAGTATGTCCTTTACCTAAAACTCATACTTTTCGATATATTCGACATTTTTTCTTCCAATCGTTATTGAAGCAAATAGCGTGCCATGGAAATCGAAAAAACTGTTCACTTCACTATTGTCAAAAACTTGTCAAATAGCGTTTGAATCAACTTTCTATCTTAAACCGTTTAGGCACAATTGTCCGATCCCGCACTAATGACTCACCCTGTATAATCTACATTACTTTAAATACTCTAAATATTTAATTCTATTAACTTTGTAAAATGCTGTACTATCCAGTTCATAATAATCTTACATTTCATAAATTACATTAAAAAAGGAATTCAAAAATCAACTAATATGGAGGGTGTATTTAAAAGCGCAAAAAATAGCAAACAATCTTTAATTACAGACAATTTTTAGTTAAATTAATAATTAAGAGGATATAAGTGATTAACTTTACTAACACTCTGTGTATATACATATAAACTGAGCATATGGTAGTAGTTGGCGTAAGCACGAATATTTCTTCATTTGTTTAAGATTACGTTGGTGTAATATTGTGTAGGATCATTCAGTTACAAAACATTAAATATATATATTATCTGTTACTTTATGTGTGCTGCACCAATCATCCCTTACAAATGAAATGTCGGACAGTATAATATAATCGATTTTATTTATGATCAGTTCCATGCTTAAAATACGGCCCAATAAAAAATCCCGGATTTTAGGTGTGCGATTTTATAGTTTCTTGGCACGTTTGTTTTAATGCGCACTTTTATTGTTGATTTAATTTTATATCTACTTCATGCCCCATACATTGTAACAAAAATTTCGTGATACATTGAAAATCATCGTAACTTTTTGGTTCTGTACAGGGTGGTCCAAATTCGATGGGATTGCATGGGTATCTCGGTTAATATTTAAGATAGAGAAACGATTAAATTACCAAAAATGTGCAGTTTTTTGGGACAAACTAAGAACCGTTTTCAAAAATATTCTATCATTTCCGGTTTTCGAGTTATTGAATAAAAAGTGTTTTTTTGTCATATTAATAATGTGTCATATCTCCGTTATTGTTGTAAATATCGAAAATATTTATGAAGATCATTTTTAGATATTTTTATGTTTAAAATTATTACACAAAAAAAAAAAAATTTACGCTCGCCGTTAAAAAGTTATGACACAAAATAACGTTTTTTTTAAATAGGAACGATAGTTGGCTATGATCTATTTAAATTCCTTATTTTTTTCTCATTCCAAATATATAAGGGTCAATGTATTTGTTTTTAATAATACGCAAGTTACGAGGTTTTTTAGTTAAGGTTTTCTAATTTGTTGTTGAGAAAAACATTGTAAATATTTGAACATAAGATAACAACAACATAGTCGGAATCAGCAGTAATGTAGTATATTGCTGTTTATCTTATGTTCAAAAAATTTTGATGTTTATCTCAACAACAAATTTAAAAACCTTGGTAACTTGTACCATATGAGTTTTATAAGGTTGTATACCTTGTTTTTTTGTTGTTTTCACAGCCTAAAAAACCTTCATACCTTGCGTATTATTAAAAATAAATACATTGACCCTTATATACATATTTGAAATGAGAAAACAAAAAGTAATTTAAATAGGTCATAGCCAACTATCGTATAAGTTTGTGCCATAACTTTTTAACGGCGAGCGTAAAAATTTTTTTTTTGGTATAATCATTTTAAACATAAAAATATCTAAAAATAATTTTTATAAGAATTTTCGATATTTACAACAATAACGGAGATATGACACATTATTAATATGACAAAAAAACACTTTTTATTCAATAACTCGAAAACCGGAAATGATAGAATATTTTTGAAAACGGTTCTGAGTTTGTCTCAAAAAACTGCACATTTTTGGTAATTTAACCGTTTATCTTAAATATTAACCGAGATACCCATGCAATCCCATTGAATTTGGACCACCCTGTACAGATAATGGCCAAAAATAGAATAAAATTTTACTACCAAGCACGACGATACGCAAATAAAATATATAAACGTCGATAACCGACAACTAAGTGGACAATAATTTGGAAAAATCGTACTTATATCGGCCCTAATATTAGGACCTTATCACCACTGCACCGTTTACAAATGTTTTTCAAAAACATTAACACGTGTTTTCTAATCAAAATCACAGTTTATCTATTTGCATGTTTATTTATTTACACACAAATAAATTTGATTATATTAGCAAATTTTACCAATTTCTAAAATGCGTTTTGTATATTAAAGCTATGAAATATGCGAAAATAAATAAAGTGATTAAGGGAATAAACGCTTGAAAAAGTAATCAAATTTTACAAGCCATATCTTGTTTAAATATTATTAACAAAACAAACAAATGCGGCATTAAATTTCAGAAGTTATAATACCGTTGTCATTTTCAGCGTTATATTGCAAAATACTACCTACATGGAGTGTAATAATAAATTCGAATTTTTAACACTCGCCAAACGCATTTTTACGAGGAGGCCGAAGGACGTATTTTAAATTTATTTGCCTCTTATCCTTTTATATTGCTCAGCAGGTACCTTTGTTAAGTAGTCCACGATGCAGATATTTATTTTTAGACCTGCATTACTAAACTATCACGAATAATATGGTCGATTATTTTGCTTACACGAGTTTGCGGTGTAAAAAATGTATAATAAATGCCATTTTGCGGTTATCTTATATGACACGCTATTAAGTGTTTTGAATTAATTTCGCACGAAAAGCGCCGAATTCAGGTACAGAACGATAAATCGTAAAAGCTTTCGAACGACGGTTACTACATATCTCATAAAGATGCCACAATGTTGCACTAAAAATTGCAAGAAAATACGATTTTACAAATGTATTTGACGATTCGACACGCTGTTATCTAAAAGTTTATTATGTTTAAATTTATAAAAAAGTTGTACCTACAAAAAAGTGCTAAAAAGACTAACAGATGTTAAACTTCCTATAAATTGGCAACTATTTTAAACACTTGTATAACAACAATATAGCGCAAAAAAAAATGGATATCACAAATGAAAGTTTGAAAAAGTGCACGGCCTTGTATTTTTTATTAGCAAAAATTCGAAGTCTTTACACAGGGTTGCGCAAAAGTATGGAAAAGACAAATATCTATAATACAATTGCAGATATAACAATGAAATTTTGTATCTGATCGTTATGGTATTTTTCAGACTCGATGAAAATATTAAGGTTGCAATGCGACTTCCGCTTCAACCGAAAACGGGCTCAACCTTTGAAATTTTATTTTTACATTTTTGATTTGCCTTAAAATTTACTTCAAAAATGTATGTGGTTATATGGGTCTAAAGTCAACCGTTTTCGTGAAATTTACATTTTCATGAAAATTTTGAGCCATACAGCAGTTTTTTTAGCATTTAAGTTTTTTAAGAAGGCAGTAGAATTTCGTCTTAAAACTATATTGACCATAGATTAATTAACACTTTGCGCTGGTTACATTTTGAAAATATTATACAGGGTGTTTTTTACGGTTTGTTAAACTTGTGAAATTTTAAACATCGTTAACTCAATTTTCTTAAATACATCACCCCATATGTTTTTACATAGTTTTGTAGAAAAATTAATTGTCTTTTAAAAACATCAAGTATGTCTTATACCTAAAACTGATATTTTTCGAGATATCGCGATTTCATTGTAAATTATTAGGGAAACGTGATATTTTCGAGAAGGCTGTGAAGGTATATTTAAAACAATTGAAAGATAAAAACTAGAAAGTTTTAATTTTATCTTTTGCTTACGAATTTTCGACAATTTTTATTACGACGATGTAATTTTACCAATCTTACGTTTAAATCAAGGTTTCTTATCAGGGCTACAATATTTGTCATATAATTGATTTTGTTCGTTTGCAAAGTCCCAAATACCGATTGATAATGTATTGAGTAAGCGAAAAGAACGCTGACAAGTCTTATCTTTAAATTTAGGGTTAAAACAATAATTTTAAGAAACCTCGATTTAAATGTAAAAATGGTAAAATTACATGTTCTGGATAAAAAAAACCTTACTATTTTCATCGATTCCAAAAAAATATCATAACGCTTAGGCCTCACACACACAGAGCGTTTTCTGTCGCGCGATTCGAGTCGCGCGTTTGTGAAGTAGAACTAGCAATTGCATGTACGCGTACACACATAGTTGCGCGACTTTGGTCGTCGTATGTGTGCGACAGAAAACGCTCTGTGTGTGCTAGGCCTTAGATAGAAAATTTTATGGTTATATCTGCAATGGTATTCTAGATATTTGTCTGTTTCCATACTTTTGCGCAACCCTGTATGTTAAGCACACCCTAGTGTGCTTAACATACAGGGATGCCTAGACCAAGAGTTGGCATCCCCGGAACAGCGGGCCAACAAATTTCAAAATAATCATAGTGTATACCCTTGCATAGTTTTTTTACAAACTCGAAAATTTTTCAATAGTTCAATGTTTTCTAAACTTGTTAAAGATACCATAAGCAGCATGTTCAATGCCCATCTTTGGTTCGTTGAGAAACGACCTAAAACAGTTTTTTTACCGCTCCTCAAATTTTTAAAAAGTTCAAAAAAAAAACTATTGTTTTGGGATGTTTTTTATTTTCCTGCAAATGTTTAACCCGAGCTTAGGGCCTCAGCAATTCATTTCCAGCCTTGGTTCGTTTGGAAACGGCCGAAAACCATGTTTTAAAGCTTCTCAAAGCTTTTTAAAAATTCTAAGATTAATCTGCAATGTTTTTAAGAAAAAAAATCGTTGTTTTGGGATAGTCTTTATATTTTTTGAAAATCCTAAAGACGCCCTAAGCAATGCATTTCCACCTTTGGTTCGTTCAGAAATAGCCTAAAACAATATTTTAAAACTCTTCAAAGTTCTTGAAAAAGTTCCAAGACTTGCAATATTTTTTTCAGGAAAAAGGCGATGGTTTTGGAATGGCCTTTATATATTTTTTTTAATCTTAAAAACACGCTTAGCAATGCATTTCCACATTTAGTTCGTTCAGAAACGGCCTAAGACAATTTTTTACAGCTCCTCAAAGTTTATAAAATAGTTCCAAAACAACTTTTTTTTCAGAAAAAAAATCGATAGTTTTGGGATGGTCTTTATATTTTCGGAAAACGTAAAAGGCACCCTAAGCAATGCATTTTTACCTTTGGTTTGTTCAGAAACGGCCCAGAACAATTTTCTAACAGCTCCTCCACGATTTTAAACAGTACCAAGTCTATAACGCTGCAATTTTTTTCAAAAAAAAAAACGATTGTTTTAAGATGGTTTTTAAATAAAACTGCTAGAATAAACTATCAAACCGATTGATTCCTAATTATCCTTTATTTATATTACACGGTTTTTCAGGTATTACGTACGAATCGAATTAAATTAATTGTTTTTTGGTCGTTTCCAAATAAACCTTTAAATACAAATAGTATTAGACCATTAAGAACAAACGACATTTATTTACCGTGTTCTCGGAGTTCCCACACCGATTTAGCATTTTGGTGGCATGGGTGTGAATCAAAATATTTGTCTAACACTACCGCTGACGAAAATTAAACAATGCGGCAACAGCTAACGTTAGTGAAACGAAGTGTGCCCGTCTAAAAGCAACAATATTACACTCTCAATACAAAATTCTATATGTAAAACATGTGCAGCAGAGTTTAAATGGCTATATATAGGTACGTTTTATTTATTGCCAGCATTTCATTGATAATTAATCGTTCACGAGAAATAACTAGCAGCATAAGATATGGGTACTGCCGCAGGCTAATACAAAAGTATTAATTGTTGCAGGGTTGGTACAGTGTAATTTGCTTTACGGGTTCTTATTCCCATGTGAATCACTACACAAAAATGACTAACACACGTCTCCATCATGCTTTATTTGTTATTAAAATTTATATCATTAACGATATTATTTGTACAGATAAAAAATAAATAAATACTTTCAAACATACTTTCAAAACCTTGTATTTTTTTGTAGACAGAGTTACCCTATATAAGTTAACCTAAGGCAGGAATATTTTTTATTTGAAGTAAATGAAGACGCACACAAAAAATCTGTGTCGAAATAATGAAAATAAATCTAAATTAATTTGCATTTAATTAAAGAGGCTGATGTTAAAGTTTAAGCAACTGATTAATTTGATAAGGTTGATTAGATTAAGCGAACTCGATTAAAAGTGAAGAAGCCCAATCAAAAAAAAATTACCCATTAATTCACAGGTAGACGATACAATTAAATTCCCGTAATAGAAGGAACTTTCTAAAAAACCCAATGATAATTGTCACCATTTCTTCTTAAATTAGTTTGCTTTAAGATCTTTCAGTTTTTTAAATGTAGCATGACACTATACAGGGTGTTGCATGACGTAACTAACAAAATTAAAAAGCATGTTCCTTGAGTCAATTAAGCAAAAAATTGATATATAAACCATAGTCCAAAACTCGATGGTTATCGAGTTATAGACCTTTAACCTCTATAAAAAGGGTCAATTTTAACATTTAAAAAAATGAAATACCGCTTTTATCTTCTAAAATATTGATTTGACAAAAACAAAAGATTTTCATAAAAGTGCATCGCCATCTTTTCTGCGCCTTATGGTATTGACCTTTTTTTATAAACTGTAATAATAATAATAATAATAATAATAATGTAATTTATTTTAGCGATTTGCTTATTATGTTTACATTTTATAACATGTACATATATAAATATATAAAATTTAAAACTTTTCCTTAATATGACTACTGAGCTTACGTCTAAACCTTACAACATTAGTTTCACTTTTAAGTTCACTTGATAATTCATTGTAAAATTTCAGTTCTTTATAAAAAGTTGCGGAACATTTTTGACGTGTTCAGTTTAGTTATTGTGTTGCGATACTGGATATTCTGTTAGAAAATTGGCAGATGCCAGAATTGGTTTCCATTTTTGAAGGTAAGTTGTATTTGCTCCTAACAATAATAAATTCAGTTTATAAAAGTAATTTATTAACAAATTGCATCAAACATTGCAATGACCGACTTTTAACGTTTGCGTGTTGAACGAGTATGGTGGTTTCAATTAAATTAACGTTTTGGTAATATATTCAGATCCACGAAGACTTATACTATATCCATGTCTTTAGCTTCCTCTGGGTTATCAGTTGATAAGTATTTACTTCAATATTCCCTGACAAAATTACTTATGATTTTCACATTTGCGTTATATTTACATGCCTTATGGCTGTTTTTATACGTGGATATTGTTTTTCTTGATGTATACAGGGTTTGTATTCCAAATTCAACCTTTTGCAAATCAAATCCAACTTTTTACAAATCAGATTCAACCTTTTATTACATAATAAAATCAGAAGTGTATAATCCAAAAATTTGAGATATTCGAACACACTTACATATTTAAAAAAAAATTTGGATTTGATTTACAAAAGGGTGGATTTGATTGCAAAAGGGAGAATTTGAAGTGCAAAATATTGAATTTGAAGTGCAAACCCTGTTTTGTGTTTTCAACATCTAAATAATTTATCTTTTAGATGAACATGAACATGAAATAACAGAAGGTTTTGTTACTTATGTACAGGTAAAGTGTTTATCCAATAAATATATTATCATATTGTATTATTAATAATTTTAGAACGATCACGATTTTCCAAAGTTGTTAGAAGAAAGAAATAAAAAGCTTGAAGCCATTGGACGGCGTGCTCAACCTGGTGTCTTTATATTAGGTGATATTTGTAAACCTAGATCAGTTCTAAAAATTAATGAAAATATATACTTGTTTACATTTTAAATATATACTTGTTTATTAATTAAAACTGCTTTTATTATGCCCCCTAATTAATACCATCAGTTAACTGTATAAGTTGTAAACAGTAGGAGTATTTGACATCACAAGTATTACTATGGTATACAAAAACATTTCTGATGCATAATGCTCTGTACAATATTTGAAAAAAAAAATTATATGTTTACATGCATATGGATGGTATTGCATAAAATATGACCATGTATTGTATATATATATTCTAAATGTATAACATGCAAAACTTTACGATATGTTATATGACAACTGTAGTAGTATATTATACCATTTTAGTTTTGTATTATATAGAATTATAAGATATCACATACAAATAATAGTATACAAATTTGTAGTAGTATATTATATTATTTGTTGTAATGGTCCCCTATTTAACTACTACAAATTGTATAAAAAAATATTTTTCTTTTAACGTTTACAAATTATTTTTCTCAGTGTAAATTGACTCAAGGAACATGCTCCTTAAGTTTGTCCGTTTGGTCATGCAACACCCTGTATATTAATAAAAAGCTATAATTCTTCAATAGCTGAGTTATAGTTGTTTATCCAGAAAAGCAGCTTTAAATAATTTTAGAGTTTTATGCTGCACAAATTGTTGGTTTATAAATAGTTTATAAAAGCGGTCGCCAACTGGTGGTATAAACTTTATATCATTAGATATTATCCTTTTTTAAAGTAATTAATTATAATAGTATTAGTTTGTTTTACAAAATAAATAGGTAAAATTATTAAGGATACCCCTATTCGGATTATCCCAGTTCTGTTTAAATACACAGTATTGAGAACAAAATCGGAAGGTGATTACTTATGAAAAATTAAGGGGGGTCTTTCATATAAAATTTTTTCCTTAGACGTCTCCTTTCGGAGTTACACCTCCCTAAAGGAGAGCGCTAAAATAAGGTTTTTATTTTATTTCTCAAATTTGGATAAATGTAGGAGAATGATATTTGGTAGATGTTTTATACTTGTTAAAATCTTTCCCATAGTCATCTCCCACACCTAAGGAAAAATTTTAAAGCCCCCCTTAATTTTCGATAAGGAATCACCTCCCGATTTTTGTTGCAATACTTAAGAAACACCCTGTATAACTTAAGTGTTTGTCACAATAGGACTGCAAGCAATTTTAAAAATGTCATAAGCTTTAGTACGTTTCATTTATTTTCGAGATATTAAATTTTGATTATAAATTTTGCGATTTGTTTTCTCTGTCAAGAAGCAGTCTTTATTTTTTAATACATTATTTAAAAATTTAACTAGTTTTTGCGAGATTTTTTATAGGCATATCAAACATAACATGTATTAAAGTAGCATGTGAATAATTAAGAAGCGACAGAAAGTAGAAACTTGACAATAAAAATAGGAAAAAATGTAAAAAGCAAATGAACTAAAACTACAAATTTTTAGGTACCTTAGTTTTAAAATAAATTTATATTTTTAAATTTTTTTAAATGGCCACGTCTTTAAATTTTTTCATTACAAATAGGATATACTTCTTTTTTCTGTATTTAATGCTATGAAAAAACATAAATAACAAGAAATTGCAAAGAGTTATAAACGCCTTTTGATAAACTGCTGATGATAGCAATGTGTAAAGATAATACACAAATGTATAGAACAAACAAAAATATACAAAGGTTTTTAAGGGTGTCGATTTTAAATTTTATTTTTTCCCTAATAATTTTTTGGCATTAGTACATTATTTAGAAGCTTTTAGAGTCGCCTCTTGTATAACAAACATAAACTACATTTTTTAAGAAACCTTTAATAAAAACTGTTTATGACGGAAGTAATAAAATAAAATTAAAATTAAAGTAATTCTGCTAAATGTATATCTTCAATTAATTTACTTTTTTACTTCTTGAATATAATCTTAATAGTTGATAAAAGGCTTATAATTACTTTTAACTACTCGTTTTAAAAATTAAATTTATTTAAAAAAACATTTTTATGTAAAATCCAATAACATATTTAAGAACAATTTGCAGTTTTTTTATTATTTTGCAAAAGCTTAATAACTTAAAATAAAGAAAATACAAGGCAAGGGAGGTCTAAATGAAAACCCTGTTAATTTTTGACTAAGTACAGAAAAATACAGCTATAATTTTTACCTACAATTTATACCTTATGAACAACTATGCAGTGAATATTTAACATTTCAGAAGTTAGTTTGTTAAAGACAACATCTATTGCAAAATGCCATATTATATTAAAACAAAAGTAAAGAATCTTACAGTACCCCTTTTAAATGCGCCATATTTATCCCTTTAAATCCGCTTTTTAACTCTTATCCTCTTCGAGATCCCCATAATGGCCCGGATAAAATAGACAGACTGTATTCAGAAAGTCCGGTAAATGCATTCGCAATACTCATAGCAAACGACGCTACTTTTGCTACATCACGTTTCTCGGTTTGCTATTTTCAAAACCGCCCAAGTTAGATCAGATAAGTACAAGAAAAGGTAAGGTCACGACACTAAAACCTGAGTTTTGTGTTTATTAAGCAAAATAGAAGGCGGCGTACACTGAAAACAAGCGCACCACATTTTTTTGTTGTAATCTGTGCATTGCTTGATATACAATTGCGCAAATTATGCATTATCATTTGCTGTTATCTATTCCCTTCATTTGCTTCGTTAATGGTGTATTGCCTAAACCGAAAACACTGTTGCAATTTAGCAACAAATAAGCATTTAATGAGCTTCTTTTGTGTTTGTTGCGTTTTTATTTACGTGGTACAAAATTTGTACCGTGCAATTAGTTTGTCGTTGTGTTTATACATTACAGCACTTCTATGAGCATTATTACTGCAATAAATTATACGCGTCTTGCATTTAAAATGTAATAATTTAAATAAACAACAAGAGACAGTCAATAATTTAATTCACATAAATTATCTCCGGCAACCGTACGTAACGTTTTAATATTGATCATCAATATTCACCTTGTCTAAATTAATACATCAAACTGTTAACATGCAGAATGGCGCTTGATATACGTCCAGGGGCGTAAGAGGAAAACATCTGCAACTGTCGGTCTGCACGATCTTGAAGAACAAATTTAAAAAATAAACAGGAAAAAAACAGGCAGAATATTCAGTACATAATCTCAGGGATGGAGAGTCGGAGTCGTGAGTCGGGAGTCGGAGCTTTTTTGAAGAATAGATTAAAACAAAAAAACAAAAAAAAAAAAAAACAGGCAAAATATTCAGTACATAATCTTAGGGATGGGGAGTCGGAGTCGGAGTTGGGAGTCGGAGTCTCGACTCTTTTTTGATTTAGTTTTTTCGAGGATGAGAACAGAATGAAAAATTTTAAACAAGAACAAAATAACGATGCCAATCGACTTTTTTTTAATGGAAAAGAGAACGATTTAAAGTAACACAAACTAGTTTGCCAGAGAACGTCCAATTTTTATCTGCAAAAAATACCTGACTGGATAAGGTTTATCGACAGTGTAAGAATAAAAAACGCATGATTCGTGCGATACACAGTAGGGTTAGTTCTAGTCAGCAAAATCTTACCGTGTTGAAATTTGGAAGTTTTCAAAAGCCGATAGTGCCTTTATTTTGAAGTTTTTAAAGTCAAGGTATGTAGCAATATGTTTCTAATTTAAATTTTTTTAATGAGTAATTTTGTTCTTTTTAATTAACCTTAGTAAATAAGAAATTGATAATTACAAAGTCGATGTATAAGGTATAAGGAGCTGTGTTTTGCAGATAAGTTTTGTAAATTGGCACCCATTTGCGCAGTAGTAGGGGCTAATTTGTCCATAATATTTTAATATCATTTTCGTTTCATAAGATTAACAAAAATCTCCCATATATTGAGCACAATAACAGAATTGTTAAAACCTATATATTTTAATATGAAAAACTTAGTTTTTTTATTTATTTTTTTCACTCTTTAGTAAAGATACGAAAATAAACTCAATTTACCATTATAAAACACTCTTGGAAACAAGAAAAAAAAACTGCTTTCACTGTACAAAATAAACAGGGTGCTCCAGGAGTTATTTATAATACTAGATATAATATATGATATATATAAGAGCAAGCAGAAGCACTATTCTAAAGTCAACTTGACAGCCCATAAGAAAAAATGAAGTTAGGGGTAATATCCAGGGGTTTGGAGTAGTCCAATTTTTTAATTGCTCCGCTCCGGCATCAAAATGCCTGCTCCAGCTCCGCGTCATGTTCCAAATATTAACATTTTTAAAAAAAGTTTTTTGATTAAAAAAGTTTTAATTTTATCGGATATGTAGAAATTGCTCAAAAATAAAAATATTTATCCTAACAAACAAGTGAAGTTAAATAAATGTTTAAAAAACCGAATTATTGATGTTGAAACGTTGAAAAAAGAGAAAAAAAGGAGTTTTTTTTTAAAATTGTACATAATAAACTGGAGCAGAGGAGCAAAGAAAATTATTTGCTCCGGACTCTGCTCTTGCTCCCGGCAAAAACCCATTGTTACACTGCTCCGTGTTCCAGCTCCGTGCTCTGCTCCAAACCCCTGTTAATATATCAAAAATAAAAAGTGCTTAAAAAATTCTAAGATAATAGTTACATTGTACATAAAAATGTTCATTTAGATAGTACTAATAAAATTAATGTAATGAATAAAATTAAAAAGTTATGAGAGAAAAAAGAAATTCGACATTTTCATATATAACATCCGAAGTACGAGGAATTTAGACTTTTAAAAATTGATTGTGGCTCCTCTCATACTAAGGAATAATTCATCTAATTTAAATAAACCTGTATCTTCCATAATAAGCGATATCCCCATGTTGGAAATGTAATCTGGGACTTATTATATGATTTAAGGAAAGCAGTCAGGATCGGGGTCAAAAAAAATACCGACTCAGGAGTGGGGTGTCGGTCATTTTTCTTCCGACTTCCCCCCACCACTGCATAATTCAATCGTAAACTACCTAAATTCTGCATTTTTAAATACCGAGAAAATTATTTTGTGTTTCTTAACCTTTTCATGTTTCCACCCCTCTTTTCCATGACTAAAAAGCCAATTACCAATTAATTAGAAAAAAGCCGATACGGCCTAGTACCGTTTATCTACAGATTAAACGGTACATCCCCAATTTTTACTGACATTGAATCTGAGTATACTTTAACGTTCGCTATTTTAAAGAAGCAATAATTTCAAAGCAGCAAAGCGACACGAGTTGCTTTAAGACGACGAAAACAAATAAATAAGCTTATACGTGATCTATGGAATTGAGTTTTAATAAATAATATCAAGAATAAAGCGAATATCGTGCCAATTGTTTCAAGATAACGGCTCCTTATATATTTAGCGCTAGCAGCAACAAGTAGCAGCCGCTTTAAGGTGCCTCATATTCTGCAAACCCAATAAATAACTGACTAAAGCTATCTACAAAGACGTTAACAAAATAAAGCCGCTATTTATTACTATAACACTCGAGCCAACATGCATTAAACAGTTGTTTATATATTAATGTTAAACTAGCAAGCGTGTCTTCTAATTGCCAACAAATTGATTACAAATCCAACATGCGACGAGTTAAGATATCAGAAAAAGCCAAAGCCAGACGTTAGTTATTACACACAGAAGCCGCCGTCGCTATAAATATGTAACTTAATATAATCTTTTCGCGAAAGCAACATACAATCGCGTTAAGCGCTTACCAATCGCAATGTAAAAAAATCTAATCGCCTACGGCGTGCATGTAATTACTAACTTATTGCACATTAAATCGTGCGCTAACAATACGATATAAAACATAATTAGCCTTAAAAAATCTTAATCGTTCCGCAGCTACATAGTAATACACGTCTCATCAATATTAATTCTATTACGCGAGGGCAAAGATGAAATTGTTCCGTCGTAAATTTTCTTTGAGGCTAAATATCGGCCGTTCTTTCGATATTTAATCTTCACGATAACGACTCTTAAACGTCCAGCAAAGATATTAATACTTCATTACGCGCTATTTTACATTCGCAAACGGGGCGTGCAATTATTTATTGGTTTACGTATTCAATTAAAACGAATGCGTATCGATGATGGCGACCGTTTTGCGATTCGTAACGATATTTAATGACAATCGCCCGATGCGCCGATTCAATTTTCGAAATTAAGCGTAATTTAATGACATGTCACACGCTACTGTGAGGGAATTTTGTTCGGCAAGGCCGACCGCGAAAGGGAAGCCAACAAACCAAGGACCCTAACGGCGATTCAATTTGAGGTTTTTCTAGAAAAAATTGATATCCCGATTGTGTTTTGGTTGACTTTTTTTGATGAAATAAATCATAAGGTCTGCGTGGGTTTTGTTAATAAATTAGGTTTCATTCATGGAAAGTTAGTCGCCACTAATCTCTCTGTAAGCGAGTGTTACATAAATTCAGTACCCTGATTTCTCTGAATATATTAAAATAATGACTCATGTTGTACTACATAATAACTAACGATAATTTGAATAAAGTTTATTACAATTTTACGATCAGGACATATGATGGATTATAATGGAGCACCAAACAGCAAATGGCGGCCCGCGGGCCAGATCCGGCCCGCGAAGCATTTTATAAATCATTATTAAAAGCAAAAATATTACTTTTTGTCCAATATAAATTGGCGCATAAAAAGAATTTTAGAAAAAAAATTATTCAATACATTATTTGAATAAGGCGGTTCCAATAAAATAAATACATTAAACTTAAGTTTTCTAATTTAAAAAATTTTGCCCAAAAAATGTTCGTTATTTTTGGATCAACGTACATTTGCGAACAAACATTTTCAATATTAAATTTTAACAAAAACCCGTTCAGATCCTGTATTACTGATGAACATTTAAAGGCAGTTTTAAGAATTTCAACAACAAAATTTTCACCAGATAAAAAATTATAAGTGATGCTAAAAAATTTCACTTTAGCCATTAAGTTTTGATATATATAAAAGTTGCATGTTTTGAGAAAATTTCATTCACCTCCAAAAGTTTAGTTTTAATTCTTCATACTTCAATGAAAAATTCTATCTTTTGTAAATTCAATGTTATATGCGTTTATATGTGTAAATATCATTCTTTCAATTACATTTTTGTGTTTTTAAAAATTGCATGTTTTCATAAAAGGATTAATCTGTATTTAGTAAAAAAAAATTAAATTTTATGTTGTAAAAAAATGTTAAAATTATTTTATAAAATTTGTATTCATTTTGTTGTTTTATGTTGTATGAGTATTGTACACTTTGATAATTATCTAATATTAATATTTAAAAATTTTCTTTAAATTGCTTAATAATTAATAAATACATGTTTTGATTCAAAAATATTGGTTTTAAAATTTATTAAATAACCTCCTTAGCAAAAACTATACTTAAAATTAGAAAAAGAAATTGTTTGGCCCGCGGTCAAATTTTCATCCGCAATGTGGCCCGACAATCAAAAGATTTGCCCACCCCTGATATACAGTGTGTTCCAAATTCGATTAAATGCATGGGGATGTCGCTTATCTTAAGAGCTACTAGTTCGGTTAAGTGAGGGAAAGTTGCGAAATTAGATGCTTATTAAATGCCTGCAAAGACAATTTTCACAGCTGTCTTAGTACAAAAGTTATTCAAGAAAAACTGAAAAAATTGATTTTCGTTTTTTTGCCCTATTTTCTACATTTTTTAAGATATCGACAACCTGGAAGCACTTCTCTATGGCAACTTCTTACGCTTTATATTTTGAGACAACATAAAATTTCCAACAACGTTTTGTCTTTTCAAAAGCATCATCAACTTCATTTTTTTAAATACAGCAAAAAAAATTTAATCTCATAGTCAGATAGCATTTTGTCTTCTGAGATCAATGATATATGATACTTAATATCTAAAATGATATTTTACCACAAAAATTTGAGAAAAACTAATTTTGTCCAATTTTTGAATCAAATGATCTTATACAAAAAAATAAAAAACAAAACAGTTTTTTAGTTATTTTGTTGTTCTGTTAAAACTGTTTGACATTAATATGATCGTGATTAACTGTATAATCTGCAACCAGCTAGAAATTCTTAGATATTAATTTGTGCTTTTGTTTGCAGTTTTTATTTTCTCTATGTCTGGGTAGTACAATTTTAATTTATTTATTTATTCCAGATTGTCGATAACTTCAAAAATGTAGGAAGTAGGGCAAAAAAACAAAATCATTTTTTTTTACTTTTTCTTGAATAACTTTTGAACTAAGACAGCTATGAACATTTTCTTTGCAGATATTTGATGAGCATATAATTTCGCAACTTTGCCCTATTTTAACCAACCTCGTAGCTCTTAAGATAAGCGAGATCCCCATGCATTTACCCGAATTTGGGACACCCTGTATACAAAATAAAAACGTTTTTCTCACTTTGTAACTGACTACTTCACAACAAATGAGTAGGTGCAATTTTATTATTTAGAAAAAAAAATGACTTTTTAAAACCTAAATTACGCTCGAAAATTTGACACTTTGCAACTGTATTGAATAAAATACACACACAAGTAAATGGTTTTTAGGACTTTGAAAAAGATCGAAATCAAATACATGAAAAATATTGTGGCCCTGATAAGATACCTCGGTTTAAACGTAAGATTGGTAAAAAAAATTACGTCTTTATTGTATATAAATATCAAAAATTTGTAAGGAAAAGATAAAATTATAACTTTCTTGTTTCTATCTTTCAATTGTTTCAAAATTACCGCTGTCTGCCTTTATAGCCTACTTAAAAGTATTAGGTTGCCCTAATAATTTACAATAAAATCGCGATATCTCGAGAAATGTCAGTTTTCAATATAAAATATGGCGAATGTTTTTGAAAGCAATCAAATTTTCATCAAGACTATGTAAAAAAAAAGGGTTTTGTATTTAAGAAAATTGAGTTCTTTGTTACACAAGTTTGACCAAGCGTAAAAAAACCCTGTATAATATTTTACAAATGTTTGGGCAAAGTGTTAACTAATCTATTTTAATACAATTTTCAAACGAAACTCTACTGGCTTAACTTAAATGTTAAAAACAAATGAAAGTGTTGTATCACTTAAAATTTTCATTAAAAAGTAAATTTAACGAAAACGATTGACTTTAGAACCATATAACCTCATACATTTTTTAAAGAAAATTGAACCGAGAATCCAAAAATAAAAAATCCACGGGGTGTTTTATTTCAAATTTGTCAAGTTGGAGTCCGTTTCCAGTTGAACCAAATTTCATTGTATCTTTAATGATGTTTTAGATATTTGTCTGTTTCCATACTTTTGCGCATCACCGTATAATAAAATCAATAACAAAAGTGATAATTTTAAGTCGATTTAGAGACAAATTGTGATACATTATAAAATGATAATGGACCGTCGTTTTAATTTTTGCGCAGTGTTGGCGGCCTCTGGCCACGTGCCTTTGTTTCTACAACGACAGTTTCATATTTGTTCGTAGGATATATAATAACAGTTATTAGTAATAACTTAAGCGCCCTATAATAACTTTTAAATTATTAAACATATTTTATTAAAATTAATAGGACATGTTCTTCTAATACACTGGCAGTTATCTTAGCAGTCATAATGCCTGTACGCACCTTATACAATAAACTTCATACAACAAACATTACCTCTAATACTTTGCGTCATTTAACGACAAATAACTTTATATGCTTATATAATTGGCTTTTGTAACAGACGATTTGTCCATTTTGAACGATCAACTTTGTTATTTTTTTACGCCATATTGGACTCCTTCATTGAAAGATGACGCTAAAAATTTTTGATAAAATAACATGCAATATTGGTGCAACAAAAAACACAGGTGTTTTTTTCTGATTCAGCTTGCATGAGTGAAGATTTGTCAAAAATTATAGATTATTTGCAATGCACGAGTTCTATTTTGTCAGAAAATTTCCTTCACCTAACCTACCTGTCAAATTAAATGCATGTTATGTCAAATTTTACAAGTACTGTCAGAGTGGTGCGTCAAAGGTGTAGTTTAACCTATGTTAAAGTAACGCTACTGGTCGCCGAAATTCGTCAAAAAATTATCAAGACCAAACTATTTGATTCCCTTTCCCAATTTCTATTTTCAACCAATCACAAACTCAGATTTCTTAGAAACGACCAATAAACGGATTTTCATGCATTTATTGGTTTTATTGCGGTTTATTGCGAAAAGGATATTATCAGTGTATGATTATGTTTATTGGTCGTTTCTTGAAGATCTGAGTTTGTTATTGGTCGAAAACGCAAATTTGACAGGAGGATCAACATCTGACAGGGGAATGTAAAATTATTATTACCGTGTAATAATGCTCCTATTGGTAGTCCCTAGAAGATTTAAAATTAGTGATTGGTTGAAAACGCAAATTTGACAGGTGAAGGAAATTTTCATAAAAATTTGGATTTTCGATTGTGGCGATTTTATTGGAAATTAAATGTTTACTGCACTGAGAGATTCACAAACATATGCAATAAATATTTAAAGACCCCTACAGGTTCAAGAGTGAACTGTACACAACTAATGCGAGCGATAATCTTTTTCTCTGCTTCGAAACAGAATGGCAATTGTGGGAGAAAAAACCTTGCGGTAACGCCACTGAATAATTTGCAGTGTACATCTGTTTTAAAACTAAATGAAATTTAATTACTTGTCGTGCACTTTAGCGCGGTAAACAATGGTATTGTCGTTTGATGTTTCGCATGAGGGTCAGGAATCATTACAGCAAGAATAAGAAGCCGCCAAAGTTGAGCCCTGAGATATAAAAATGTAAATTTCAACAGCGGACGTCAAGAAGAAATTTTAATGTTTTTTGTTGTTGCCGTCCTTTTTTAAGTTACCGATGATAAAGCTCGAAACCAATTGAAAGCACAACTCGTCGACAAACGATCTTCTCTGGACGTGTCGTTGAAAGATACTCCGTATACCTTAAGACTATCAGATTCCCCACGGTGAATTTGTAATAAACCGAATGAATTAATCAACCGACAGCCTGATACAAAAAGCAACCACAGTACTTCAAGCTGTCGTAACAATTTATCTGTTACGACTTACTTTAACGAGAAATCTTCAGCATATTTCGAAAGTGCTCCTCAAAATTAATGATAAACTATCATTCTTAGTGTGTGTTCAGGATCGGTCTTAGTTATTTTCAAATTATTTTCAATTGCTCTTTTAATGACTACAGGGTGTCCCAGATTACATTTCCAGCATGGGAATCTCACTTATTATAAGAGATACAGGTTTGTTTAAATTAGATTAATTATTTATTCTTTCGTATGAGAGGAGCCACAAACAATTTTTAAAAGAGCAAAATTCCTCGTGCTTCGGATGTTTTAACAAAGAATGGGAAAATGTCGATTTTTTTTCTCTCATGGCTTTTTTGTCTTGCTCATTAAAACAATTTTATTTGTAACTTATCTAGGTACTTTTTTATGCAAATTGTAACCATTATCTTTGATTTTTTTTAACACCTATCATTTTCGAGATATTGTCCCTAATTTCATTTTTTCTTATCCCCCGCGAAGTTTGCTATGGAATAGTTATGTGTTTTTTGTTTCTTTTAAATGAGATATTACTTGCATAATCTATTTTCATAAATATGTCACAAAATAAAAAAAAACGTATTTACCTATCACTTATCACCCTATCTACGAAAATAAAAAGAAAAAACAAATAATTAATGACAAATGTTACTATTTGTCCAGTATCATTTATTAGAATTTTATAGTATTGTTGTGTGTTTCGATAGTATTTGTAGCAAGTTTGTTATATATTTATGGGCACATTTACAACTAATTAAAATGTTATACCGGGTGTAACTGAAATCAGGCTCACCCCCTTTTTTTTCTTTAGTTTTGAATTTAGACAAATGAAATTTTAGTCATGTAACATTTGCAAAAAACTGGATTATTTGAAGATGGGTACACTTTTGTTTCACTTCCGATTTCGCCCGAAATGACCATAACTTTGTTATTTTAAATGGAACACCCTGTATATTTTTACATTTTTGGAAAGAGGAAACGATTTTGGATACAACTGTACCATTTTGGTTAATTTTTATAACCTCAAGTAATTTTTGACAAAAATTAAATTTTTTATTAAGTGTGCCGTGACCCACATAAATTAACGCATAAATTAAATTTTATTTTGTCAACAAGTGTCCGAAAAACGGTTTTGTTAAAAAACGCAAAAAAAGCATTTGTTTTGTTGCCATTTGGAATAGTCAACTATGATTATTAGGATATCTTACCAAAATCATACAATAATTTGAAATTTTTAGTGCCTGCTCCTAATAAAAATACCAAGTTATTGGTATTGTTGAATTCGCCAGAAAATACTCTATTTAAATAACCCCATGCGCCACTATCGTTCTATTTAGAAAAATTGATTTTTTGTCAAAAAACCTAATTTCGCAACCTTTAAGGTCTATTAAAGCAGCCCAAATGTCAATTAAAATTTACAAAACCGTTTTTCTGACACTTTTTGACATAATAAAATTCAATTTATGTGTGTCACGGCACACTTAATAAAAAAATTAATATTTGTCAAAAAATTATTTAAGGTTATAAAAATTAACCAAAATGGTGCATTTGTATCCAAAATCGTTTCCTCTTTCCAAAAATGTAAAAATATACGGGGTGTTCCATTTAAAATAACAAAGTTATGGCCATTTCCGGCGAAACCGGAAGTGAAACAAAAGTGTACCTATGTTCAAATAATCCGGTTTTTTGCAAATGTTACATGTCTAAAATTTCATTTGTCTATATTCAAAACTAAAGAAAAAAAAGCCTGATTACAGTTACACCCGGTATATGTTGAAATGCTACATTCTTTGCCATAGAAACTGTGTATAAACTGGTAATTCTAGTTTATTAACGATTTGTTTTAAATTTTGGTTGGTTTCTCGAAAAAACCATATCCTTTTAAATTGATTTCCCAATTTCTGTAATTACGCACCCTTCGTTGCCTTCTCTCGGGATATATCGAAGTATATTCGCTCAGCTTCTACACAGTTTTTATGGTAAAGAACAAAATGTCAAATTTTTTGCTATTTTTAAATGTAGCCATAATTATAACAATTACTACAAAGACTATCGAAATACACAACAATAATATAAAATTCTAATAAATGTTACCGTAAACAAAGGGTAATGTCATTTGACATTTAATTAGTTGTTTTTTGTTTGTATTTTCATATATAGCTTGATAAGCGTTAGGTTAATACATTTTTTTTGTGACCTATTAATAAAAATAAATATAGAAAGTATTGTCTCATTTAAAAGAGAGAAAAAAAGCACATTTAATTATTACATAGCCAACTGCGCGGCCCACAAGAACAAATGAAATTAGGGGTAATATCTCGAAAATGGTAGGTGTTGAAAAAAATCTAAAATGATGGTTACATTCTACATAAAAAAGTACTTCAAGAAGGTACAAATAAAATTGTTCTATTGATTAAGACAAAAACGTTATGAGAGAGAAAAGAAAATCGACATTTTCATATTTTTTGCTAAAACATCTGAGCATGCAAAATTTTGTATGTTTAAAAATTGATTGTGGCTCCTCTCATACTAAAGAATAATTCATCTTTGTTAAACAAACCTGTATCTCTTATAATAAGAGAGATCCCCATGCTGAAAATGTAATCTGGGATACCCTGTATATCTATTATTTCGTTAAATTATTTAAGTGAATCATTTATTAATATATAAAAAGGTTTTTATGGAAAACAACTTATCTTTTTCATAAAGAATCTCTTATAGTAACGCTAGACCAGTTTTAAGACTGTCGCCTATTCGTCAGTAGTTTTGTTTGTACAATTATGTAAATTATAAATAAGAATTTTTATACTATTAATAAAAATGAATTTGTAAAAGAGAGCCTTGAAATTGTTGTAGCATTCTTATAAAACATTCTTCATAAAATAGTTATTTACGTAACAACGTAACATGACCAGAAAGTGGTATTTTACTGGACGATTAGACAGTTTTTGGACGAGCCGTAGGCGAGTCCTGAAGGGATACGATTCCAGTAAAGACACTTTACAGGTATGTTACGAAGCGGATTTTTCCGTTAAGAAGCCCATTGGCTTGTATTTGGTTTTTGCATTTTTAAAGTTCTCATGTTGTCCCTAAATAGAAGCCCATGGGCTTCTTAACGGAAACAGATTTTTTTTGGATATGTAGTTTTTCCTATAGTATATGATTTTCGTTTACTAGACTTTTTATTTTCCATTTTTGGGGTTAAATATTCTGACAACAAGTGAAGACGCGCATGCGCAGTTCACATCTATTGCAATGACGTTATCTGGCACCATGTGCAGAGCGCCGATATACCTACGTTACGAGAGAGCGCGTTGTTATTTGTCCCCAAATAAAAGCCCATGGGCTTTTATTTGGAAAATAAAATCCAAATATAAGCCCAGATGGGTCTATATTTGGGTGGGCCTTTTAACGGAAAAGCCCGGTTCAATATATTTTCTGCGTCCGCCTCTGACACTAAGATCACTATCCATAATTAAACAATAACTTAACAAACGACAGGTAAAAACTCGCTTGTTTGACAGCGCAAATCAACAAAGCAACTCATCACCATGGCAATCAGCTATTTTCCGACCCAGGCCGGTTAAGACAACTCATTACCATGGCAACCAGTTACTTTTTGGCCTAAGCCAGTAAAGTTGTATTTAAAAGCATAAAAAATTAAACGGGAGCAACTGATTGTCTGGACGGACGCAGAAAAAAGTTTTTTATATTAAAAATGTAATGAATTCAATCTTTTTAACTCCTAATTGAGTTTTTATTGTTGCTGCTATGTCAAAATCAATAAATAACATTGAGAATATTTGCATGTTACAAAATTAAGCGTATTTCTTTGATTTAAAAATCCAAAATACGTGTACGCAGTCATTTAAAGACGTTATCCTCTTAAATTTGTGACCGAATCCGCCCCAGAAGGCGTTTCTAATTTAAATTTATGTACATATATTATTGCTGAGGGTTTGGATGTACGATTTTTTTTACTTATAAATATACGAAAACAAAAAAAGTTTTAAAACAACGCAGAATAATATTTTATTAACTGCAGGTTTTGTGATTTTATTCAAATCAGCAACACTTGTGCGCCATATATGCATCTTGGTATGACTCAACATGCAAATCATTTTTTTTAAAGCTGAAAACCATATCTTAAGTCTTCCTTGCACGTGTTAAACCGTGATGGGTAATTATTGTGACAGAAAAATCTTAATATGTGCGCGCCAGAAATTAAAAACACTCGTTAATAATGATTAACAATACTGTTATGTTAAGCAAATGCGGAAGTAGTTACTTAACTATTGGAAGCAAATTAATCAACTTACATTAGAAATTGTGATGATTAGGTTAATCGAATGCATGCCAATTTGCATGAAATTATAGCGGCAGGACAGGCTAATTGCTACAAGTATCAATAAAATAAAATTTGGTGTCATATTGCGCACTTAAAATGAAAAAAGGTAATTAAATCAGGTACTAAAAAAATTTCCGTTAAGTTTAAAACTACCTACTTGCTTCTGTTAACTTTATCATCATCGGCATCGGTTAGTGAGAATTAATGACGAGCCTGTCTGTTTTTATTGATGACATCAAATAAAAACGACAATAACACAACTTTTTAAAGTGATTTATAATAGTTTTTTTCTACGACCACTAATGTAAATGACTCTTACCGTACAGCCTGCATGGATAGTGAGTGGGTCCTTACGCACGGTAAGCAAAAAGCACAGTTTCTTAAAGAAACGAACAAAGTAGGCTCATGTGAAACACTTCTTGCATCCCTAGTTAGTGAGTTATAAAGCACGGTAAGCGAAACGCACACTTGTCTAGAAATTTCAAAGTATGCTTACGTCAAAATTGACAAGACAACGTAATTACATGTGTATATTAGCCAAAAAGCCGTTTAAATCTTATGTATTATGTGTTCGTAGAAAAACTAAGCTACATAACACGAGTTCTAAAGCAATTACGCACTCGTGGAAATACGCACTCGCCGCTACGCGGCTCCGTGCGCATCTTTTACACTCGTGCGTAATATGCTTCTTACAACTCTAGTTATGTTATACCGGGTGATTCAGTTTGACTGTAGGACCCCTATAACTTTTTAATTATTGAAAATAACCGAAACAAACCTTATATTTTTGGAAACGGCGACAAATTCTTTATTAAATGATGTGCATTTATTATATCTACGATGACGTATGTTAAATCTGCGATAGGCAACTGTTTTTTTTTTAATTACATAGTTTACATGTTATAGTGGATTCGGATAGAGAATTTAATTCTGAATCCGACCATGTATTATGCATACATAGAAAATTTTTTGAGAAAAATCAGTTCAAAGTTTATTCAAATGATCGCAAACAGTCTATTTAACCTAACAAAAAACGATCAAATCTTAAAAATTATACTACAACTATCAATGGAAATGTATTAAAAATAAATTTTGAATACAAATAAAAACAAATAATAAACGTTGACATAAAAAATTAGACTCAAGTTCAATGAAGTAGTTGCAAAAAGGGCGGTCACTTTGAATACATTAAAGTCTAATTTATATAATTAAATATAAGGTTTGTTGGGGTTATTTTTAATAATTAAAAAGTTATAGGGGTGCGACAGTCAAACTGAATCACCCGGTATACCATTAACGTTGCAGTATTACAATTCATAGCCGAGTTTAACATATTTTTATGTTATTTTTGTATGTATACTTATGCATATTTTGATTTAAAAAAACAGGGTAGTTCATAAAATTCATTACAAGTTTATTGGCAGAAAACTGTTTAAATAAAATGTTAAAATCGAAAACACAAAGATGCGATGATTTCCGACCAGAATATCATTTTCAGAAAAAATCGCTACCTTAAACTATTTACAATAACTGAGTTATCTTTCATTTTATAAGCTGTTTAAAAGAATCTGAGGTTTATTATTAATATGAATAACAAATAAAGCTCTTTCTATTTTTATGGAATATACTCGTGGGCGAAAAACTGCCAACAAACTTTAAATAAGAAATATGCGCCATATTTTGCATGTCACATAAATGTTTAAAAAGCATCTATTTCAGTTATATTTACGGCCGTCGGAATGTATTATTGCAAATGACTATTTCAACTGGAATATCACATTTTCAGCCGCAGGTAAACATCTCTTTTGACTGACGTTTGATGGAGTATTTTTTAACGGTATGTCAAAAATTCAGACACGTTGGGCCGCTTCACATCCATTTTCGCGATATCGCAATTTTTTACGAAAATTTTGTCGACAAGTAGCTACCAACCTGTCCCGACGTTATCACATGCTTAACAAATCGTGACGAAGTTATAAATCAAAAAATGTTCGCCACTGCCGGATATTAAAAAATTCAATTAATTTTAAAATCATTCAGAAACATTTAGACTGTGTCTGTATACCATAAAAAATATATTGCCAATGGACTGCAGTATTTCTGCAACAAAATTATTGCTCGACTATTAATGAATTTTGTGGGTAATTTATTTGTTAAAGGTGAAAGTGTTTAACTACTTTTAAACACAATTGTTTTAAAAGTTTTTGAAATTCTTGCTCGACCTTTAACAAGTTAAACACAGGCAGAATTGTTGTGCCGCTTCAAACTTTAAAAGTACCTATAATATATTTTTGTTGCTTATACCAATATGTTTGGCAATTATTGAAATGGACAGTACACAGAACCGTACCAAATGTTTGAAATAGTAATTGGGTGTAACGTGCAATTTACAATACGTTTTGAATGCATTGCAACACTCTTAAAATTTATGCGCAAACAGAAAGTAATTTTCAACTTTCACGGTAGTAATTTAATTGTATTATCAAATATACTCAGTGGGCGAAATTGGAGATTCGCCACTGACAACTTCTAAAAGGTAACAGATACAAATTCGGTTAAATAGGGCTAAATTTATCAAATGCGTATAGCAACTCATAGGTGCCTTTATTAAAAAAAGTTTATACTATACTAAAAATCGTCAAAAAAACTTTAGTTTTCCAACATACTTTATCTTAGATATCTTCACTGGCGAAAGCATTGTTTTAAAAGGTTAAAAAATTATAATTACACCTATTTTACTTCCGTTTCATACCGAATGGGTAGACGAGGTTGTTGATTAAGCATTCAGTAGTTCTGTTTTTAAAAACACATGGATTTTTATTTTGGTACTTGACTTTTGAACAATAAAAATTAAAAAAAAAAAACATGCCTTACAAAATTCTCCGGATTTTTAGTAATTTAGAAGCAATTACTTAAAATAGTCACAGATGTTTTTAATTTAAGTGGTTATAAATTTCAATATTATTTTAACTTGTTACAAAAAAATTTAAATCAAAGTTAATAATTCATCGTTTATCATTGTGAAGTTAACCAATTTTACGAAAAAAAAGGATATGATTTGTAATTAATAACACAGATGCGTTCCCATTTGTTTTTATTTCCTTTTCTATTTGAACTGTAATATTTGAAAATTGCAAAGGTACCTATTTTTTCATTTATTTAATATGCAACACTTACTTAGTCCTTTATTTTTTAATTTTGTTTTGTTATTTAAAGACTCAAAAAAAAATATTGTTATTCGTTTATTACTGAAATTGGGAAATTTTAAAGCCGACTAAAGACTGGATTGAAACAATACAATTTGTTATTTATCTTAAAATTGAAGCAATGTTACAACAATGTGGCGGCATTTCTTGCCGTGTTTGATAATAACCGTCAACTGTTACTCTGGTGTTTAAGACTTAAATTATTGGCTACTTCTAGCTTGTGTTTGATGCGCCATGGGATATTTTTTTAAAAAAGTTACGCTCTAAAATTGGCACCTTTAGTCCCATTTAACTGACCTTGTATCTGTACTGTTTAAAGGTTGTTAATGTTAAACATCGTATTTCAGACATACTCTAGTTTTTTTAAAGCTAACCTTTTTTTACTGCTGCACTCATCCGATCCAAATTCTGGAGAGTGACAGGAACAGGAGTGATAGTGAGTTGCACGTCGTCATCCTGCAACCCTCCCGCTTCCGGTTTTACTCCAACGAATATCGCAGTGTAGCGGTACCGGATAACTTGTCGACAGTCTGTTCCTTCACCATCGTTCAACTTTTTAGTAACTTTAAGTTCGTGTCTGTCATCCAGAGCTTCCGTGCTTTTAAAAAACCGTTTAACGTACACATAAAATGTAATAGTCTTGTTAACGTCGTGATAGTTAATGTCACTGCTTACTTTCCCGGAAAAAATGAAATTAGCTTTGAGGATTTCGGCAGTGAGTTTCGCATCATCCCTTATGATGTCCTCGTCGAATTTGCAGTAGGGTGAAAACAACAGGTTGTTGAAAACATGCCTGCGCGCTAGATATTTCTGCGAGTTGGAGGCGGCGGCCAATAAGGCGCACACCACGACAGGTATCCAAAAAGGGGTACGAGGCATTTTAGGGTAACAACGTGCCCTCGCGCTTGTCTTAACGAACACGCACGGCTAAAGACGCGGCATGACTGACTCAACGCACTGTACCGCTCCTTCCTTCTGCTAGGTTAGCACTAGCATCTCTTGGGATTGCTCTATCACAGTCTCCCGTGATTGGTCACCGTTGCACGGCGAGTCATTTAAATTATACATTAATTAACCGATCATTGTTTACACATTATTCTGCTTAATAGACATTGTGTGGCTCAGATCAAAGAGATATGGGTGGCAACTTACAAAGGGTACACATGCTAGCAACACTCGTAGCGCGTTTGTGCACTGTTTCATGCAGATTTCAGACACAAAACACCGATATCCGACACACTATTGCTTTCTGATTATAATTGGCATAATTACTGGCGCATACAGCAACGCAGTTACACGCCTCATTAATCAGTGGTGACAGTAGACACCCCAAATTAACCATGATATAGAAATGAAATTTCATTTCAAACTAACACACATTAGGTACCAAAACATTTTTAAAAGCTTAGTTTTTTTTTAATTAAATACAAACACCTGCACTAAATTATAAAATAATTTCAAATTAACACGTTTAGTGAATAACTTTCTATGTCCTATGCTAATGTTTCTTAACAATACAAGAAATGTTTTGTTGAATTGCGATTCGCTGCACCTTAATCTAGCGTTAATGTCTTTACCAGTAGCTCAGTAGATCCTGCAAAAGCATACAGCGGACATGTTCAACACTTCTACTGTGCTTCGGGACTCCAAGACGCACCAAAGTACTCTAGTTTTTTTAATCTAGTTAATAAGATTAAATCCACTTAAAACAGTTACTTTTCTTCGTGAGTCCTCAAAATCATTTTAATTAAATTTAGGGATTAGGTCATATGTGCATTTGTTTCCTAGTTAACTTTGAAGTGCACTGACCAATAAACAGGATTAGGACAAAGTCACGGAACGGTTAATTATCAGATTTTTTTTTTAAATTTGTCTTGAATATATGGACAAAGATAGATAATTAATTCATGATTTTTTTTTGCATTTGCGGATTAGCAGAAAATTACCCGAGTGAATTTTCTTAATTGGAACACCCTGTCTAGTTTTACATATTCGAATGCAGAATAAAACACTACACTAAACAATATTTTTTATTTTGTAATTCTTAAGCCGAATACGTTAAAATATACAGGGTGTGTTATTCATAGTCGTCGAAAGACGCCATCGGGCCCGGGCAAAATCAACATGGCGCCAAGTAAATACAGTATTTGAAAATTTATATGTATAGTAAAAGACAAATTGTAGAATGATCTCAGGGTTTTGTGAATTCCGTGCCCGGGGAATTTTACCTCACCGCCCCCCTTCGAGAGCATTTTCTGCAAAACCTGCTAGACGATTTCTCGTCTAAATGTATTAACAGTTTTAAGACTCTAGTCACTTTAGGTATTCTATGTAAACTTAAAGTTGTTGGAAAAAAGATTAGGGGAAGATGGTATATACTGGGACATGGTATATAGTGGGACAACAGAGATTTTGGCCATCTGTTACCCCGTACTTGAAGTTTTTTTACATCAAAATAGCGGTTAAGCAGTCCCATTATATCCTGTCTACAGTATGTGTCGTAAACAATGTCATAGTGACTTGCACATGTGAGGCATGTTTGGTAACTGCGCATTGTTTTTTTGTGGTTATTCAGTTTATGTGCTAAAACATTTTTATATATTTAACAACAATTAGAAAATTTTGCGTAGGTGTACCTTACAGTATATTAAATGTATGTACAATGTTAAAACTTAAAATAATCATGCCAGTTTTTTATTAAATCGTTGCTTTTAAAAATTGAACACATGGTGCATTGTGGGACAATGATGATAATCAGGTAAATTTTCTGAAAAAGACTTCCGACTTTAGATTTTCTTTCTCTAAAAACAGAGATAAAGACCAGGGCTTCGAACCGTAATTTTTTTCGTTCCGGTTCAATTAAAAAAATATATATCGGTTCGGTTCCGGTTTTCGTTTCGGAAAAAATAACGGTTTTTTTCGGTTTTCGGTTTTCGGTTCAGCTCAGAGTGATTCCTTTTTTTTTTAAATGTTTTTATTCGTCATAGTAGGGTATAATAATTGGAAATAGAAGTATATAACATATGATGATAATATAATTTATTAAACGAAACATAAACAAAACGCGCGAGTTTGTTGAACATGTACCGAACCGTAATAAGCCGATATTTTTTTTCGGTTCAGTTCCGGTTTTCGTTCCGACAAAAATAACGGTTTTTTCCGGTTTTCGGTTTTCGGTTCAGTTCCGGTTCGAATCCCTGATAAAGACTGTGTTGAAAAAGAAAATATTCTGTGTAGGTTAAGCGCACCGACTACGTTTGGGGGCACTGAAAAAACAAAGAAATATTTTCAATTTTAGTTTGATTTTTCAAAGTACAATGTCTAAATGCCCATAAAAAGTGAAAGTTTTTAAAATAAAAAATTAAAATTAAGCTTTTTTTAATTACTTATGCTTTATTTCATATATATTTTTTGCTGTCCCACTTTGTACCACGGGGTGGTTTATGTGGGGACAAGTGGTGTATAGTGGGACAGTTCCTCTATTTGTGTACCTTTATTTTTTTTTAATATTTTTTTGTATATGCAATGAAAAACTAAAGCAATATGAATATCTCATATCAATTTGAGGTATGCAAATTAAGCCGTTCAAAAGTTACGCAAAATTTAAAAAAAGTGTCCCAGTATATACCACTTTCCCCTACTGTGACATTTATAATCTTTTCCAAATTAACCGCATTTTTATTCGTTTTTTTTTCAGTTTTTATAAATGATTGCAGTTTGTATTACAATAATATTTAAGGGCAAGGTGATTAAAAACAAACATTAGTTTTATTTCTATTTCTATTCTATTTTCACATACTAAACCAGTCGTCTTAAACTTTTATCAAATCAATAAAAGTTATTTCAAAGACCTATTTTCGATGCCCATACAGGGTACCTATCTCGGTTATTTTCAGAGATAGAAAAAAAACTAAGTACGTAGTCTTGACTTCTTTTTTCGGGAGGAATTTATTGCCGTAAACAGATTTTTGAAATATTTTTTAATTTTCGAAACAGCCAGAAACCGATTTTTGGCAATTTCCAAAAATGTTAAATATCACGCTTAAACGAAAAGATAATGAAAAACTTTAAAAACATTTTTTTGCATGATTTTTTGTCCTTAATAAGATAACGATATTAAATTTTTTTTAACTTACATAAATATTGATATATTACATCTTACTTTCTAATTTTAAATAGCAACCATAGTTGGCTTTAACATAAATCGAAAGCTTAATTTGCGCTTTTTAAAAATATATAATTTATTTATGGTTGCTATTTAAAATAAGAACGTTTTGTGTAATGTATCAATATTTATATGAGTAAAAAAATGAATATCGCTGTCTTATTAAGGACAAAAAACCATGCCAAAAATGTTGTCAAAGTTTTTTTCTATCTTTTTGTTTAAGCGAGATATTTATCATTTTTGAAAATTGCCAAAAATCGGTTTTTGGCTATATTTAGAAAATTAAAAAAGATATCCAAAATCTGTTTACGGAAATGAATTTCTCCTGAAATAAGAAATCGAGACAACGTACTTACAATTAGTTTTTTTCTATCTCTGATAATAACCGAGACACCCTCCCTGTATGGGCATCGAAAATGGGCAACCCTGTACAAAAATAAAACCTAAAAGTAACTTTTAATGCAAAAAATCATTATGGTGGTCATAAGGTTTACCAATGGGAGGTCCAAAATAGTCGAAACGACTTTTAAAAATCTATTTGGATCAGCGTATAAAAAACTAAAAATTGCCCATGAAAGTGCAATAAATATTTTGCTATCTCTAACAATAATACAATAAACAAAAAATCGTTTTCAACACTTTTTTTAAACTAAATTCTTAAATAGCATTTAACTTTTCTACAACTGCAACTTTGCCTCAATTGAGCCGACTTTTTTTAGCAAAAAAAACTGTAAGGTGGTTTAAAACACATCATTTATTATTTAGCAGACATTCTTATCAAAGTAATTTTGGGGCTCTATATGTAGAGAACATTAATTAAGGTATGTTCTACAGGTACCATTTTCCGCATTAAGTTCGCTTAATTTAGGTTTTACTGTATTACTAAATTATTTTCCTAGTATGCCTAAAAAAATATTTTAATGCATGCCATATGGACCTATAAAGGTTCAGAATCACTTATACTAACCAAGGGTCTAAAACTTGCTTGTCAATAAACATTTTATTGCGTTCATTTAAATAGATAATTTACAATTAGTATCGTCGTCGAATTTTTGCATAATTCTGTTGCAATACAAGAGTTTTTCACTTATTTGCATTAACAGGACTTCATTTTCCAGATTTGGTTTTATGGGTTGTTCAACAACCGTTACATCAGCGCTGTATCAAAACATAAGGTATTTCTTGTATAAAACTGGTACTTAAAAAGTTTCCGATAAGAATGATAAGTTTTACAAGACGCTAATTATAGAGAAAAATGGGCCCGCAACGAATAAGTCGACAACGGATTAGCTTCATGACATGCTACACCTACAAATGTTAAAGTTCACAACGTTTAACTCCCTGACAGATCAGGACAACACCATTTTAGTTCCGACAGATTACGTCTGCGACAGATTATGTCCGAAATCTATTAGGCCTGTCTTTTCCCGGACAAATTGACAAAAAAGAGTGTCCAACTATTAAATTATCTTGTTGGCGAAGTGCCTTACTGGAAATTAATGGCCAGCATTTGAGGACAGCAGGCGATTGGGGCGAGATTCATTATAAACAATTCAAGCTAATCCACTGAAGATTTGATTAGTAAAAGGTTGCCTCAAAGTGAACCCATGTAAATTATTTACTTGTGGTTTAAATTCAGGAGTTGCCAGTTAATGTTATGTGAAAGCGATCCATACAGGGTATCTTTAAAAACATGGAAATATCTACGTAACCATAACACACAGAAGGAAGCGACGAAATTTCTTTTACGTGTGATTATAATTGTGCATAATAAGTCATTTGCAGCAATATCTTAAAATAATAAATTTATTGTTGTAATTCGCGAAAGAGTTTCGGTGTCTTTCAAATTTTTCAAGTGCTATTATCAGCCTTAATTAAATAAATTTCTAACAACTATTATTTACAGAATCTTATTTTTTCATCAATAAATTGCTAAACTTTATTTGAAAGAACACACATAAAAATGTAGTATGCCATCTTTTTTTTTTTTAAACGACAGCATTATTCAAACTTTAAGCACAGGTACTACAAGTATATGTAAGATATTATTACAAAGGAGCTTTGCTATGAAATGTTAAAATACACGAAAGTTCATAATTTCGCTGTCCGAGACAAACTGAAAGTAAAAGCTTCAACCTTGTTTGTCACTTTCGCCGCGAAATCCTTCAATTAATTTTTTTTTGCTCAGCGACACACTTCAGTGGCCCATGATGCGACTTAGCTTCAACTGTTTTGAGTTTAAGCTTCAGAAATCGATTGACGCGTTTCGCTGTACATTTTTAAAGAACAACTAAATACACTTGTTTTTTTGAGCTCTAGGCCATAGATAATTTTTACTATATCTATTTAATTATTTTAAGGTGTTATTGGAAAGTGATAACATAATGAATGACGAGGAAGAAGAGCTGTGGAAGGAGGTATGTGAAACAATTGAACGAGAATATGAACAAGAAATAACCGAAGATGAGATAGATAGAGCGATACATAAAATGACAATTGGAAAAGCAGCAGGTCATCATGGGGTTTAACTGAAATGATTAAGTACATGGGAGTAGATGGAAAGAAAATGCTGTTAAGAATAGTAAATAAAGCATGGCAGAAAAAAGATATTCCAAAGTACTGGAAGATACCTGTTATATTACCGATATTCAAGACTGGCGATAGTAAAAAATGCGAAAACTATAGAGGCATATCTCTACTTAGTGTAGTAGAAAAATTATATGAAAGAATTTTGGAGAAGAGATTAAGGAAACATTCCGAAAAAAATTTGGAAGAGGCGCAATGTGACCTTAGACCGGGTAAAAGCACGCAGGATCTAATTTTTACGTTAAGAGAGTTAAGTGAAAAAACAACGACAAATTCAAAGATGGTGTACTTGTGCTTTATCGATCTTTCTAAAGCCTTTGATGGAGTGCCATCGGAAAGGATCTGGAAGATGTTGAAACAAAGTAGAGTGGAAGAAGGATTATTAAACGCCATCAAGAGGTTATATAAGAGTAGTAGAAATTATGTGCGAACCCATAACAGCAGTTCCCAGAAATGTATAACAACAGTGGGAGTAAGACAAGGAGGCACAGTAAGTCCACTGTTCCTTATAATTCCTATGAATAAAATAATTAAATGATGTAAACAAAACACAAAGAAAGCCTACTGGGGCTGGAATAAACTAAAACCAATATCTTTAACAGAATTAGCCTTTGCAAATGATGTGGTGCTATTAGCTAAAGCGAAAAGGACTTGCAATTCAATCTAGACATATGGGCAGATACATGAAGTAGATAGATATAATATGAATAATTATGTAACAAGACAAACGTTATGGTTATGGCGAAAAATCATGAACGAGTTACAATTATGCTAGACCAAAAAATAGATAGAGCAGGTAGCAAATTTTAAATATTTAGGAACAAAAATTGCTAAAAATGGTAAATTGGAAGAAGATCTAAGTAAGAGGGAAATATAAAAAGAAACGAAGACGCGAGTTTTTAATGCAGTGTACGTACCCATTCTCAGGCACAGTTTATAAACTTGGACGCTAACTCTAAAACAAAAACAAAGAATGCAGGTACAGGAAATCAGATTTCTGAGAAGAATAGAGGGATGTAGACTGATCGATAAATCAGTAACGAAAAAATTCGAAATAACCTAGGAGTAACAGATATTAAAAAAAGATGGAGACGAATCAATTAAGATGGCTTGGACACTTACTACGCATGCCAGAAAGTAGATACGAGAAAATAGGATGGAAAGTGCAGATAGAGGGAAAAAGAACTGGAGGAACACCAAGAATAAAATGGAAAAATGAAGTGAGACTAGAAGAAAAAGGAGTCAGCCGTAGAGACGTGCCACAATTAGCTAACGATAGGCAGGAGTGGAGAAACAAAACACAGAAATAGAAAAGCATACCTCGACACCGAAAGGTACAAAAGGAACCGATTAAGAAGAAGAAGAAGATCTATTTAAAGAATAGATAAAAACAATAAATCGAACACTAAAGGTAGGTACACCAGATTTATTGAGGTTAATGCATAAGGTGTTTAAAAACCTTCCAGAATAATTTAACTTGAAAGCATTCACTACCAATTTCAAGAGAAGTAGGAGCAGATTAAATATTTTTTAGCATGTTGCATTTAGCCACTATTTAGCGGATGTGCGAAGATATAAGGCACTCCAACGTCATAAAGTCATAACATTTCCCTTGAGTAGTCTATTGTTTTGGTTGTAGGTGTTTGTTAAATAATGTAAGTTAACGTCTAAACGACTTTTGTTTTTAATACGTTTTTTAGTGAGCAATTGTAACGGGAAAATTTAAAATTTAAAACAATTGCTAATATTATTGTTTCGTATATTTTTAGCTTAAAACAAAGTAAAAAGTGCGGTGTCAATTTTAAGTGCATAATAATACAAAATTTAGACTATACAGGTTTATAATGAAGTACATGGGTATCTCGGAAACCGCTAGAAATACGAAATCGGTTAAATGGAGGAAAATTAATGCGTAACAATAATCCAGTTTTACATTTTCAATAATTCATCCTGTTACGCAGTACCACGATAAAAACGAAAAATATATATTTTCTTAAAACTTCTATGTTACCTTTATTTAAAAAGATTTGTGCGCCAAATTTTCAGGATCGAAGAAGTAACTAATGAGGATTTTAAAAAAGACATTAAAAATATTCTAGGTCTACTATGTTTCGCTCGGTCATACATAACTTTTGTTTTCCTTATGGACGCCATATTGGACTTTTGCATTTTTGAAATCTCCATCACAAATGCTTGTAAAGCATCCGTTTGTTTAATCTAGAAAAAATATATACATTTGCAAAATTAAGGTTTGGTGTCGTGATAAAACAATTAATCGACTATTTTATTCATGAGGCTTTCGCGGCCGTTATCCATAATACAATCTTGGTTTCCGGGTTTGGAACCCGGAAACCAAGATTGTATTAATTAATCGACTACTTCTAACAACTGTCAAATAATACATATTTTTCTAAAGTGCAAACAAATTAATGATTTCCAAGTTTTCAATGAATGGAGAGTTTATTACAATGTATAGTTTTGTATAACAACCTGTTGGTGTAATAATATAATATTTTTTTAAAGAAAAATTATTCGTTACATTTTCATTTTTGTAAGGGGTTGTGAAGCGCGCCGCCGTATAAGCATGAAATTTTCGCTTCATACTACAAGCAACCGTGGACGTAAGTAATGCAAATAGGCGCAATAATAAATTTATTTCTTAATGCAGGTAACGCTAAGCGACTTTAAATTAATTCTCGGTAGCGAATTTCTTATGACACAAAGTCTACAGAGGATGCATATACTAAAAGCTCCTCGTTATTGCGCGCTACATTATTCATAATTGAACTGGATATGCAAAACACGTGTTTCAGGGAGCTTAGTCACATGCTTTGACGACAAATCGTTACCGAGCGAACTGCAGATCGAACTGCAGTCAAAGCGATAATTATAAAATTTATATTACAGTGGCTTTTAATGGCAAAGTAGTACAATGGCTAACATAAACAAGCTCAGCTAACGTACACTGCAGGTTTATTGTAAATAACTTTGACACAGTAACGTCGCAACCTGGGGTTACAATAATGAGCTATCACCATAGAAAAACTTTACCGAGAAGCCTGTACGCTTTTACCGACAAGTGATTTATAAATTGCGGGGTAAATACTTTGACAAGCGATTTATCTTTTAACTGTAGACCATCGGTTGTCTTTCTTTGACTGTCGGTAGCGGTTACGCGTGCGTTCACGATCCTAACAATAGTTACATTATTATACAAAGATCAATCATAACTTGGACATTTTCAGATTTATAATGCATCGGGCAACATTACAACCCGAACCGAATATACACGCCCACTTGAATCGTACGAATAAGTTATATAGTAATCGACAGCACAAACGCACAGGTGTATCGATCTGTCAATATAAATTACGCGAGAACTTAAAGTTATTGTTGCAGTGCGCAATTATATTATTGCTTCTGCCAACAACCAAACTTTTCGGAGTAATCTTCCCCGACTCAATAATTTTTTTGGTTTAAATTTAACATAAGCATAGTTTAAAAAAGTATCAATTAATTAGCCAGCGTAGAAATTTAAAAAATCGGCTAGAATTAGCATGTATACTGAAATATGTGTTCGAGCATTGTCATGTAAAAGAAATAAAGCTGCAGTCTTTGAGGAAAATTAACAATTTTCGAGTTTTTTCATATTTGGAGCCATTTGGAGAGATTCATAAAACGTTTTTACTTATTAAAATATTGAAATCTTAAAAAAAAGTTTTTGCTCCGTATTTAACTTTATTTCGAACTGGTATCGTTTTGTATTAGTAATCTAAGTTCTACAGTGCAATTCAGGGAAGATTGTGGAGACGCACCACATACTAAAATAAAGGGAGGGCAAATACGATTGACTTACAAAAAATTCAAATTAAGCGACTCCTATCCGAAATAGAGGATCCAACTAGCAAGTATTGTATTAAAAATATAACTCAAACATTAAATCTACTACGCTTTTATAATTATCGCTAAGGCTTCTTGTACAAGTTCACTTTTAAAAAAATTTCAAAGAGTAGAAAATAAAATTTTCAATATACTATTTCATATAAATTATTTAAAACCTACCGTAGACGTGTATAATATATCAAAAATATATAGTTTGAAAAGTTTAGTAGAAATCGAACAAACTCAACTTATTTACAAGATTATAAAAAAAATAAAATTGAATGTTATCACAAAAAAACTGTTCTTTGCATGAATACCAAACTTCAGGTGCTCAGTGTTTTTTTTTAACATTGACCTAAATAACTCTATTGCTTTCAGTTTAATAACGTTTTACCTGAATATTTAAAAAATACGAATTAAAAAAAGAGATTTGTTAAAAGATAAAAAGAAATCATTCGTTAACTAGTTCAGTTCACATCTTTGTTATGTTAATAATTACTATGTTTTAAAATTAAAAAGATTTTTAAAATTTTGTTTTCTTCAAGAAAAGTTGTTTATATTTTTTTCCCATTTGTTTTCAAGTGCTATTCTTAATCTGCACAACTATTATTTTATAAGCAAACCAAAATAAACTGTTGGATAATTTTTGTAACAACTTCGTTTCCAGAGTAAGCTGAAGTTGGTAATGATAATTTTGTTGTTGACATAATATAACCAAATATATAATTCATTATTTTTTCAAGTAAAAATATTTCCTTTCAATTTATACGAATTGTTTTGTTTTAGTTATTATAAAAAGAATTAATAAATTACTAAATTAAATATTAAAAAAAAAATTAATATGCTTTTATATTTGCAAAGACGCGACTGTTGTATACATTACATCGAATAGCGTAACAGGACAATAATTACCCCCTCCTTTTTTGCACGGGGGGTTAATTGTCAGGGAAGGTACTCACACGGGAAGGTTTTTAATTAGAGGGTTATTGTCTGGGAAGTTATTAAAGGGGAGTTAATGTTTGGGAAGTAATTTCGCTAGAACCATCGGAGAGATATCTTCTTTGATTCCCCTAAAATAAATCGTAATAATTATTGTTACTACAAACTAGGGGGCCGTGAAAATATTTATGGATATTTAGGGGGCCGCGACTACTAAAAGGTTAAGAACTAATGGTCTAGACTAGACCACTAGTCGGTAACCTACGACCAGTGAGTCCTTCTGGTGTTATTATTTTCTTGATTGATTTCTTTTATCCACATGTAACGCAAGGTTTATGAGATGGCAACATCGATATTAGTAATATGAACTCGACATGAGCTTCGTGGCGACTCGCGCATTAAATGACAATAAAAATTTGCAAAATTTGACCTGTGGTGAAAAAAGGTTGCCGACCTTTGGTCCAGACTCAGTTTTCAATGTCATAAAGCAGCCTAGCGTAAACTACAGGTTGTCTATAAAATCGTATTTATGTTATAACCTTGAACTGATTGTGCCTGTTTCTTAACGTGCCATAAACTATAAATGCCTATTTACATCGCCAACAATTTAATGTAAAAACGAAGTGGATGGAATGACGATAAAAAGAACAATTACTATATGGTGCACCTGAAGTATAATTAATATCGCCTTAAGAAATAACTAAATCAACACAGTCGATGGGAAAAAGAGTGTTGCTACTGGCGGATGGCTTTAGTAATTAAATATAAGTCTGTCTAAACAACGGCACTACATTACCTACAACTTTTATAGACACTCTGTATATAAATACAGGGTGGACCAAATTTGAATGTTTTACAGGGTATCTCGGTTATTGCAATAGATGGCGAAAATTTGAATTCGGTCTCTTGGGCTATTTTTTTTTGAGAAAAAAACGCCTATGCAATCAGATTTTGAAAATTTATTGTAACTTCTTTACTTATTAAATTAAAACAAAATGTTATGTAGGTTTTTTATACAAAGTTTTATGCTTAATTTAAAAACAAAGGTAAATTTTTTTAGCCACCTTGCCTTCGGGATATGGAGTAAACCTACGTTTTTTAAATGGAAACCCTAGTTGGCCATGACTTTATGTGAAACAGTATTTTTTTAGATCTTTAAAAATATATAGTTTTATATACAGTGTGACCCATTTCAAAGCGGATCACCCCTATAGAAGAGTTTATTTATGGTTCAATTTTCATGATAGGTTTTTTTAAATATAAAGCATCAAAAACTGTACCTTGGCACTCTATTTTAAAATTCAGTTTACACTCACAAAGCCTATGATTTTTTTCGATTTCAAAATTGGCAAAATTTGTTTAGCAATTTTTGTATTTAAATATTACATAAATATTACACCACTGGATTCAGGATCCGCTCAAAGGGGTTTGTACTAAATTTCATAATAAAATATTTTTTCTTTTTTTTTTTTTTTTGTATCTTTTCTTGTTAGTAAATTTAGTTGTTCACCAATCGAACATTCAATAAAAGTTGCGATTTTAATACTGATACGAATAAATTGTTGCTTATTTTAAAGATCTTACGTCAAATGAATTTTTTTATCTGGTTTTTGTTTTTTAGATATCATAATACACTCAATACACTGCGTTTCCAATATCGATTTTAATTTAATCACAGATATTGAATTCATAATTAATACCTTAATACAAAATATTTTTTCATGAAATTTGGTACAAACCCATTTGAGGGCATCCTGAATCGAGTAGTGTAGTCAGATTTTAAATAAGAAATCGCTAAACAAATTTTGCCAATATATTGACATAAAAAAAAATCATAGGAGGCTTTGTGAGAATAAACTAAATTTTAAAATATGGTGTCAAAGTACAGTTTTTGATGCTTTATCGTTTAAAAAAAAATCATGAAAATCGGATCATAAATAAACTTTTTATAGGAGCGATCCGCTTTAAAATGGGTCACACTGATTTTGTTGCAAAACATAACCGCAATATGGCTAATTTTGTGAAAATTTTACTATCAAAGGTTGCCACGATATCGTAAACAAGTGATGTTTGCAATTATTAGACAACTAAACGTCATTTCGAAGTAAATTTTTAACTTTAAAGCAAATCCGTGTATTCTGTTGTGGTTTATAACTGTTTATTGTGGTATTGCGAACATGGCTAAATTTGAACTCTGTGAAACGTAGCGGCTGCTGTTGAATTTACTTGGCGATGACGTTTGGTTGTTTAATAATTGCAAATATAACTTGTTTACGAAATCATGGCATTCTTGATGATCGAATTTTAACAAAATTGGCCACATCTCGTTTTTTTTTGCGTCAAATGTATAAAACTATATATTTTTAAAGATCTAAAAAAATACTCTTTCACCTAAAGCCATGGCCAACTAGGGTTTCCATTTAAAAAAGTGTAAGTTCACTCCATATCTCCAAAGTCAAGGTGACTAAAAAAAATTTGTTTTGTTTTTAAATTAAGCATAAAAATCTGTATAAAAAACGTATAGAACCTTTTGTTCTAATTTAAAAAATAAAGAAGTTACAGCAAATATTCAAAAATGATGAAATTTCATTTTTCGCCTGTAGTGCCAAAATGGAATCCGATAGAAAAAATATGATTGCTCAGGCGTTATTTTCTCAAAAAATAGCCCAAGAGACCCAAATCAGATTTTCGCTATCTATTGCGGTAACCAAGACCTAGACATTCGAATTTGGTCCACCCTGTACATATATGACATACGGTTCTCTTAAAAGGTTTAACATTCAAGTTTGACACTGAATATAAAAATCCTTACCTTATTTGAATTATCCCGACGCTTTATTCCTGGAGTTTGGTTCCATTCCTCTACGCTCAACCGAATTGCCAACAAGTCATGCACGTCCGTCTTTCTTAACCTGATAAAAAAGACAGCTTTAATTATGACCGCAACAATTAACGGTTGAGCCTCTTCAACCAAACATAAAGATGAACTCCAAATTCATCCATCTTGTACCCCTGGCTTTGTCAGTCCTTTCATATGCAATCACTTAATTATCTTGTTCCATCCCATCAACTTATAACAAAGAATATTTACGCGATAGTATAGTCAGCACACACAAGCGCAGTAATTTTTTTTTAATGTTCACAATGCACTTATTACTGTAAAGTTGGGCTGACACAATCAGCGTGGCTAGAAATTAACCACAGTTGCGTTGTTCAGTTGTTTTCATCGAACGATGATCTCTTTTTATCCACACAATTCATATTTTAAAGGCAAAGTTCTCAGCAGATTTTGAATAAGTTTACTATCATAAACGTCAACGAAGCATGTTTTTCTATACTGGTTTCATCCTGGGGTGATCGCAGTGGCGGATCTTGATTTTGTGGGGCCCCAGGCGCAACCTGATCTGGAGGCCCTCTATTAAGATGGTTCACGAAAATGAACAATGCAGAAAAATCATAATGTTTTTATTTTTAGAACCATCAAAAACATAAACACAAAAATCAAATACGGAAACAAAAAAATATTCTCAGGTACCAGAAAAAAAAATCACATTCCCATTTAAAAGAAAAAATCCCATCTCAGGTAAAAAAAATCACAGTAAAATTCTGCATCATACAGTACAGGTGTGGGTATCTCGCTTAATAGAGAAACGAACGCTTAAATTACCAAAAATGTGCAGTTTTTTTTAGAACAAACTCAGGACAGTTTTTAAAAATATTCTAACATTTCCGGTTTTTGAATTATTAATGAAAAACTGTTTTTTTGTTATATTTATAATGTGTCATATCTCCCTTATTGTTTTAAATATCGAAAAAGATAATTTTTAGATATTTTTATGTAGATTTTGATACTTGAAAAAAAGTTACCCTCACCGTTAAAAAGTTGTGACACAAACTCACCTTTTTTTAAATGGAAGCTATAGTTGGCTATGACCTATTTAAATTCCCTATTTTTTCCCTTTCCAAATATATTAGGGTTGATGTATTTATTTTCAATAATACGCAAGTTACAAAGGTTTTTAAAATTTTTTAAATATGAGAAACATAAAGCAGTTTGTGAAAACAAAGGAAAATCGGAAATATAGAATATATTTGACAACAATTCTGAGTTTGTCCCAAAAAACTGCACATTTTTGGTACATTAGCCGTTTCTCTATCTTGGCTATTAAGCGAGATGCCCATGTAATCCTATCGAATTTGGACCACCCTGTACAGTACATCGGCTTGCAGTGCACTGTAATCAGATGCAAGCAGGGTTGCAAGTTTTGGCGATTTGGAAACAAATTGGCTATCATTTTTGTTTAATTTAACATGTTTTTTTTTTTTTAAATTGGCATTAATGGCTATTACACAATACCCACAATGAAAATAGGTTTTAGAAGATACTACAAGTTGCCTACAATTATTATTTTATAATTCTCATATTGATAGACAATAAAAATTTAATTTTGGTTTTTGAGGATGACGAACCCAACGGTTCTGAGGCCCCTTTTTGCCGAGGCCCGAGGCGCGCGCCTCATTCGCCTGAGCGGTAATCCGCCACTGGGTGATCGGATTCTGAAACAAAAAGAAAAAAACCTTTCAGAAGGAATTGATGTGATGCTTGCAATGATGCGAGCAGGGCTATGATGCTTTATATTCAACAAATATTATTGAATTGATCGAGTAACAAATAAGTTTCGTGAAATAAAAATGTGCGGTTAGTTTTTTGGCCTATGCTGTAGATAAGTCCGTTGGGTTTTGTACAATTGTGTACCTTCCATTTCAGTTGTTTATAAATTATGTAGAAATCCCGGGTCGCAGGGTCGTGTTCGTGATCGCATACCATAAATAATAAATTTTCATCACTTTGATAAAAAGTAAATTGCTGATTATAAAACCTCGTAAGAAGGGTTTAGTCATAAATTAATCAATTATTGACGCATAAATTACACGTACTGTATTATTAAAAAATGTTAGCTGACAGTGTATTAACGAACTTAATTCCCTTGAATTTTAGTCCAGAATTAAAAATTACACACATATTTTAAATTCGTTAAATTAAGTTATTAGTCAGTCGGTTTGGTAACGCGATTGGGTTATTGGGTCAATAGCGTACGAGTAGGTGGACAAGTGGCCTGGCAATACCAAACACTGTTCTTGTGAAAACATCTCGCCATAAAAATTCACACGATGTTCCACGGAGATAAACAATATGTAACAAGAACGGCTACATATTTCCACATACTTTACAAGATATGTCTTCAAATTAGGTTGTAATGCATGTATCTCTGAATTATAATCTTCAACGGATCGCTACTCACCGTTTTACGACTACCGCATCACCCACAACGCTCAGAAAAGAATTTGCATTTTTTTAACCATGTTAAACCGTTATTGCCAACTGTTTTCTTTGAAACAATTTTAATGCGATTTGTTTAGACATATGCTCAACAAAATCAATAATATATCTTTTAGATTTGTTTATAAGACTAAATTAGTGAAACATAAAAAAAACAAAATATATGCAAAAAAAAGCATTATGCTTTTGTTTGCCTAAAAATACATTTAACAAATACCGTCTGAATTTAATCGCATATAATAAGAATTGTAAATAAATTTAGGGGATTTTGTTTATTAGTTTGCAAAGTTTAATCATTTCTGTTTAAAACTACTAACTTTTTTGTAATAATGTTGGTAACAAACATAATACACCTGGAAGAGAATGGTTTAACGGTTTAAGTCATTCTTGTCGCGGCAGCTAGGGATTCTGTCCCGGGAATGTCCCGAGACGTAAGTCCCGGGAATCCCGGCACTTTCTTAGTCTCGAGTCCCGGGACATTTAGTTCGAGATTCGAGACGAGACTAAATGTTACAGAACACTGAAATTAATTTTTTATACTTCTTATTTAAAAAAAAAATGTACTGCCACGAGTTTAGCAATAGTATATTGTACAACTAGTGCTGAAAGTTGAATATTCTTTCAGCACGTGTTGTACACTATGCTTTTCTGACGACCAGTTAGACAAATAATCATGAATTCTGCAAAAAAGTTGTGAAAATAACATTTTTTTGACGTTGGTGACACTTGACACTTGTGAGGTTAGATTTTCTTGACAGCGCGTTTAGCGTGTGTAAAGTAGCGGAAATTGTGTGCAAAGTGCAGGAAATTGTGTGCAAAGTGCATTTTGCACACAATTTCCAGTGTCATGCGCAATTTGTCATTTTCAGTTGTAGTAAGTCGTGCGAAATTACTCGCTCTACATAGTGGTCGTCGGAAAAAATATTTTGTTTCATAATTTTTTATGTTTATAGTTTTTACTAACAATCAGTATTTACTTAACTTAATTTAAATTTTTTGCCTGCCATATTTAATTATTCCTTGTCTGCTTTAAAGCTAAAGGATAATTGTTAAGTTTATTAGTAAAAATATATTTTACTTATGCTTGTTATGTTTTAAAGTTATGAAAATTGTTAAGTTTATTTAAAATAGGCATTTACTTGGAAATATATACTTTATTTACTGTAGAATGTAGACTTAATTAAAAATAATAATACTACTCCTATTACTATACTTTATTTATAAAATAAATGCTTCAAAAACTAAATCCGTGAATTTGGTTTAATTTAAAAAAAATATTCTGTCAACTGTCACGACCGATTCACGATCACGATACGTGCAAAGAAGCAATTTTAAATATGTAGCGGGTGCTTTCAGAAACAATGTCACTGTCAAGAAAACTTATTTTTTACATTAAAAATAGCCGATGAATTTTGAGTACATGAATATAGCATCGGTTTTCTTGCACCTTATAAAATCTTCCGTCATTTTTGACGGGTTAAACCACTATTTTTTAGTATATAAATAAATTTCGCAAAAGTCTCGAAGTCCCGGGAATTCCCGGTACTTTGATAAAAAAAATCCCGAGTTCCGGGACATCTAAAATTGTCGAGACTCAGAATCCCTACGCGGCACCCATCCATGGCATAAGAAAAGAATAAAAAACTAAAATCACTTAAATAAAAATCAAACAAAGTTCAAATAGTATCAAATGTGCTAATACGTGATAATTTAAAATTGCCAATAACTACATTAAGTGATAAAAGTTAAAATATTGAAGTAACCAAAGAAAAGACGAAAGAAGTTCACCTCAAAGATTTATTAAAAAATTGTGATATTGATCAAGAGATTGAGCAACAACCTAATAAAAACAATATACTAAACGAATTTTTAAATAACAAAGTTGTATTTGGTTTATGTTACAGCAACAATTTTTGAATAAAATGTAACACATGATGCAGAAAAAATCACCTGAGATGTATAGTTATTAAAATACAAAACAAATTCGAATAGAGTTTTCTTATTTAAAACATGTCAATCAAAGACTGTATAAAGGAGAAAGAAACGGAAAGCGTAAGACTGAAACTTTGTGAAATAGAAAATAGAATTTATTTTTTACAGTGATCAACTATGATATATTTAGTTACCTTATTTGTCTTCATGTAAACTACATGTTTATAATTTTACTATTAGTTAAAATAAAATTTTGTTTACCTTAACCCTGTTTATTAATTAGAAATTATTTTATTTGGTATCTTAAATGCACAGTTACAAAAAAACAATAAATATTGTTATTATTTTGTGAGAAATTTTCAAAAGAATTAGCAACTATTGTGAATGCCAATAATTGGTACATGCAGGGCCAATAACTACGAAAGACATGCCAATAACTACAATGCGGAGTCTTTTAAAAATAATTAATTTTTCCATTAAAAACTTATGATTCATCAAATTCGAATTTTAAATATGAAAATAACTTTATTGATCTACACTGCATTTCAATTTTTATATTTTATTATGGAAAAATTAACTAAATATCTCACTTGCAATATGAAATTTCCTTAAGTGGACCAATAACTATTGCAGTTACCCTATTTACCTAATGTGACAGCGAGAAATAAAGAAATTAGTAAACAAACATGGATTTTAATAAAAATCATGAAGTTTCAGTTTAAAAAATCATCAGAGTATAAATTCAAAATCGTACGTTTAGTCTTATTACGAGAACAGTTAGATGCGCATTATTTATACATTTTTATTGGTGCCATTACGTGTCGTTTAACTTGAATTGGCGGGGAAGTATACAGAAAAACGTTAAAAATAATTTAAAAAATCTTTGAGTTTGCAAGTGACCCTGAATAATGCACAGAATGTCCCAAAATGCATGTTAAGCATTTTTCAGTCACTTGATGTCTTAAAATTTCTTTTAAAAAAACTTTAGATACCCTAAACTATTTTTGTTTTGCCGAGAAAGTAAGAGAAAAAGTATGAAGTTTGAATGGACAAGACGATTTCAAAACGACGAAACGGAAACAATGAGACGATCTAGAGACATCAAGGCAAACTCAAGAGGCGATTTGTAAATGACACGGAGATCTCTCTAGACGAAGAAAAATTTCGAGATCACCGGGCCCTCACAAAACAAGGCAATCTCGCGACGATAAAAATATCTAAAGAGACGAAGATGCGATGTCGAGACAATAACGAATTTAGAAATTTCTAGTGCCTAATCTGCAGCAATGGCTCATCACGAAGCCACATAAAACGTTGAAACATTTATATATGGAATGTTTAAATCTGGAAAACCGGTAGAATCATTCAAATCTTGAGTCGTTCAACGCTGGAATCACTCAACGCAGGAATCATGCAACGATGGAACAATGCAACACGGGAAGTTTTCATCGCTGGAAAGCTCAAATCTAGAATCCAGAAATTAAGAATTTTTGCTGCCCTCTATATCACAACAGCAAAGTTTTATATAATTACTGAACACCTCGTTTTATATTTTGTCTTGACTATTGTATAGTGCAGGGGTTCTTAACCGGGGGTCCACGGACCCCTTGGGGGTCCGTGGAAAGATTTTAGGGGGTCCGTGAACTTGGTTGGAAAAAATTAATTTATTATCTTTATTTTCACTAACCTCTATCTAAAATATAGAATTTCCTTGAATTATGAATGTATGTAATAAATTACAGTATTATTAACAGATACTTTCATATCACATTACAATTGTTGCATATTTAGAAAAATCGCTTACGCTTTACGCCCGTCAGTACTTTGAAATAATGGCAATTAGACCCGCCGCTAGATCGCACGTCATCGCAGACCTGCTGTTTACAAAGTATCGTGCGACGAAGTTGTCACTGGCAACTGACTGCCGTGTAGTTGTTTAGCAACCAGTGTTATTGCGTTACTTTTAACTTTTTAAGTGTTGAAATGTCGAAAAAAAGGAAGTATGATGAAACCTACGTGCTATTTGGTTTCACTTGCATTAATGAACGTGACGGGACTCAAAAGCCACAGTGTTTTTTGTGCGGGAAAATTCTTGCGAACGGAAGTATGAAACCGACAAAACTGAAAGACCATCTTACGTCTGTCCATGCTGAAAATGCATCTAGAGGTGCGTATTTTTTTCGTGCAAAAAAGGTTCAATTCGAAAAATCAGGAACACTTCCAAAACTTGGATTTGCTATTTCACGAAAGCCTTTGCTTGAAGCATCTTATAAAGTTGCTTACCGCATTGACAAACAAAAGAAGCCCCACACTATTGGAGAGACTTTAGTAAAGCCATGTGCACTGGAAATGGTCGAATTGGTTTGTGGATTGGAACAAAGGAAAAAACTGGAAGCGGTTCCCGTTTCAAATGATGTAATACATTCTAGAATAGTTGATATGTCCTGTAATATTTTAAAGCAGGTCATTAAGGAATTGGCAGCCTCACCATTTCCCTTCGGTATGCAATTGGATGAAACTACAGACATCTCTCAATGTAACCAGCTTCTTGTTTTTGTTCGTTATGTGCATGCTGACACCATCAAAGAAGAAACTACTAAGGCCGTCGACGTATTCGAAATGGTAAAAAGTTTTTTTTACAAATGGGATTTTGACTGGAAAAAAAACTGCATTCACTTTGCACTGATGGAGCACCTGCGATGCTTGGAAATACATCTGGTTTTGTTGCTTTAGTGAAAAAAGAAGCTCCTCAAGTCGTCGTCACTCATTGCTTTTTACACAGACATGCACTGGCAACAAAGACTCTTCCAACAACGCTAAAAGAAGTGTTGTTAACAGCCATAAAAGTTATCAATTATATCAGACGCAGGTCTTTGAATCATCGTATTTCCAAAAGATTTTGTCAAGAAATGGGAGCAGAATATGAAGTGCTTCTGTACCACACGGAAGTGCGCTGGCTTTCAAGAGGACAAGTCTTGAAACGCTTGTTTCAACTAAGGGCACAAGTTTCACTTTTTCTGGAAGAAAGAGAAAACCCATTCTTGAAACATTTTAAAAGAAAGGATTTTATCCATGGGTTAGCTTATCTCGCAGATATATTTCACCATATAAATGAGATAAATCTTTCCATTCAAGGTCGTGAAGTCACCATTATGGATGCCACTGAAATTTTACAAGCTTTCTTGGCCAAGTTACCCATATGGAAAAATAGAGTAGAGTATGACATTTTTGCAAACTTTCCAATGTTAGAGGTAGTGCTTTACCAAGATGGAGTTGAAATACAAAAATCTCTGCTAATTTGTTTAAAAAGATATATCTTAGAACACTTGGAAACATTACAGAACTCTTTTCAGAATTATTTCTATCTTGATGGCATGAAAGTTGAACCATGGATTCGCAATCCTTTTCTTTGTGACATAAACTGTATTGAAGATATTGACCTTGCCAAAGATGAACTCATTGATATTAGGACAAAAAACTTACTGCAGTTGGAATTTAACTCAAAAAGCGTTGGAGAATTCTGGTGTTCGCTGAGAGAAGCCTATCCTCGACTTGTAAAGCGAGCAGTGGACGTTTTAATGCCATTTGCAACAACATACTTATGCGAATCGGGATTTTCAACACTGGTAACAATTAAAACAAAAACTCGAAATAGATTAGATGTCCAACATGACATGCGTGTTACCTTATCAAATACTGCACCACAGTTTAATGTTCTAATTCATAATAAACAACAACAGTCTTCACACTGACAAGTCTTAAAAAAATAAAATGTAACATTATCTTGCTATATTTTGAATACATTGTATTATTAACTGTTTTTTAATATAACTGGTTTCCTTTGTAATAATTTTATTTATGCATTAAAAAACTTTTTTGAGAAGGGGTCCGTCGCCTTCACCTGCCTGGCAAAGGGGTCCGTGGAATAAAAAAAGTTAAGAACCCCTGGTATAGTGGAAGATAAAAATATCGTGTTTATGTGTCTCAAGAGCTACGAATTTGGGAAAAGTTGCATATTTATAATGCTTAGTCAATTTCAAAAAGAAATGTCAAAATTTGTGTCTAGCACCGTTTCATTGTATTTCATTGAGATAAAATAATGTGGCAAAACTTAACTGATTAAATAATTAAATTGAAATGATATTTGGACTGTGTCAAAAATATATTTATCATTTTCATTAAGTTTTAATGATAATACTTTTTCATTCAAAAATAATTTGAACGTGGCTCGCTACAATTTTTTTAATTTCTTTTTGTAAGTTACTTTCTCTTTGGAAGTGACTAAGCCTTATAATTATGCAACTTTGCCCAAATTCATAGCCCATGAGATACATTAACACGATGTTTTTATCTTCCACTATACAATAGTCAAGACAAAATATAAAACGATGTGTTCTGTAAATAATTACTTAGGTTGTTGTAATATAGAGGGCAGCAAAAATTCTTAAGTTCTGGATTCCCGTGTTGCGCGGTTCCATCGTTGCGTGATTCCTGCCTTGAGTGATTCCAGCGTTGAACGATTCAAGATTTCAATGATTCTACCGGTGCATTTTCCAGAATTGCACATTCCATGTTTGAATGTTCCAGATATTAATGGCTTACCCTTATCACTATGAGTGTACCTATAATACGTACGTATCCAATTACCTTGCAAAAACGATTACGAAATAATTTAAATAGTAATTAATATTAAAAAAAAGGTAATGGGTGTTCTTATTCTAACAAAATAAAGTAATATACAAAACCAATCCTTCACATTATGCATGTGTTCCGCAAATGGCTTGTATAAATAATAAGCAGGTAATGGTATCTTCGTGTTTTTAAATTACAAGAAGACGTATCGATAAAAATCAAAAATAAACGGAAAATGCGTTGCAGTTAATACAATAATTAGTATACAAAGTACACGACGGTACGACGTTAACTACCTTTAATTATGTATAAATTAAACACGATTATTGGGCGGGGTAAGACAGCAATGTGTAGTAACACGTCATAGGTTTAAATTAAGTCGTTTTTGCTAAATTAAAATCCACACAAAACAGGTCTATCTGCCATCACGAGGAACAACTTACGCGGGTTTTTTTTACCGAAATAACTGCTTGGTCAACCAATAATTATATGTAACAATGGTGGCTACTAGTTGGTGAGGCACCACCCCTTATTATCCCGTTGTCACCTATCAATCACTACCAATTACAATTAGTCACCACATAATCAAGTCCTACGTCTCAATTTTAAACTAACGTGGGCGTTTTCGACATTTACGAATGCGAAATCAAATAAATTGATTATACATGCATAATAAATGCATGTATGTCCAATGGTTAAAACATTTCATTAAATGTACAGGTTCTTCCAACAATATATATATTTTTTTAAATATTCACAAAACAGTTTACAGGCATTTTTCATCACGTATGTTTTTGGAAATATGTAAATATTAACTTTAAAATTGACTGAAACGATTAAAACTTAAAACTAACATGAAACCACTTGTTTATTCTACACCAATTTCTACACAGTTTAGTAGCTTCTTGCTGATTTTTCAGTAGCAAAAAATAACACATATGTTAAAATAAACTTTTAAAATTGGCTGAAAGGCTTAAAACTAATATGAAACCACTTACTTATTCCACATAAATTTCTACACAGTTTCGTAGCTTCGTGCTGCTTTTTTAACAGGAAAAAATAATATAATTTTGCTAACAGTTACCAAACATTTCTTAAATTAATTAATTTCAAGACTGAAAATTTGATTGATAAATTCCTACCACCTTCGATGGCATTTTAATATCAGACGCTACTAAAATTATGACGGAACGCTATTGAAATTTTATTTCACAATAAAATAAAATTGTGTGTTGATTCCTGCCTGCTGCGACAATAAGCATGTGATTTAAAAATTCACTAGACGCAGCAAATAGCAATGAGGGCACAAAGATAGCTCACGTGCCAAGATTGGTACGCCGCGAAATTTGTTTGGCACCAGGACGACAGTCGTAAAAAAGCAGAGGTTATGCGCTGCGGAAGGTTTTCTTGGGCAGCATAACCTTAACAATATTTTTTATGTATCATTGGTAAAAGCGGATCACATACACTTCTCGGTAAAAAAATCTGAAGTCTGTATCTGCCATGCGTTTTCTGGTTGACATGAGAAATAATTTGAATGCTTCTTTTCAACACTAACAACATTGCAAAATATCCACAGTGCGAAATTATCCTTAAAAAGTATTTATATTCGTATTTAAATGCTACTGACAGCTTTGATAGTCTGTTAAAGACTTTATTCACATTTCGCTTTATTCAAGATATACCGAACGAAATTCTGCAGTGCCTACTGTTAGAGACTATGGACAATCACCTACGCGTATCATCAATATTTTATAGGTTGCCGTTTATATCCTTTATAAATCAAATCCTTCTATTAGCGGGCTCGCACATTTGGTGCTTGATATTTATTGATATCCTGTCACTGCGTCCATTCTGTTCAATAACCACGCCATAAGAGTTTATTGCACTCGAACAATAAGTATGAAGTTAACATGTTTGATTTACAATCAAAACGAAGATGTTGAATTGTGTCAAGGACAAACTCCTGTAGGTTCATACGGTATGAGCAACGAAAATTTATTTACTTATTATAAACGAAAACATGTGTAGGTTCCTTATTACAATACTGAAATGACTAAGATAATAAAATAAACATTGTATTTCCTTGCGTGGTGTATGAAACACGCTATTATTAACTATTACTTTAAATAAATGATAAACGAAGCTGTTATAAACATTATTTATACGTTTGAGTACTTGTATTCAAAAATTTCCGCACCTTGAAATGAAACATAAAAGAAGATGATTAAATACAAAGTCCTTAATTGTTATGTTTCCTTAATTGTACCAACTTAATACGTTTTTCATGTAAAAACATTTATTTCAAGGAAGAATCGATAAATTTTTAAAGCAACTTTCTTAAAACTTATTACACACGTAATTTAGAGCTTAAATAATGATTATAAGGCAGTGATGGCGAACCATGTCAACCCGGCGTGTCAAAAATAAAACAATTTGGTGTACTCCAGTGACGTGTCACCTGTAAATATCAAACGGTACTGTTATCAAAGAAATATCTCTTTTTTTAAACTATATTTTTGATTGCACCTAGCTACTTTGGCCAACCAGCAACATGTCTTTATGATACTTATTAATAATTATATAATAATCATAATAAAGCCTTTTCTTTCCAAATTATAACACATAATTATTACATAACATATAATAAAACAACCAACAACCCGATTTACCGTTACATTTAAATACGAAGAAAATTTGGAGAAAATCCAAATGCTGCCAATTCAGTTTGTAGTTTAAAAATAAAAAATTTCTGTTCTTCCATGAGAGCCATTTATCATTCAGGTTTAACAAATAAACTTATGCCTAAATATAAATTTAGCCTAGGTTCTGCGATAGTACAAGAAAAAAAAAAGATAAATTGTACCACATAATTCCAGTGCTGTTCCAAAACTAATTTGAAAAATATATTCATAATAGTAATAGATTAATTTTTACATTGCAGATTGAATAGCAGTGTATACATTCTTTTCTTGAATGAATGAATGCTTAACTGTTTAAGCTCAATTGAAATTTTATTATAAATTTTGTACAACTGATACTGAAATGATCGCTCAAACAAAGCAGTCCTATGAGATGGTGGAGATATAAAGCTTTTAAACCTAAGATTTAAAATATGTTCGTCTTTGCGAAATTTAATTTTATTGTTTAAGTAAGCCGGTTGTTTTTGAGAAATCACTTTGTGACGAAGAACTGCAAGCTGTAGCGGCCTTCTGTTCGCCATGTTCAGCCATTTAAGATCAACTAGTTTATGAGAGATATGATCGTGTTTCCTGATTCCAAATATCAAACGCAAGCAAGAATTTTGTACTCTCTGAATTCGATTGGATTGATCTAGTGTTATAGATGAACCATAAATTTCACTGCAGTAATTGAAATGAGACAACACAAGAGAGTTACATAGCATCGTTTTAATTCTAGAAGTTAAGTATTGTCTGTGAGGAAAAATTAATTTGAGGTTTAAGAAACTTTTTTTAACATACTTTTTTACTTGCGTTTAATATCTGAATGCACTGCTCACAACTAAACCTAAATCTCGATATTCCTGTTTAATTGGAACAGAAGTGTTACCAATACGAACAGCAATATGATCCTTCAAATATATGATTTTGTTAACCCCACCGAATAGAAGAACGATAGATTTATTAGGATTAATTATAATATTGTGTTTTCTTGAAATTGCATTTATAGAATTAAGATCTACATTGATATTAGATACTTCGTTATGATAATCCTAAAATGCAATAGCTGGCAATCATCAGCAAATATTTTCATTTTCCATGTTGAAATGTGTTTGTAAAATGTATAAGTGTATATGATGAACAGCAGCGGTCCTAGGATAGAGCCCTGTGGAACATCTTTGTTTACAGCTTTAAACTGAAAGAAATCCTGCAAAATTTTCACCCTTTGAATTCTGTTGGATACCTAAATAACTATTAAATAATTTTAGAGCAGATGATGACAATCCTATGCTTTCAGGAATCGCTAATAAGGTGATTAATGGTATCAAAAGCTTTGCTGTAGTCAAGTAATGTTAAGTGCTGTTATATTGTTTGAATCAGTAGCTGATATTATTTAATCGGTGACATTGTATATTTAAGTTAAGAGTTCACTCGTTGGTAGATATATTCTCTTTTTCTTTCTAGTATTCTTGTTTTCAAGAAATGCACTTTTCACACCCTCACAGTGCTCTGCTGTACACTATTCTTTACACAAACTCAAACGGTTTGGTCCGTTTAAGTCTTCTCATTAGGTGTTGTTTGTCCAAGAGCTGCACGGTTTCGTTTTTGACCTGATCAAGCAGCCTTTGTTCATGTTTATTGGCAAAGTTTTTAATTTCTTCGTCGACTGTTGGCATCCTCAGATCCCTGTGGAGGTCGGCATTCCTCACGTACCACGGAGCATCCACCATTGCCCGAAGTACTTTGTTTTGGAATCGCTGCATTATTTTAATATTAGTTTTACTAACAAAACCCCAAAGTAGTGCGCCGTAGGTTCATAGTGGGTTTAGTATTTGTTTATATATTAGAAGTTTATTTTTAATTGAAATGGAAAGTGTAGATTTTCTATTCATCAGCCTAAACAATTTTCTGTATTTGATGCCTAGCTCTTCACGTTTTTTTTTAGATGTGTTCTTTCCACTTTAAAATAATGTCCAGGTTCATGCCTAAATGTTTAGCTGAGTTGGAATGTGGAATTCTGTTGTTGTTTAATATCACTGGCAGTTGTTCTTCTGATCTTTTATTTCTGAAGTTCACTTGCACTCTATTGGTTTCGTTTAGTTTGATGCGCCATATTTTAGTCCATTCGTAGATTTGATTTGTTGCTGGCTGGAATTGTTCTGTTGATTCTTCATTAGTTTGTCCGATGGCTAGTGCTGCGGTGTCGTCGGCAAAGGTGGCTTCTTTCACATATTGTGTTTGTGGTATATCAGAAGAATTGCAGGTACAGTACCGGGCCAAAGACACTACCTTGGGGTACTCTGGCTTTGACTTTTTTGAATGTGGAATATTTTTCGTCTTGTTTCACTCTAAAAATTCTATCTTATAGATAGGATTTTAGAATGTCACAATATTGCTTCGGTAAAGGTTTGTTTAGCTTGTGTTCTAGGCCTTCGAGCCATACTCTGCCGAAGGCCTAGGCTACGTCTACAAATAATGAAGAGCAGATCTTTTTTTTCTTCAAGTGCCTTTTTTATTTCGTGTGTTATTCTGTGCACTTGATCAATAGTGGAGTGCTTATTTCTAAAACCAAATTGGTGTTTAGGCATTAGGTTTTTACTGTTTATAATTGGTTTCAAAAAGAGTTTTTCAAATAATTTAGATAACACTGGTAGTAAGGATATTGGTCCGTAGGACTTAACTTAATTAGGTGGTTTCCCAGGCTTTGCTATCATTATGACTTTAGCGACTTTCCACATGTTTGCTATATGCTGCAGTCGAAATGCAGAAATATTATAACAATAAAAATTGTTTTTTAAATATGATCTCTTGGTCGAAATCATCAGGCTCAAAAATAATCACAGATTCTCTAATTGGTAGTAATATGACAAATAATGGGTGCCTATGAATACCACCCTTAAATGTTTAAAATCGATACCTCAGCTGCGTGTCACGAAAAAAGCAGCAGCCTGTCACTATTGACACGCGTGTCATAGGTTTGTCATCACTCTTGTAAGGCCTCAAAATTTGTAAGTCCCTAAATTTAATAATAAATTGTTATAAAATTAAGGTAGATTCAGAAAATTACATCACTTACACGCAAATTTTAACTAAACAAATCAAAATTTTAATGTATCATAAATTAAAACAAATATGGCATAATTTAGGCAACCTTAGCCTACATTTTTAATGCGAATAAATTTCAAACAAGCTGCCAAATTTGCTAAATCGTATTATAAATCAATTTCCAAACCTTGTGCTACAATTCACGCATCTAAATGATGAGTTCGACTTAGACTCAACTATAATTAATCTATTTGTCAAACTTGTCTTTGTGTGGGCATTGAATATTTTGTGTTTACAAAGGCCTGTTTATGAATGTCGAATACCTAGGTGTGATCATCACAACGGCTGTGCTCGCTATATAAGGAATATCTCTAAGTACCTGATCAAGTTCCTTAAATATTCACTTTAATTGATAGTTGGGTAATTTCGTAGGAACTTTAATCTTGATTAGAAATTTCGAATAAGTGCACCAACTGCAGGATATTGGTTTCATCTTAAATTGAAAAATTTAACTTAAGGTTTTAAGGAGATCAACTGAAGATTAAATTTAAACTCTTAATTAAAAACTACATCATGGCGTAATTTGTTGATTGTGATAGATTACATCTTGTTCAATAGTGGTAACACCGATATAAAAGTTAAATACCCTTTAAATATTTTGAACAACAATCAATTATTTTAATTAAAATTATTAATTCCAAAGTATTTATACCTATTAACACTTTCTCAGTCTGATAACCATTATTTTAGTTGATGAAGATGCAGTTTTTTTTAACAAACTTAGAAAGATTTTAATAAATTTTACATCTACTGTAAAATTTAAATTTTTAATTTATTTTAAAAGGCACATCATTTAAAATATTATAAAAACCTATATCATTTAAAGCAATATAAGAAATTTTTTTTTGTGAAACCTTTTAAAGTTACCAATCAGACTACCTGTGGCAATTTAAAAAAAAAATATTGTTAGAAAAGAAAATTATGGACAGATTATATTAAAATATATAAATAAAATAGAATATTGTAAATAAATTTATTATATTATTACAAAGTACTTTAATTATTGTAATTTTTGCTTGATATAAAAAAAATCCTTGCAAAAATTTATAAATCATACGATATAGAATTTTGGGAGCTTTCAAACGATGTATTTATAAAATATAAGGTGCAAAAAAAATTTAATTTAAATCTTAACAATTAAAACACATGCTCCTAACGGGTATGCCCTGGTTACAATAGTTATCGAAATCAAAGTTTAATACGATTTGTTGCAAACACCTTACAGATCTAACATGGAAGGGTCACCATATGTTGTCGCTAGAATCTGATCAAGGCTGTGTATGTTGCATCAAGAACATCAAAACTAAAAGTTTTGCAGATTTATACGTGCCACTGGCCATTTGAAAAAATAAGTGGAAAAACGGAAAAGTTGAATAATAAAGGTAATTTTTACGATAGCGTTGACCATGAAACCGTCAGAGATAAAATCGAAATTCTTCTATTTACCAATTCGCGCATCCTTTGCTAATAAAATGGTGCAAAGTTTTTGAAAAAATCTTGAAACAGTTCCGCAGAAAAACGTCAAAAACGAAACCCCTGCAAAAGCGCCATGATTTGAAAAGTTGTGGTATATCTGTTATAACTAAATCTGTGCGATTTGCATAGACATTTAATACATAGAGAAAACCGTTTTACGCGTTTTTCTCAGGAACCGTTTAGGATATTTTCAAAAACACCGTTTTACTTGCAAAGGATGAGCGCATTAGTAAATAGAATTTCGTTGTTATCTCTGACAGTTTTATGGCCAACGCGATCGCAAAAATTACCTTTATTATTCAACTTTTCAGTTTTTGCCCTATTTTGGCGAAGGAAATGGCCATTGGCACGTATAACTCTGCACAACATTAAGTTTTGATGCTCTTGATGCAATAAACACAGCCTTGATCAGATTCTAGCGACAACATGGTGACCCTTCCTGTAAGATAAACAAAACAAATAATAATTTATGAAGCTTGATTTTTTTATAGCAAGCCTTTGTATTCAATAACCATTAACCAATGTTTACTTCATCTACTTTCATTCTTTTTTCTTTAAGGATTTGTCGTACTATCCCTCTTCCTGTATTTGTTTTTAAACTTAGTTTATTACCTTTAAGTTATGTGCTCAAAAAAAAAATGCGTGCACCCACAATTTTTATTTAACACAATTTGCACAGGGCTAAGCTTTTAAAGAGCAAAATTAAAAAATGATTTGTTTGTAAAATCTTTGGCACAAAACTAATCACACGCGTATAACAAGTTAGCAGCAATGCTGTCCGATAAATTTTAATTCCGAATATGATTTGAGGAACATTGCAACTAGATGGTTTCCTATAAAATACATAAAAACATAATGAAAATACAATGCAATTCTAGCTCATCTGAATTATTTTTTGAAGTGCTAGACGTTTTTAAAAAGTTATAAAGATTTTTACAAAACAACCTCTTATAAAAAAACTAAATGTTTTAAAACCTTACAAACGAATGTTAAGTAAAATATTTGTTTCCTTAAATCTAAGTTTTAAACGGTGATTTTTCTGTATTCTTAAATTTTGAAAACTCCAAAGCGAATATCGAGTGATTTTTGTGTTTTGCAATAAGAACTATAACAACTACACTTAGCACAGCCAAGCCGTCGATTGGAACTGATTAAAATACATTTTTTAAGAGAAAAATCTGTTAAAAAATCATCCTTAACACACTTTTTATGCATTCTGTACAAATTTCCAAAATTTAACGTATTTTTTTAAAAGTTTTATGGTAAAATAAAGCTATTGGTAATAGCGCCCACCTATTCTAAGAGACAACCAGACAACTATCATGTTTCGCGTAAATTAGAAACGTTTAGGCGGTTTTTTTCTTAAACTTAGTTAACCACAGTTTGGAAAATGTTTTTATAGATAATCCTCTTAGCCTATTCATCATTGAACTAAACGCAGACCAAACCGACCTATCCAACTTGTAGTTCAATTACTGTCAGTTCGAAATAAGGTCCAAGTTAGTTTTGACTTGCTGATACCACATTTCAGTAACAATAGCTCATTTCTGTTGCAGATCTCCTGAGCTTCTGCCAGTTTCTCTACAATTAGATATGCATTTCGCAACAGTTATGGCGAATATCGCTTTTTCAATGTGCATCTGTTAATCACCATAAAGTAACTTTATTGTATTGATTTCTGTCTAACTTATAGCTAAAGGATAAAATAATGTTGTTATTTTAAAGGCAGTAGCTGTCGTTTTCCAGGTAATAAATTATGTAGACTGGAAACTATCCCTATATAATTGTTGCGAAGATCATATTAGCAGTGCAGGCTTTATAATTTAATTAATATGGTTGAGTGCGTCGTTCTCTTTGACAGAAGAATATATTCACATACTGTCAATGTAAAGGCACTCCACCGTAACATATATAATTTATTTATGTCCACCTCTCTAAGTGAATATATCCCGCATTTTTAATGTCCCTCAGACATAATAAGTGCCGCAAAGCATCTTAGTCATACCATATTAATTTATTGCAAATCATTGATCTTTTAAGCATTTTAAAAAGTTCCATGGAAAATTCGGTATGGTCTAGAAGGAAAAAAAAAAATCTTCAATATTTTAACTCTAAAGCATCTCTGATGCTGTGGTTAAATAGAAGCAGTACTTAAAAAAGATGTACAGGGTGGGCAAATTTCGATGTTTTCATGGGGAATCTCGGTAACTATAAGAGGTATCAAAAATCGGACCTCGCAAGCTCGATGTCTTTTTTCGAGAAAAACTTATTGGGGAAAACTTAAATTGGTTATCGTTTTTTGTATTCGAGTTATTGCCGATAACTCGATTTTTTGACATTTCGTTTTATGACTATATCTCGCTTGTTTATAAAAATAAAGAAAAACAATTTGGACGTTCTACAGGCACTTTTTTGATAAGAATGCAGTAGCGTAGAAAATTTTTCAATAAAAATTTCGAAAATCGAGTTGTGACATAAAGTTGTATTTTTTTATATAGAACCCATAGTTGGCTGTGGCATCACGAGAAAGAAGATTTTTCCTCATTTGATTATATCAAAAAGTCATTCAAAAAGTCTGCAACAAATGGAAAAGTTTTTTATTATTGATTTCTCAGAAAATTTCATGCTTGATAAAAGTTGGTGCATGGCCTAAAATTAATTTAAGATAAAAAAAGTTTAACAAAAAGTCATAGCGATTTTTGAAATATTCGCTAGAGTAAAGTGAGCTTATTTTAAGAGATGCAAAAAAAATTGTGTAGGAAAAAGTTATTTAGAATCTCAAAATATGGCTAAATATTAATTTTGACGGTCAAATTCCAATTTTTATTTATTAAGAAATTTTAAGCATTTACTTGTGCGAATATTGCAAAAACCGCTAAAATCTAGTGTCCTATGACTTTCTATTAAACTTTTTTACCTCTTAAAATTAGTTTTAGGCTATGCATCGACTTTTAACGAGAATATTTTCTGAGAAATCAATAATAAAAAACTTTTCCATTTGTTGCCGACTTTTTGAATGTTGAAATTTGTTAAAAACTAAAAATTGGAATTTGACCATCAAAATTTAAAAGTAACCTTATTATGAGATTCTAAATAACTTTTTACTATAATTTTTTTTGCATCTCTTAAAATAAGGGTACTCTATTCTTGCAAATATTTCAAAAATCGTTAAAATCTAGTGTGGTTTGACCTTTTATGGAACTTTTTATCATCTTACAATTAGTGTTAGACTATGCACCAACTTTTATCAAGAATACAATTTTCTGAGAAATCAATAATTAAAAATTTTCCCATTTGTTGCAGACTTTTTGAATAACGCTGTATATCATTTGGGGTCGATTTATTAATTTTCCTTACATTATAGCAAAAATTAGGAAAATTTTTATATTTTATTTTTTTCTAGTAGTAGGCTTATGTAGGTCCATGTCCTAGGCCCCCCCAGATTTGAAATGTAATTTTATTTTTAACGTAGAATGTTGTGCTAGCCTTGTGCTGGCGTGTGCTGTAAAAATTTTTGATTGTGCTGGTTTCGTTAGGCTACAAATTCAATTTCAATTTGGGAAGGCTGTGGATATGATAGCTCCTACAACACGTAATTTAAACATTTTGTTTAGACAGATGTTGTGCTAGCCTTGTGCTGGCGTGTGCTGTTAAAATTTTTGATTGTGCTGTTTCTGCTATCCGCCAAAATTGATTTTAAGTTGGAGCGGCTGTAGTCATTATAGCCGCGCTAGCTTGTAATTCAAAAAAATTGTTTAGACAAAAACGTTGTGCTAAATATGAGTGCTGATATAATTTTTAATTGTGCTATTCTCAGTTAGGAAAAACTTTAATGTAGTTTTAGGAATGTCATAAATACTCTTGACAGTTTAACTGGGCACACAAGGTGTTGTACACTGATAATATTTTGCGTTTTAATTTTCTGTAAACAATCGAATGAAAGTTTGTACAACTGTAGTACTTAGTAAATAACGGTTATTTCTATAAGTGTCTCGTGTTACAATAATATTAATAATTTGAAAATTAGTAGTAGGTACTTTTAATTGATTATTAAAAACATTTTATAGAAGTGCATTGTGGTTTTATAAATAATTCAAATTTATCACGTATAATTTTCAAAACAGCAGATATTTTTGGTAACTTACTAATAAACGGTTGGCCAACTTAGAAGGATACAATTATTAATTTAAATTTTTTTTTGAAAAATTGTCTACGCCACTGCATTCTTATTAAAAAAGTGCCTGTAGAATGTCAAAATTATTTTTCTTTGTGCTCTTAAACAAGCGAGATATAGTCATAAAACGAAAAGTCGAAAAATCGAGTTATCGGCGATAACTCGAAAATAAAAGACGATAACCAATTTTAGTTTTCACCATTCAGTTTTTCTCGAAAAAAGAGATCGAGGAAGCGGGGTCTGTTTTCGATACCTCTTATAGTTACCGTGTTACCGAGATTCCCCATTAAAACATCGAAATTTGCCCACCCTGTACTTACTTTTATTAAGCACAAATTGACGATATTGCTTGGATACTGATGTAAATTATGAAGTTACATTGTTTAATTTTAAAAACAGTTGATTTTGAGTTGTATATGAATTATATTTATAGTTTATGAACAAACAAAAACTCTTTAAACTTAGTGTTAAAACACATTGAATTTGAACGTCAAAAATTATGCCAAGTAGCGGAATTGATCGGTACACAATACTGTGTTTTCTTCATTAAAAATTCGATTACGTATGTTGAAAACCGTGTGATTCATTACCAGGTTGTGCAATATCTTTATTACGCTAAAATATGCAAATGGCCATAGCGTTTGAGCGTCCAACAGTGTAATAAATCAATATAGATATGTATATATGCATAGTAAATATCTAATGGTTATTGTCATTACCGTCAAGTAGATATAGTGACGATATTATCGACAAATGCTCAGTGTAACATGTCGATATGCAGAGAATCGACGAAAGCAGATCTGACCGCTGTTTGAATAAATCTTGTAATCGAGCGAATCTTTTAACGCCCAAATAATTCAAAAAATTGCTTTAATACAAGTTATAAATTTTTGTTCTTGCAAAACTGAATACTTTTGGATATAAACAACTGAATTTTGCTTGATAATGAACTCCAGTTATCTTACTCGATTAGTACTCAATATGTGATTTTAACTTACAGTTTTAATTTTATTAATATGGGTCACAAAAATTTCCTTTATAAATTTCATCATCATCGTTATCCTCTTTTACCCGTAGGTGTCGGGGTTTGTACTTTCATATTACTTCTCTTCAACAAAGTCACGCCATTTTTTCCGGTCTCTGGCTAGTATTCTTGTTTCATCCCATGATTTTTCTCTACATTTTAGTATCTACACTACGCTGTTGTTCCAGGTTGTTCTGGGTCGTCTCCTTCTGTTTTTACCCATTTTTTCTGGCTTCTCAAATTTTCATTACTTGTCTACGTATTAAGAGGCCTGTCCACTGTAATCTGTTTTTCTTTATTTTACTTTTCATTGACTTCATATTAAGGTTTTTCACTTGTGTTCGTTTTCTTATTTTATCTACTCTTCTTACCCCTACCACCTTTCTTAAGTGCCGCATTTCTGCAGCCTGTTATCTATTCTCTTGTGCTTTGGTCAATACGCAATTCTCAGCCCCATATGTTAATACTGGTATGTTAATTGTATTGTATACTGTTATTTTTGTTTCTCCCGAAATATCTTTTTTATTCAGATAATTTTTACATATCGCGTTGTTTGTCCTTGATGCTGTTTTTATCCTATTTCCTATTTCTTCTTCTTGTGTTCGTTTACTATTTATAAATATTCCAAAGATACTTAAATTCAGCTACTTGCTCTAACATTTCTTCTCCATGTCTGATGTTGATTTTCTTTTCTTTATTGGAGGTAGCTATTACCTTAGTTTTCTCCTTATGGACTATTAAATTGTAATCTTTTATTATATCAGCCCACACATTAATATTCTTTTCAAGTTCTTTTTCGTTCTTAGCTACTAGCGATTCCGTAGCCCCTTCGGGGCTACTTTACCGCTAGATCCCGCCTTGCGCGTAGAATTCTCTTTGCGCGTAAAATTCTTTTTGCGCAAAAAATTACCTTTCGTTTGGTGCACGTTCAGTGGCTATGTTCCCGAGATATGTTTATCATAACTAAGCAGGTCGATGATCAACCGATCAATTCAACTTAAATTTTTATTTACAATACTCGTAAATGCTTTTCAGAATTGAGAAATTCGACAGTCATACTACTCGCGCTGAGCCAGGCGGGTCACTTTTTTTTTGGAGGCGATTAATCGACCGGTTCAAATTTTATTTACAACAATCGCTGTTGCTTTTTAAATTAGGATAAATAAATATTCGTACTACTCGCGCTCCGCGCTCGCACCTAATGCTTCTCGAATTCTATTAAATCGGTAATCAAACAACTCGCGCTTCGCGCTCGCACCCAATGGATCCGAGTGGAATTCTCTTTGCGCGTAAAATTCTCTTTGCGCGTAAAATTCTCTTTGCGCGTAAAATTCTCTTTGCGCAAAAAATTACCTTTCGTTTGGTGCACGTTTCGTTTCTCTATTATCCCGAGATATATCGATTATAACTAAGCCGGATATGATCAATCGATTGGCTTAAATTTTTATTTACAATATCGTAAATGCTTTTCAGAATTGAGAAATTCGACAGTCATACTACTCACGCTGAGCCAGGCGGGTCACTTTTTTTGGAGGCGATTAATCGACCGGTTCAAATTTTATTTACCACAATCGCTGTTGCTTTTTAAATTAGAATAAATAAATATTCGTACTCTCGCGCTCCGCGCTCGCACCTAATGCTTCTCGAATTCTATTAAATCGGTAATCAAACAACTCGCGCTTCACGCTCGCACCCAATGGATCCGGGTAGAAATCTTTTTTCTCAAAAATTACCTTTCGTTTGGTGCATGTTCCGTTTCTCTATTTTCCCGAGATATATTGATTATAACTAATCGGGTTGATGAACAATCGATTGGCTGAAATTTTTATTTACAACACTCTTCATTGCTCTTTAAAACCGAATAAATGAATATTCATAGTGTCATCGTATTTTCATATTCTAAACTAAAGTCTTATATCAACTCAAAACTGGGATTGCTTCGCATATATATTTAGGGGAGAGCGTGGCCATTCCGAATTGGTATGATAGATGTACAAAAAGCTAGAGTCGAAAAGTTCTGAGCGTTTCTATTATTTTTTCAAAGTTGGAGAAAGCGTGCGGGTGACGACGTTTTCATCATGTAAGTACGAAACTTTTTGCACGTTTTACTTAATAACTTTTCCCAAGGTCCGGAGCGAGCACATATTAAAATTCGATCCTTAATACAACAAAAGAAATCACGATTTTCGGACGCCCTGAGTATTTTTCATCGCTTTTTGAAAAAAGGCTTTCGACGTTCGTTAGTGCGACGTAAAAATTAAAACGTTTGCACGTTTTAGTTAATAACGTTTGCAAATTATTTTTTCTGTGGCCCAGAGCGTGCACATATTAAAACTTAATCTTTTATACGACCCGTCAAAGAAAATTCGCGATTTTTATACGCTTATGGGTAGATTTAAGGAGATTTAACTATCGGCCTGAACTTTTATTCACAACACTCGTTATTGCTTTTCAAGTTAGAATAAATCTATATTCCTACTACTCGCGCTCCGCGCTCGTACATGATGTTTTTCAAAGTGTAATAAATGGGCTACCAAACTACTCGCGCTTCGCGCTCACACCCAATGGGTTCGCGTGGAGTTCTCTTTGTGCAAAGAATTGCTTTTTTTTGTGCAAGTCCCTTGTTTCGAAGTGGTACCGTTTCAACGTATACAAATAATTTTATTATGGTTTAACTTTATTTATGCGTTAGTCCGCGTTCACAATGAACGTAGTAGATAACAGATAGTAGATAGTGGTTAGTGCGTAATACGTAAAAAGTCCGTAACGAAATGTTTACTTGGATACGGGTAACAGCCGACTTATTTGTAGCATAGCACATAACCTCAATTTATTTGTTATCCCATATAGACTTTTGACTGTCTCTAGTGTTTACTCTAGTTTACTCCTTTATTCTTCAAGGCGTTTCTTATTTTTCCTCTCTTCGCCATATCGAATGCCTTCTTTATGTCTATAAATCCTAAATACATATTTTCTCCCTTCCTTAAAGTTTTTTCTTTGAATTGCTGTATTGTAAATATGTATATGGTCATGTACACTATGAGCTGGTCTAAAGCCGATTTGTTCATATGCTGCGTCTCTACTATATTTCTTACTTTATTTTCAATAATGCTGTCATAAACCTTTAGTGCAGTACATAATAGTGATTTTCCCCGATAATTGGTGCAGTCTTTTGGGTCTCGTCTTTTGTATGTAGTGTGTCTAATAGACATATACATATTCCGTTCGGTATATATACTTTTTGTTCTCCAGGTCAAGTTTCGCACGTCAAAGAATTTTTTCTTTCCAGTGGGTGCTAGGTATTTTAGCAATTCGGAATCTATTTCATCTACTCCGGCAGATTTTTCTATTTTCAACTTATTAATTGCTTTCTGTAATTCTGTTTCTGTTATATTTTCACTTATTTCTTGTATTTGGTTTAAGTTCATATTTTCTTCATTTCTTATATCCTCCCTTTGTTCTGCCTTTCACTGTTGAACTATTCGTAAAATTATTCTTCCCACCTATCCATAATATTTTTTCCTTTAGTTATTAGTTGACCGTTTTGATCCTTTATAGATTTCACTTCTGCTTCTGATCTATTTCACATATTTTTTTAGTGCTTTTCAGAGAAGTTTCTGATTTTCTTCTTTGTTCTCTTCAAGCTTCTGCCCAAATTCATTCAAAGATTTTGTTCAGCTTCTTTTACCAGGTTCTTAACTTTATTTCTTTGTTCTTTATATCCCTCGTAGTGTTGCTTGGTTTTACTCTGTATATATATTTTCTATAGTTTATACTTTCGTTATACCTCTTTTTTAATACAGTCACTCCACCAGCTTTTTTTCCTGTTGTTTACTTTCTTCATAGCACAACAAATTTCTGTTACTACATTTGTGATTATTTGTTTAAACTTTTACCATGTATGATTTACATTTTTATTTTATACCATTTTCAAAATCAATGTTTTCGGCCTTTAATTCTAAAGCTACGATGTTGCTAATTTTTTGCAGTAAATATCTAGTTACACTATAAGGTCTGAGTCCAAAATCAAATGTCTCAAGTAACATTGTTGTTTGATTTTATCTGCACTAATAAGCTAAAAAAGCAATAGTACAGCTGTGTAAATGCAAACAATATAATAAATACGTTCATTACAAAAATTACTTTTATTTGTTTTTTGCAATGATAAACAATCAAATTTTCAGTGTAAAACAAAAAAAAAAACAGTTTTTATCCGAACTTCTAATATATTGCGCAACTGTCTGTTCCATTCGATGCAACTGATACTTTAAAATTTATTTGTTGACAGAGCGATGCAGTGGGTGTACTGATTTATATATTGATTTAAGATCACTTTCATACCGCTTACATAATATAGTTGTAAAAAAATGCCAGTACAGGGTGGTCCAAATTCGATGGGATTGCATGGGTATCTCGGTTAATATTTAAGATAGAGAAACGGTTAAATTACCAAAAATGTGCAGTTTTTTGAGACAAACTCAGAACCGTTTTCAAAAATATTCTATTATTTTCGGTTTTCGAGTTATCGAATAAAAAGTGTTTTTTTGTCATATTAATAATGTGTCATATCTCCGTTATTGTTGTAAATATCAAAAATATTTAGGAAGATAATTTTTAGATATTTTTATGTTTAATTTGGTTGTAATAAAAAAAATTTTTTACGCTCGCCGTTAAAAAGTTATGACACAAACCTACCTTTTTTTAAATGGAAACGATAGTTGGCTATGACCTATTTAAATTCCTCATTTTTTTTTAATTCCAAATATATAAGAGTCGATGTATTTATTTTTAATAATACGCAAGTTATGAAGGTTTTTTAGGTTTTTTTTCTAAGAAAATCATAGTAGGCTATGAAAACAAAAACCAAACAAGGTGTAAAACCTTACAAAACTCATGTGGTACAAGTTACCAAGGTTTTTTAATTTGTTGTGGAGATAAACATTGTAAATATTTGAAAATAAGAAAACAACGATATAGTCGGTATCAGCAGTAATGTAGGATATTGTTGATTATCTTATGTTCAAAAAATTTCGTATTTATTAAAAAACCTTGGTAACTTGTACCACAGAGTTTTATAAGGTTTTACACCTTGTTTATTTTTTGTTTTCACAGCCTACTATGATTTTCTTTTAAAAAAAAAACTAAAAAACCTTCATAACTTGCGTATTGTTGAAAATAAATACATCAACCCTTATATATTTGAAATGAGAAAAAAATAAGGAATTTAAATAGATCATAGCCAACTATCGTTTCCATTTAAAAAAAGGTAAGTTTGTGTCATAACTTTTTAACGGCAAGCGTAAATTTTTTTTTTTTTAGTATAATGAAATTAAACATAAAAATATCCAAAAATAATCTTAATAAATATTTTCGATATTTACAACAATAACGGAGATATGACACATTATTAATATGACAAAAAAACACTTTTTATTCGATAACTCGAAAACCGGAAATGATAGAATATTTTTGAAAACGGTTCTGAGTTTGTCTCAAAAAACTGCACATTTTTGGTAATTTAACCGTTTCTCTATCTTAAATATTAACCGAGATACCCATGCAATCCCATCGAATTTGGACTACCCTGTACTACTATCAAGTATTGCATAAATTATTTAAATATTACAATTTATTAATTAATATAATTAATCTGTTGCACTATATCAAGAAAGAATGTTTCGTTGGCTTGAAGTAAAACATGAATTTTATTAAGACATTCGATTATGCATAAAAAAACGTGCCACTTATTTTATTTTCCTTAAATTAATTTTGCAGTTGTGTGAAGCAGAATTTTACGACCAATTATCTAGGCTAAACAAAATTAACAGATGCTTTCATTTATTAGTAGCTAATATAAAATGCAAGTTTTTTGGTATTTCAGTTTTATTTATGTAGGAGATAAATCTAAAAGTAAATTGAAGCAAGCTGTCAATTCAAGTTTGAACGTAATATGAAGTGCAATTGGTTTTGCTGCAGCTGACAATTTCATTTCCTTTAATTTTGCAAAGACGCATCTACCACCTTCTACTCATGCAAGCATTTGAAATTTATTTTTTATAATTAAATACCACAAAGAAAAGATGTAGATATTTTTAACAAGCATAGTAGGGTTGCACTTGTCTGTATGGTTCATCATGAAGAACGAGGGACTCTCCAAAACCCTTAGAAATAGAAGAGCAATGGAATGCGTTAGTAAAAAATTTATATTGAAAATGTGTATATTGTGCAGTATTAAGGATAAAATTCTCTTTAAAATGATGCCATACATGACCCATAGTTACGGTGACCATACGTCCTTTATTATATAGGACAGTCCTCTATTTCAGGGTGATGTACTTTGGATTTTTTTTTTAAAACAGAATTTAGTCGTTCATTTTTAAAAATGTGTGGAAATAAATTAATTGGTGTTTATTGTGCCGACCACATGCTGAATAATTGTATTAGTATTTGTGCAAAAATCCTTTTAATCCTTTTGATATCATTGTTATAACAGCAAATAATATTCGCCCTTTTGTATCTATTCGATACGAGTTAAAATTTTTAAAGAAATTTGTTAGGAAATATGTTCAGTAGGAAAAACTACTAGGGTACAGTAAATCTCGGTGATTGACTCTATTACCGGCTTTGGAAAGGATTGTAAAACTGCAGCTCTCAAAATATACTTTTTGGAGCAGGCGAAATGTTCTACAATTCTTAAAACCTTTTTTAATTATCGCTTCCCTAAAGCATGATTTCTTCCCCATTGTCGAGCGTTAACCTTTCATAAACACATTCTGAAAATTATATCTCAGACTATTTTAATGTGCGAAATTTTGATTTCTCAAATTTGGATATATGTAGAAAAATGATATATGGTAGATGTTTTATACTTTTTAAAAGGTTTCCCATAGTAATATTTTTAATCATCTCCCAACCTCATAGGGGGCTAAAAAGTGCGACCCCTGTTGGTTTCTTTATCAGAACTTTTTGGTGAGTTGAAATTTCACATTTACATTTTGTTTGACAGCTTAATTTATTTAGAAACTTTTTTTATTCCTTAGTTTTTCTCGTAAAATTTACCGTTTTTGAGTAAGAAATAAAATAAGTAAACATGCACCATTCTCCTACATACGAGGGGGGACCCAAAAATAACCGGAATTATTTTCTGAAGGGCGAGCCCCTTTTAGTTCGAGCTTCTTGTGCTAGGAGAATATTCTAGAAACCCTTCTGCATCAGCGTGCCTACTGACGTTGCTGTGTGTTGCTGCTTTCGGCTTCAGTGAATTTTTTTCGAAGACTCTTTCAACGCATCTGTCTATTTTGTGATGGCTGATTTACAAGAACTTTCGGCAGTGACATTTTGTTTCCTGCTATGGAAAATAAAAAGGAAACAATTGTTATGCTACAGACAACTTACAAAGAAGTTGCTCGCAAGTTTAAAAATGGTTTTTCGTTTTAAACAAGGCGAAATGTCGACTGACGATCAACCTCGGCCCGGGCGTCCTTTGACCAACTGAAGAAAATGTGATACGAATTCGTCTAGCCATCTTGGAAGACCGTCGTCGGACCATTTATGAACTTGTGACGTTGACTGGAATGTCGTTGAGTTCCTATCGGCGCATTTTATCAAAAGATTTGGGTATGAAACGAGTTGCAGCAAAATTTGTGCCTCGCTTGATCACACTTCAACAAAGAGACAATCGCGTGCCGTGCCATGAAGGAGCAGTTGAAGGCTGACCTAACCAGATCCCCCCTCCCAAATCATGATCGAAGACGAATCTTGGTGCTATGGTTACGACCCCGAAACGAAGCAGCCAAATTTCACTGCCGCAAGTTCTTGTAAATCAGCCATCACAAAATAGACAGATGCGTTGAAAGAGTCTTCGAAAAAAATTCACTGAAGCCGAACGCAGCAACACACAGCAACGTCAGTAGGCACGCTGGTGCAGAAGGGTTTCTAGAATATTCTCCTAGCACGAGAAGCTGGAACTAAAAGGGGCTCGCCCTTCAGAAAATAATTCCGGTTATTTTTGGGTCCCCCTCGTATATCCAAATTTGACAAATAAAATAAAAACCTAATTTTACCGCTCTTCTTTAGGGGGGGTGTAGCTCTGAAACAAGACGTTTAAGGAAAGCTTTTTATATGAAAGAGCCCCTTAATTTTTGATAAGAAATCACCTCCCTTAATTTTGCAGTACTTAAGAAACACCCTGTACATTACTTAAATAAATATTTAAAATTATTAGTGTTTTGTATTTAAAAAAATATAAAAAAAAGTTATCCTTAAAACCACTTAAAAGGTGATAACGTTATTTTTTAACGAAGGCATCCGACGTGGCTCTATTTGTTTTATATTATTGCTTAAAAAATATGTGCACCGTATCCATAGTGCTTTTTAAAAAAATTAAAGATGGCGGAATAACAGAAAAATAAATGAATTAATACATGTCACAGTAGTGCCAAGAGATGTTACATTGTTTATAGTTTAAGCCTAGAAATTTTTATTACCGTAAGTTAAATGGTTTAGCACTTATACGGGTGCGAATACCAAACTGGATCACCCTGTCTGGTTTAAAAAAATCAATAACTTTAAAAATAAATCTACCAAGTCTTAAAACATGTATAGATCATCTTAAAGAAGCATCATTGTCTTTTAATGAACTGGCAAGTATTTTTACCCATAACTATTTCTTAGGGCACGTACATAGTGAGGCTGCGCTTCTCGCTGCGCTACTCGCTGCGCTTCTCGCCGCGCTTCTCGCCGCGCTACTCGCCGCGCTTCTCGCCAGGATGCTAGCCGCGATGCTGGCTGGGATGTTCGCACCTCGCTATTCGTATCTGGCCAAGCAAATATTCAAACAAATCACGGTTTATGTCAGTTTGCGTTTTCAAGTTCATATTTTATTAAAATGTTTACTACGAGTTCTGATAGTGATAGTGAATTATTGACAAGTAATGCCGTCAAGTGGTGGTTACTTTCCAATAGAAAAGTTAGAGAATGCAGTGTGCATCCTGTAAATAAAAAACGCACCAAACTTGGTGAATTTTATCATATGTATGAAGAACTAAAACATTATTCGAATAGATTTTATGAATACCTAAGGATGTCTCAAGCAACATTCAATTATATTTTAGAGTTAATAGAACCCAAAATTCAGAAGGTGTACACCAACTTGCACACACAACCAATTAGTGTTGAAGAAAGGCTGGTAGTAACAATCAGGTAAGAATTAATATTAAATGTATAATCAACTTGGGCATATCAAATATGAACTTTAAACTGCTGCCTTAACATTTTCCATGTCTAGTAAATGCTTAAAATTTTAATGCATACGGAACCAAGTATTTATTAGTAAAATCAGTAGTAAAAGCTTTTACTTGCTTTTATGCATACGACCCAATTTTACTAAAAAGAGTTTTCTCAAAATAAAAGGTTACACTACATATGAGACCCAACACTCAGATGGCAAGGCCCACGGAGGCACTGCGGTGATAATCAAAACCGCAATAAAACACTATGAAAATGCAAGTTTCAGACAAGATCACATTCAAGCAACTGCAATTACAATTGAAAATTTTGTAGGGTTTATCACACTAGCAGCCGTATACTCTCCACCAAAACATGCTATAAAAAAAGAGCAATACACACAATTCTTCAAAACGATCTATTCCAGAACACCTTCCGACTTCAAGCAATACAACAACTGCGACTTTTGCCTCCTGTCATATATAACATTTTTTCGAAATAAATTGTATTTGTCATATACATATTAGTTATTTTACTTCCAGTGGGACATATATATCCCACTCCTATTACCCAATAGGACATATATGTCCCACCACCCCTAAATGTCCACCCTCGTGAATTTTTTTTTTCATATATTGTTTTTGACTTCTTTACAACTGTATCTAAAGATATACATAAAAATTATATCAAAAAACGAAAAAAAACAAATTGGGACTCAAAGGGTTAGAACCATTTAAAAGAATATGTAAAAATAAATATAAGCATTATCATATTAATGTAAAATTATCTAAAATATAAATAAAAATGTATTATTATTATTATTATTATTATTATTAGTATTATTAAACAGATTTCAACATTATTCGTTTATATTGATCATTAACAAATTGTGAAAAACATCTACAACCAACCCCAAAAAAACCGCTCGACAGATCGTCACAACTTGACGGCATTACATGTCAATAATTCACTATCACTATCAGAACTCGTAGTAAACATTTTAATAAAATATGAACTTGAAAACGCAAACTGACATAAACCGTGATTTGTTTGAATATTTGCTTGGCCAGATACGAATAGCGAGGTGCGAACATCCCAGCCAGCATCGCGGCTAGCATCCTGGCGAGAAGCGCGGCGAGTAGCGCGGCGAGAAGCGCAGCGAGAAGCGCAGCCTCACCATGTACGTGCCCTTAGACGCCATTTTTATGAACACTAAAGGGGTATTATTGGAGGTACCCCTTTAAATTTTTAATTAGTGTCTGAAGACTAAAGTGCCAAAGTATTTATATTTTGTGAAAAGGAAATATTTATTTCGTATTAATCTACCGTCCAATAAAAACGTCAAATCTTGTGAATCGAAAACGTGCGGCTTTTTTGCGTACGAAAATTAATTTACATGTCAAATAAAAAAATATTGCAGGTTACATGCGTTTAGTAGTATTAAGCACTGAATACTTTTCTCCGACAACAAAAAGTGTATCATCGATCACGTATTGTAAACAGTGTTAGGTCCGCGAGTCGCCACCTTTTAACTTGTCGCATGTTTCATATATTACAGCAAACGAAGCGACCCGACGTAAGAAAATATATCGATAAATCAGCGGCACACCGTCCTCGGCGTGAGAGAGTTTAAATAAGCTATTGTGTTTCCATTTTTACGGCGCGCTCACAGGTTACACACGTCAAAACAATACGGAATGCTCCTGTAGCAGTAATGGACCCCGTTAAAAATGTAATACTGATTTATTTCCTTAAAAAAATACTACAAAAAGTGTTGGAAGATCTGGCAGTAAACTTTCAGACACGGCCGACTTATAAATTGAAAACTCTTGCCCTTTGGCCCTCAACGACGCAAAGCCTAGAGAGAAAAAGTCTCACATTTCTCTCTAGTTGCACAAAAACTATTTTTACCCCAGGAAAAAGCGCTTTCATTTTTAAGACAAATACATGTGTAACCGAAGTTGTTGCAAAATAATTTAAAAAAAAGTCTTTAAGAATGTTCCATATTATGGTAATTTTTATCCAAAAATCCTCGTTCCCTGCATACGTGGTATTATCAAATAATACGCGGATTGCTCACGTCTGTCCATATTTAGTAAGTGAAGAAGGGAAATGGTGACATTTTCATCACTTGTGAGTTAATAACCGGTTTGCTGCTTATCAAAAATCATTTCGTTAAGAGTGATAGTGGTTTTAATAAGTCAAGTTTTTCCACCCCAACGATTTTTAAGAATAAAGCATAGCGCATCTCTGTGAAACTTTGTTTTAGACTTGAAAATACGGGTAGAGAAAAAATGAACTTTAAAAAATGGCCTTCGTAGAAGATGCTTTAAGTCGGGCCACGTGTTTTGAGTGATTTAAACGCTTTAAAAAAAAAAACTTTAATCTAAGTGATGAAACCTCCACTGCAGACGAAAAGGTTTTCAAAGTTCTTGAACAGAATCGTGCCAACCGGCGACTGACTTAAAGCGGTGGCAGAAGAACTAGGTAGATCATACGGGTCTTGCCAAAACATTTCAACCAAATTTCTAGACATGATTCGTGTTGCGGCAAAGTTTGTTTCTCGTCTCTTAACAGAAACCAGAAACAGTCTAAACTCTTTCCTTCTGGATAGCATAAACCAAATCCACTATTGGCAATCCGAATATCTTCTAGACGCTCGTAAAGATTATTTTGCAAGTAAGATATTCCTGAAAGCTTGGGTGGTAACAAGAAGGGGCCGATGGATGAGATTGTCGCCAAGAAGACCACACCAGACATTTAAAGAAAAGGTATGTTGGTAATGTGTAGTAGCACTCTGAGATTTTTCTTCGTCCCAAGTATGAGTGTTTCGAAAATTAGTAATCCCATTTCTTGTAAAACAAGATTCATCGGTAAGCAGCAGGCAGCTCAGGAAGTTAGGATCTCGTGTGTATTGTCGAATTAACCACTGGGAGAAATTTCTGGGCTTGTTATAATCTTGTGGTAACAAATCTTGCACAGGCGTAACTTGAAATGGATACAATTGTTGTTCGCGCAATGTTCGCCATACGCTAGTAGAGGAAACATCGAAATGAAGTGACAATCTTCTGGTGCTAGTACTAGGAGATAACTGAACAGCATCGAGTATTTCTTCTTCAATGTTTGCAGTTCGACGAAATCTTTGAAGACCAGCGTTTACTCGTCGAGGTTTTAGCGTACCATTTTCCCTAAAACGTCTCTCAGTGACTTCAAACGTTTTACGATTTGGTATTCTCCGGTTGGGAAATTTTCCATGGTAGGTATCTTCGAACAGCAGCAACACAACTTTTATGTACCTCGCTATAAGTTAAAAACATGTCTGTTTGTTCTGCAAAAGTGAAGTGGTGTCTCCCATGATAATCAAATATTGAACTGTCTTTACAGTATTCACTCACACAAAAACGCACATGACTAGTGAAGAAGATGAGCAGTGATGTGAGTGTGTCATATGACCGCGTCATGACAGTTTGTCATGACGGTCATGACAGTTTGTCATGACGTTCATGACGTCACGTCACAATGATTTTAAATGACCGTGACCATTCTAAGCTCCAAAATTCAAAATGACAGTTTTTCTAACATCCAAAAATGACAGTTTTAAGTTTACTTGGTGGTTGTCACTTGATTTGTGTTAATCTTAATTGCAATATCGTTAATAAAAATGTAAATACCACTATATAAAGTATTCTGAAAGTTGGTAAACACAATGCGGAGAAAAGGGAAGGTATTTTACTTTTTTGTACGTTATCCTGCAAGTTCGCAGCAAAAGGTAGCTACTTATGGTTGCCAATTTTGTAGAAAGAGATACGGATTACATGCCACTAGAATGGCAGAACATTTAATTACAACATGCAAGAAATGCCCAGAGTATGTAAAATTAAAGTTTAAACTCAAATAAAAATTTTATTAAAAAGTGTTTAGCTCTCAGCATAAGTAGTCCAAAATCACCTTCAACTCCCTCGACTTCTAGAGCCTTCTCTGAAGGAATACATTACCCAGATAGAGATACTGATACTAATAATTCTGCTTTTTATTTATTATTCCTATTACATATATATTAATTTTATACCATTGTTATAAAAACAATCATAAATGACGGTCATATGACCGGTCATGACGGTCATGACGTCACAATCATAAATGACCGTCATTTCACATCACTGAAGATGAGTAACTTACAAAAACAGTGTTTAATACTAATTGACAGATTTTTAATCACCTGTCAAACAAATAAACGATATGCAATTTTTCTAAAGCTTCTAATATGTCTCCACGGCTACTTGATTAACATCTGACTTTTAGAGAAATAAATCTTTAACCTTTAATATCTCGGTAATAAATTAGTTTGACACATTTGTTTACCTAAACTTTTTGTTTATTTTGTGCTAGGAACACATACCTAAAAAAGTGCCGTGTAATTCCTCATCGTCCATATTTATCGCACGTGGCCCCCTGTGCCATCGTTTTGTTTCCAAAATTAAAGAGCTCGTTAAAATGATGTCGTTTTCAACCGATTGACAAGATTTAAAAAAAAAAACGCAGGTTGACCTAACAGTGCCGACTAGAAGTGCCTACAAGGGGTACTTCCAGAGGTTAAATAGACGCTGGCAGCTGGGTATAGCTGCTGCACGCTGCACGGGACAATCTTGAAGGTGTTCACTTGGATTTAAAGTATTTTTTTTTATAAATAAAGTTTTGTGATGTTAGCCCGAGCACAACAATTTGATCAAACCATGAAAATTTACTTTACTTATGAACGAGAATGGTTCAAATTTAAATCGGACTTTTGTTCCTAAACCCCAGATAATTGTACATTTGGAAATTGACTTTTTCCAGTAATGTAGTAGACTACCAAGAAGACGTACGTGCTGTCATTGTTGTTTCAATTGTCTTTGTTTAGCCTTGTCAACTTTGACAGAGCAACCAGTTCATAACTCTGTTGCGCAACGTATCATTGTCCAATTTCTTTGCAACGAAAAAGTTAAACCCGCTGAAATTCTTCAACAACATGGACAAAACACCTTTTCAAAAAGTCAAGTGTATCACTGTTGTCAAAGTTTTCGGGTCAGACGAGCCGATCTTGCATTACCGATGAAAATATTCAGCGAATTGGCGAGCTTATTCGTAATATTCTACGAATATGTGTATGTAAAATGGCAAGCACGCTACATCAGTGTGGGTAGCATTGAACAAATTATTCACAAAGAACTGAAGAACAGAAAAGTTCTGCCAGATGGTCCCAAGACTACTTTCTTTGGAACAAAAACAAAGGCTAGTTCCATTGTCAACAGGGCTTCTTAACCGGTTTGGACAAGAGGAGAAGCGTTATTGAACAACTTGTTTGCATGTGACGGAACCTGGGTTTATCATTTTATTACAGAGTCTAAGCGGTCAAGCAAGGAATGGCGGCACACAACCCAAAAAAGAAAAAGTCTTTCCTTTAGCCGGGAAGATTGTGAGTTAAATTTGTACCACCCTCGTAGATAGATAGGTTTCAAAATTTTTACGGGTATCTATTGCAACCACGCCGCCCTCTTTAGGAAACGAGATAAACCAACGTCAAATATGAATTTTTACGAAAAACGCGCAGATGTAACGAAACATAAAAAGTATGAGCATACACTCGTGTGACAATCACTGGTAAATAAATACTGCACCCGTGTTTGCTTGAAGGAACTAGAGTGCTTAGACACAACACACCTATGAGAGCCGCACAAGTACGTGAACAGACCTTGCTTCAAATTTCACTACTTATATCAGTTTCACCTACAGCAAACATTTTTGATTATCGAGTGGAGCCACTCGAGACTAACAATAGAACACTTTTAATTTCAAAGAATGTCTCGGTGTTTCGTAATAGTTACTACGATTTTCAGAACTCTTGTTAGAATGCTATTATTTAATAAGAGTTTGTCTTTTACTGAAAACATTGCGCAATAGATACAATTTATACAGCATAATCTAAATATTCTTCACAAAGTTATTATTCTCATAAATAAACATTATTTTGTAATTAAACTCGTAGTATGTACAGGGTGGTCCAAATTCGATGGGATTACTTGGGTATCTCGCTTAATAGTCAAGATAGAAAAACGGTTAAAATACCAAAAATGTGCAGTTTTTGGGGACAAACTCAGAACAGTTTTCCAAAGTTGTAAAATTTTTTTTTAGTACTATCAAAATCTCCATAAAAATATCTAAAAATAACTCCGATAAACTTTTTTAATATTTACAACAATAAGGGAGAAATCACACATTGATATAACAAAAAAAAACGTTTTTCTCTAATAACTCAAAAACCGGAATACTTTTAAAAACGATTTTTGTCCCAAAAAAACTGCACATTTTTGGTAATTTAACGGTGTCTCTATCTTACATATTAGACGAGATACCCATGTAAACATGTAATCCCAGCGAATTTGGACCACCCTGTTTATACCAGGTGTAAATGAAGTGAGGTACAACTCCTTTTTTTCTTTAGTTTTGATTTTAGATAAATGAAATTTTAGAAAAATAATATGTGCAAAATACCTGGTGTTTTGACTAACTGAAGCAATTTATTTAGAATATATCGGGTGTAAACAAAGTGTGGTACACCCGCTTTTGTTTCTTTAGTTTTTATTTTAGAATAATAAAATTTTAGACATAAATGATATGTGCAAAAACCAGATTTCTTAAGTACATGCACACAATTATTTCACTTCCGGTTTCGCAGGAAACGACCCCAACGTAGTTATTTTAAATAGAACACCATGTATATTTTTACATTTTTGGATACAAACGCACTATTTTGGTTAATTTTTATAACCTCAAATAATTTTTGAACTAAAATTTATTTTTTTATTAACCTGTATAAATTGAATTTTATTATGTCAATAATTGTCCAAAAAACGTTTTTGTACATTTTAATTGGCATTTAGGTTACTGTAATCGGCTTTGAAAGCAAGTTTTTTAAATGGAACTATAGTGATAGAAGCGGTTATTTAAAGGAGGCATCTTCTAACGAATCCATCGATACAAATAACTTGTATTTTTATTAAGAGTCTGTTTCGAAAACTCCAAATTATTGTAAAGATTGATTAATTGATACTTTTCGTTTAAAAGTAGAAAATACGTAGGTCTACTCGTAAAAACAATTAAGAGTGATCGCGTCATCCATCTATATTTCATAAGTGCGCCAAAGTTATTGAAGTTTTAAGAATACCCACTCAGGTTGTGCTTTTAGTTGACATCTAGGTCGTAATTGCCGAAGTCAATTAACTAGCGTTTTTGCACTGTTATGGTAATTTATGCCAGCGACAGAAATGCCATCTTCATTAATTCCAAATTGAAACGTCTGGTGCACTATCATTCTTTGCAGGCGAGAAACGTTCAAAAGGTTTTGTAACCTGTTTACCACACAGCATGCTCTAGATTTATTACAATTTACACAAAAACAATTTTTTAAAACTAGTCGAAGAAAATTTGCAATCAATCAATATATTATTAATATAATCTGTAATAAAAATTACATTTAGTAGTTGAATTTCAACGGCTTGGTTGTATTTTTCAGAATTATTTAGCATTTGACAGGAACACAGGTCGGGTTTGTTTATTGGCTTGCTTTTTGTGATATTTACCCAAGTAAGTGTAATTACTTTGGTTTTACTTAGGCCGAACGCGATGTTTTAAGCACGTACGAGGTAGAGAATGTTTTTATTGTACATGTTAAGTAAATAAATTTAAGTTTGGGTATTAAAACGTTTTAGTTTGCATTACAATTACCTTAAGTAATGTAATACATAATATAAACTGTGAAACCATAAAGAAGAAGCGAACATTTGAAAACCGAAAAGTTAAGCTAATTGCACACAACTTTAAAATCAATTGCTATTTCTGTAGCGATGTAGAAGTAGAGATAACAACGGTATACTAAAACATTTAATCATCAATAATGTCTTAACAATTTCAAGAGTTAATAAAATTTTACACAAAGCCATATTATTAATATCGAAAAAATATATAACACAATTTTGATTAACAGAATCACACAAACGTATATTATTTTCATTATTTCATACTATATTTTACGATTTACTATCGTAGAAAGTGTTGCTATTTATGGATCCGAACTATGGATAATTAATAAAGACGACGCTTCTAACTAGAGAAGGTTACGATATGTTGTCGCTAGAATCTGATCAAGGCTGTGTTTATCGCATCAAGAACATCAAATATAAATGTTTTGCAGAGTTATACAGAGTTATATACAGGGTGCCCATTTTTCTAACCTGTTGTATGGGTAACTCCGTTAATATTAGAGATACAGAAACGTTTAAATTAGCAAATTTGTGCAGAATTTAAAGAAAAATCTGATGCCATTTTCAAATTTGACCTACGTCATCAACTTTTTGAAATATTTTGAAAAAACTGAAAAAGGTCGATTTTTTCAAACTTGAATAATTCCGTAACCATATGAGTTAGAACCAAAATAAAAATTTGCTTTTATAGATGTTATTACGTAGATTTCAAATATGTTAACGAAATTTTCATAGCACTCTCGATTTCCGAGTTATAGCACAAACTTGCATTTTTTTAAATGGAAGTCATAGTTGGCTATGGTCTTATTAAAAAGGTTATTTTTTTCTCGTTTCAATGATATAAGGGTTGTTATGCTTTTTTTTTTGTAGTTTTTCTTTAAATAAGCAAAAATCATTTTACATGTTCACTGCCTACTAATAGATGGGAGTTATCCTGTGTTGATGTTCTTTTTTTTTCGATGTGACATTTAAGAGTTGTCTCTTAGCGTTTTTCTCAAAAAGTTGCTTAAGTAAGGGTTCTAAGGTTCTGCATCATTAAAAAGAGAAAAAAATTCTCTATGAACTGAGTATAATACGAGCCCTGTCCCGCTTCAGTTGGCCCACTTACAAAATTCTCAATTACTGGCACTCAATCAAGTGAAATTTAAACAATAGTTTAATATAAGTATTTTTTATTTTTCATCAAACATTTTAGAGATATTTTACACAACCTAAGACCAACTAAGATATTTTAATTCCACTAAGATAATAAATTAAACAAAAAACCGAAAAATAAGCAATTAGAGAAACTTGGATTATAAAAAATTTACCATTGGGTAACATCACCTTTATTTTTAATTACGGTCATAATTCTTTTAGGCATGGTATTTATTAACTTCTGGCAGTCTTCTGTAGTAAATTTATCCTATATTTCCTGAACTTTTTGTCTTAGTTCTGGGACTGATCTAGCGGGAGTTACACGTAACCTTTTTTTCATTTCGTGCCAAAGTGTCTCCATGGGGGGCTGCTCGAAACCCACTCTAAGAGTGTAATAGTATTATCTAGGAACCATGTTAAAGCTTTTTTTTGACGTATGGCATGAAGCTCCGTCTTGTTGAAAAATAAACTCCTTTCCAGAGACCAAAGTTTCTTCCATTGTTGGTAGCAGAGACTCTTCTAAGACGTTTAAATATTTTGTTGTGTTAACAATGCCATCAATAAAGAGTAGTTTTCCAACACCTCTTGCAGACATTGAGCCCCACACCATGACAGATGATACAAATTTTACTTTCCTTTTTAAACAATCTGGATGGTATGCTTCATTTTTTTGACAAATAACACTGCTCCGGCTGTCCCCTACACAAACTTCAAACCGAGACTCATCGCTCCAATGTATGCTGTTCCACTTTTCAGAATTCCAATTCACAATAGGTTCTTTTGCCCATTTTAAACTGTTTTTCTTTTGCTTTAGTGTCAACAATGGCTTTTCCTTGGCCTAAATAAATGTTGTCTTTTTTTTAGAAAACCTACATTTAGGTACACTGCGGTTCAAAAAGATTACCTTATATGATCCAAATCCTAATTTTTGAGCTTCTCTATGATACGTAGATCTGGAAACACGTCTTCCAACAGCATCATTCCACAGTATGATCAATTGACCACAGTTAGCACGTCTGTTTTCTCTAATTATTCTTTTCAATGCCCGTTTGTCAATGTCTGTTAGTTTCGTTTTTTTCACGTACCGGGGCTTTGAGGAAATTGAACCACTTGTTTTATGCAACTGTACAATATTTCTGACACTATATCTTGATAAAAATAATAATTTAATTTTCCGGTTTTTGATAAGTTAATAATAATTAATCGCATTTTCTCATCAATAACTTTTCCTCTGCCCATTTTTAAAGATTAAAGTCGTTTTGACACAAGCTACTGTCAATAGGCAGCAGTTGTTTTGTCGTGCATTTACGTAACCACCTCGATTGTCATCCAATTTCATAAATAGTGCTAGAAATATGTATACGCATAATATGCGTAATTTTCACCATTTTCGTTTTTGTTACAAAAACTAAATATTATTGAATACATTTTACTATATGTAGTCAAAAAGGGTTTTAATATCAATATTTAGCCTAAAAAATATATAAAGGAGCATGTAGTTTTACTTTTTTTTAAATATTTTCCTAAGAAATTGAAATTTTATTAGCTGGGCCAACTGAAACGGGACAGGGCTCGTATAAGGGTATCTTGTCATTAAAAAAAATTCGATTGTTATTTATTGCGCTTTTGTTATTCGACAAAATCGAATTAAAATTTTGTCTTATGGTGGAAAACTAAGTACCAAACTACATTTATTCAGAACGTTTTTTTCCAAAGTGGATATTTACTGAGATATATAGCATATTCCATACGTTTTGGACACACTGTATGTTTTACTAATTGTAAGTTATATTGACAAACAAATGTAATAAATTTCTTAGAAATCTGAATAAAGTACTGCTAACTGTGTAAAAGTTAAGATTGCGTCCTTTGGAAATTAAAGTCAAAAAACAAAGCCGTACCGACCTAACAAAAAGCAAAAGGAATTCGAAAAATAAATATATAAAACTGTCACCGTCATAAACCCAAGTCAGTTTTTTTTTTTGTAAAACCGTTGCAGAACTGAAATCTGTCTTAATAATATTATTTAGCATACAATTTTGCAACTTTGCTTGATTTAAACTTATAGTCTATCTCTTATAATAAGCGAAAATCCGATAATCGTTCTTATATTAAAACTAAATCACTAAAATAAATTGAACATTACTGTTTTGGTAGTTTTACTTTACAAATGAGTGGTGGTTACTCTATACTTTTGTGTTAAATAAAGTGCCGATAAACACAGGATATGGAGAAATTCTGTGCATTAATTTCTTTAACAAAGTGAACCGTGCACGCATTGATTTCTAAACTGGTGAAGTTAAACCCTGCTTTACAGTTGCGGCTTGAGCAAAGGCTTAACTAAGCTTACGCGAGTGGCAAATCCAGGCCTTTTGGAGTTTCCTCCTTTGCCAGTTTAAGTAAACTGTCGACAACAGTTTGTCTTTTTTACGAAATTAGTATCATTCGCTAATTTTATATATTCCAGTTCGACTGGCACAACATTTACTGACGTGTTATAGTTGTGCAATTTCTATTGTTAATTCAAACGTTCACGTACATTACAGTAACTTCGACTCGAGTTCCAGGTAATTCTCTAGTTTCGGCGTTCAGCCAGAGGCACATCCGCGATAATTGTTTCGAGTTGACAAACTTGGGCCTGTACACATTTTTTAACAGCAGGATTATCTTGCGCAATTTTAGTAAGACACGCGAAAAACTACAAGTTAAGTTTTAGTTGGAACCTCAGTTCAAATATTCACGAGTATAAGGAACATTTTCATAGAACTTGCGACTCTCTGCCATTGCCAAAATCTCATTTTATAAGCTTCACATTATACCACTTTTTAAAATAATCCTAAGTTGTACTCTAACTCGAAAAGAAATTTATATAAATAAATAAAATACAGGGTGGGGCGGAATGACCTCCCCGATTTGGGAAGCTAATAAAAACCATACCAAGAAAGCTACAAAAAAAAAGTATATATTTCTGAATAGTACACATAATGCAGTTTTAGATTAACGTTATTTAAAAATGACATCACTCAAGTGTCGACCTCCATTTTCGATACACTGATTTAGTCTGTCCTGATAGTTTTGCAGGACCCTGCGGGTCATTTCGAGTGGAATAGCAGCAACTTCTTGGGTAATTATCTCCCTAAGGACCTCCAAAGTTTAAGGACGATGTTGGTATACCTTGGATTTCAGGTAGCCCCAGAGAAAAAAATCGCACGGGGTCAAATCGGGAGAACGAGAGGGCCACCCGATGTCACCACGCAAGGAGATAACATGCCCAGGAAACATTTCTCTTAGAATTTCGAGTGAACGGCGAGATGTGTGGGCTGTCGCACCGTCTTGTTGGAACCACACATTCCCCTCTCCATGTTCATTAAAAAGATCACCCAATCTAGGACGCAGAAAGTTCTCGAGCATTGCACAATACCGATCAGAAGTCACTGTTACAGTAACACCGTTTTCTTCAAAAAAATATGGACCCAATACACCGAACTCAAAAACGGCACACCATACTGTAACCTTAGGGCTGTGGAGTGGTCGTTGGTGAAGTTCCCGAGGGTTATTTTCTGCCCAATAACGTAAATTTTGTTTATTGACCGTACCTGCAAGATGGAAGTGTGCTTCGTCCGTAAAGAGCAAAACATTTCTGCGAGGCAGGTTTCGAAGTTCTCGACACATAGTTGTACGGGTTTCCCAATCTCTTTCACTCAGTTCTTGTGCAATTGCAATTTTGTAAGGGTGCATATTAAGATCTCGGTGCAAAATTATCCGAAGACTTCGATTAGATAACTGTAGGGCAGCGGCATGTTTCCGTGCAGAACGCTGTGGAGATTGTTCAATCGAAGCTCTCACAGCAGCAACATTTTCTGGTCCTGTTACACTTCAAGGACGGCCAGTAGATGGTCGTTTTAATGCTGAACCTGTTTGCCTGAAGTTTGACACCCAAATACGAATTGTTTTTTATCGGGAACGGGATCGTGTCGTCCGAGAGCGAAACGAATGCGAAAAGTACGCTGCGTCAATATCGGCGAACCACCGTTTTAAATAGATTCCTCAACAAAAGCGCGATGTATTCCCGACCAAGCCATGATGTGAGCCGCAAATGGCAAGATGACAGCTGTCATTTCGTGCACTCGTCATTGCTGTACCCTCACTCTGCTTCTAACCACGCCCCTCACAAATCGAGGAGGTCATTCTACCCCACCCTGTATATGTTACACTGACTATTTAAAACAGTTAAAAATTTGTTGGGCAGTATAGTTCATTTACTTTATAAATAAAAGCTTGCAAGCGATTGATAAGTACGAAAACATTGATGTAACTGAACGACCCAAAATCGTCTTCACAAAAGTCTACAAAAAATTCATAATATTAATCTCTAATAAACAAAAACCTTTAAAAAAAACAATAGATTATCTAGCCACTGGCATTGGACCAACTTGAACAGTGAACACATACAATAAATTTTGTCAAACCGTACTCCAGAAAAACATCCAATAGCAACTAAAATACAACTTTAGGAACAATACCGAATCATTTTTCCTATTGCTTTCGCTTTAAGAACTTTTAATGTTAGATTTGCGTAATAATTAACGTTAATTGTATGAATTACGCGCGTCTTAGTCAGTATTAGTTCATTTTACCTTGGAATGGATGACGCCTCCCTTCCTCGGGACAAAAATTTGCGACTAAACTCTTTATAGTAATAAAAGACAAATTGAATAAAATGCACTACTATGTTAGTGACTACCACAAAACCAAATACAGTAAAATGAAGTAAAATACAAAGAACTTTCCAATTAATATGTGAAAATAAATTGCTTTTTTTGAATTTTATTTTGGATATACCTGTGTCTTGGTTAATTTTTTCATGTTAGAAGGAAGACGAATGATTTGTATTTGCAATTACTGATAACAGCGCCGGGCCTAGAGGTAATTTCACAAGAGGCATGAGGGTAAATTTGCGCCCCTTTGTAGGTATATAGTTTTTTTTTTAAATTTCTAATAAGTATTTAATAAAAATAAATAAATAATTCTGAGAACAAAATAGATTAGTTAATTATTAAATTAAAAATTACAGAACGCAGTAATAGAACAATAGTAAGAGGAACCACCAACTTTGACAAAAGAAAACAAAATGAGTGTTGCACATGAGATAATTAGAATATTAAAATTTTTTCAGTAATTTAATATAATAGAGACAAAATAATATGCATAATACTTAAAAGTAAACAAAATTTAATATAGTTTCAATGAAAAAATGATTACCAAAATGCCCAATATCAAATCGTTTATTAAAGTTTTACTTTTCTTGCATTTAGTGAAGCAAATTCATCAATTAATTAATCAAAATTAATTTGTGTTGTAAATTTCTGTTCGATTGATAAAGTTACCATATTTGACAATTTCTTTTGAGCAAGTGACGAACTTAAATATGTTTTAATAATGTTTAATCTACTGATGCTTCTTTCACCAGAATCTACAGTAACAGGTAGTGTTAGGAATATTCTAAATGTAACTTTTAAACTTGGATAATTAAACCAAACTATATTCATGAATCGTTTTTAAAGGATCTAAACTTGTAGCTGCATTAAGGTATGGAATTTACGTCATTTTAAATAAAGGGTGGGCCATCTAACGTTTGGAATTTGAATCGGCTATTAAAAAAAATACGAATCAATATATTTTCAAAATTATAAGTTTATTAGAAAGATTGGACATTTTCATTTAAGAATGAAACACAACATCAGTCAAATGACTGCCACGGCTGGCTTGACAGTATACCCCATCCGATCCCCAACACCCCATTTTTAATTAATTATTTTTGACCGCCTTTATTTTAGCTTTGCATCAATATAAAATAGTACAGGTTTTTATGCGGCGCTGTCAAAAATGGTTTTTTTTCAAATTTTTTTAAGGTTTTAAGTCTTTATTTAAAAAAAATCTCCTGAATTTATTTTTCGAAGTACAGAGTAAATAAACCATATCAATTTGCTCTTGTAAAGTAAAATTCATTGTAAAAATGCAACAATTTAAGAAATAAATGACAACTTTTTGACGTCAGTGAAGTGAAAAGTCAGTTTTTTCGATTTCCACGACACTCTATTTGCTTCAATAACGATTAGAAGAAAAAATGTCGAATATCTCGAAAAGTATGAGTTTTATATAGGACATACCTAACAAAAAATAAACTTTCTTAAAGACGAATTCGATGATATAACAAAATACAGGGGTTTGCAAAAATTGAGTTACGTCTTTTTGAAAATCATGGAAGTGGCCGACTATTTATAAACACCCTGTATGGGTTGTATTTGAAATTTAAAACTTGCTATTAGTTCCAAAGAGATGACTCACCCTGTGTATATGAAAATATTTTTATCGTGTTCGGAAGAAAACACTGTATCAAATAGCGTTTGAATCAACTTTTTATCTCAAACCATTACGCCACAATCGACCGATCCAGCAGTAATGACTCACCCAGTAGTTATGGTTTTTGATTGCAAAGCTTTGTTTATTTTATTTACTTCTTGCTATATTAAATTTCATGTAAATAACGTACATGAGAATTTAAAATTTATTTGTTGCATATATAGTAAGTATGGAGTATTAAGGTAGATCCACACCAAGCGAGCGAGCAAGAGCGAACGATGTTTTCTGCGGATGCTCGGGCGGTGTGGACGCCTTTGTTAGCGAGCGAATGTACGATCGCTTGCGCTCGGAGTTGTTCCGAAACGTGTCGGTACTTCAAAGAAAGATCGTGCAGTTGCTCGTCAGTTTGGAGAAGATTTTTTAATATTAAGATAATTGTGTTGGTGATTTGAACGTGTTTAACCTAATTTTGTGAAAAGTGCCAACATTAAAATATCGCTACGTTATTGTATTAGAAATTATAGTTGAATCGTTATTATAACGTTATCGGGTATGGTTACGTTATGTTTTCCATCCCTAGTTTTAATACAATAATAGAATACAGGGTGTCCCAGTTAACTTGAACAGCTTGGAGATCCCGTCAACGGTAAGAGATACAGAGTTAGTTAAATGAGTCAAAATAATATTAATGATACTTAAGACTAAACAAAATTTAATATAATTTCAATAAATAAATAGTTTAAAAAATGCCCAATATCAAATATCTTATTAAAGTTTTACTTTTGTTGCTTTTAGTGAAGCAAATTTGTTAACTAGTTAATCAAAATTAATTTGTTTTGTAAATTCCTGTTCGATTGGTAAAATTGCCACATTTGATCATTCTTTTTGAGCAAGTGACGATCTTAAATATGTTTTAATAATGCTTAGTCTACTGATGGTTCTTTCACCAGGAGCTACAGTAACAGGTAGTGTTAGGAATATTCTTAATGTAACTTCTATGTGTGGATAATTAAACTAAACTATATTCATGAATCGTTTTTAAAAGATCTAAACTTGTAGCTGCTTTAAGGTTTGGAATTAACGTCATTATCTGATTTTTAAAACTGATTATTTCTGATAAGAATTCTACAGAATTTATATCGTTTGGATATTTAAGGAAAAAATCAAAAGCTCCTTTTTTTAAATTTTCTTTATCCATCGACTTTAATTTTTCACCAGTTAAAAATTCGAAATCAGACGAAATTCCATATAGCTTTTCAAATCTTCATTTAAGTGGTGATATTAAAATACATTTTACTATTTTATTTCTGCTGTAAACAAATATTTATCATTATTGCTGAGATTGATTATCCAATAAAATAATTTTATTCGTTTTTTTTTCAAAATCTGTAGATAGTTCCAAGGCAAATTTTACTTTTAGAATATGGCGTCCCTCTTTGCTGCAAAAAATTAGCTAATACTTCTATTAAACGTGAAGCTTTAATTATACAGGGTGTCATTAGTGCGGGATCGGTCGATTGTGGCTTAGCGGTGTGAGATAGAAAGTTGATTGAAACCCTAATTCAAACCGGTTTTTCTTCCGAACACGATCAAAATATTTTTAAATATACAGGGTGAGTCACCTCTCTGAAACTAATTATACCTAATACCAACTTTTAAATTTCAAATACAATACCCCCATTTTATATTCAACATTTTCGACCGCCTTTATTTTAGCTTTGCATCAATATACTACAGGTTCTTATGCTGCGATTTAAAAAAAATATTATTTTTTTAATTCTTCAAGATTTTAAGTGTTCATTTAAAAAATTCTCTTGAATTTATTTTTCGAAGTACAGATTTGTAATTTGGTAAGGACATGCAGTAGACATTGCTCTATCCACTCGATATGAAAAAGTTTGAATCACGCATACAGGGTGTTCATAAGTAGTCGGCAACTTCCATGATTTTCAAAAGCTCGTAGCTCAATTTTTTTAAATGCATACCCCTGTATTTTCTTATGTAATCGAATTCGTCTTCAAGAGAGCTTTAGTTTTTGTTAAGTATGTCCTATACCCAAAACTCATACTTTTCGAGATATTTAAAATTTTTTCTTCTAATCGTTATTGAGCAAATAGAGTGCCGTGGAAATCGAAAAAACTGACTTTTCACTTCACTAACGTCAAAAACTTGTAATTTATTTCTTAAATTATTGCATTTGCACTAAGACTTTTACTTTACAAGGGCAAATTGATATGGCAATGATTTTTTAGGTTCTATTAACTTTTCTTTAGACTTAAAACCTTCTAAAATTTCGAAAAAAGTTTTTTTTTTTGGCTGCGCTGCATAAAAACCTGTAGTATTTTATATTGATGCAAAGCTAAAATAAAGGCGGCCGAAAATATTAAATAAAAAATTGGGTGTTGTATTTGAAATTTAAAACTTGCTATTAGTTCCAGAAAGATGACACCCTGTTTGTATGAAAATATTTTTATCGTGTTTGGAAGAAACCACTGTATCAAATAGCGTTTAAATCAACTTTTTATCTCAAACCATTTAGCCACAATCGACCGATCCAGCACTAATGACTCACCCAGTAATTATCGTTATTGATTGCAAAGCTTTGTTTATTTTATTTACTTCTTGCTATATTAAATTTCATGCAGATAACGTACATGAGAATTTGTTGCAAATAGCTAGTCTGCTTGGAGTAGTTACATTCACACCAAGCGAGCGAGCCAAAGCGAACGTTGTTTTGTGCGGATGCACGGGCGGTGTGGACGCCTTTGTTAGCGAGCGAATGTTCGATCGCTCGCGCTTGTAGTTGTTCCGAAACGTGTCGGTACTTCAAAGGAAGATCGTTCAGTTTGGACGAGATTTTTGAATATTCAGACTATTGTGTTGGTGATTTGAACGTGTCTAACCTAATTTTGTGAAAAGTGCCAACATTAAAATATCGTTACGTTATTGTATTAGAAATTATAGTTGAATCGTTACAATAACGTTATCGGGTATCGCTACGTTATGTTTCCCATCCCTGGTTTTAATACAGTAATAGAACACAGGGTGTCCCAGTTAACTTGAACAGCATGGGGATCTCGTAAACGGTAAGAGATATAGAGTTAGTTAAATGAGTCAAAATAATATTAATGATACTTAAGACTAAACAAAATTTAATATAATTTCAATAAATAAATAATTTAAAAAATTCTCAATATCAAATATTTTATTAAAGTTTTACTTTTCTTGCTTTTAGTGAAGCAAATTCATTAATTAGTTAATCAAAATTAATTTGTTTGGTAAACTCCTGTTCGATTGATAAAATTGCCATATTTGATCATTCTTTTTGAGCAAGTGACGATCTTAAATATGTTTTAATAATGCTTAGTCTACTGATGCTTCTTTCACCAGGAGCTACAGTAACAGGTAGTGTTAGGAATATGCTCAATGTAACTTTTATGTGTGGATAATTAAACTAAACTATATTCATGAATCGTTTTTAAAAGATCTAAACTTGTAGCTGCTTTAAGGTTTGGAATAACGTCATTGCCTGATTTTTAAAACTGATTATTTCTATTAAGAATTTTACAGAATTTATATCGTTTGGTATTTAAGAAATAAATCAAAAGCTGCTTTTTATAAATTTTCTGTGTCCATCAACTTTAATTTTTCACCAGTTAAAAATTCAAAATCAGACGAAATTCCATATAGCTTTTCAAATCTCCATTTAAGTGATGATAGATAAAGTTGGTTTCTCCTGTTTTTGATTATAGGTTAAATAAACGAAAAAGTTTCTGGTTTTTAAACAGGTTTATTACGTTGCATTTTTTAAAAAGATCCTACATGTTTCGCAGATGTAATTTTATCTGCATCCTCAGGGATATTTCTAGAATTGTTGAAAATTGTTGAAATATTGTTGAAAAATGTTGAATAAGTTAAAATACCATGTTGAAATTGTGAAAAATTGAAATATCAGTTGATTTTTTAAAAACGTTGAGAAGTAAACTTGAAATTATTCTTATATTGTATTTCGAAGATTAGCTTAGGTATTCTTAATTTTAAAACATATTAAAAATTGTTCTTAACTAAATTTTAGACGATTGGACGATTTGTTTTGTTAAAAAGATATTTAAATACCTTTTACTCCTTTTATTTCTACTGTAAACAAATATTTATCATTAATGCAGAGATTGATTATCTAATAAAATAATTTTATTCGTTTTTTTTTAAATCTGTAGATAGTTCCAAGGCAAATTTTACCCTTAGAATATTTTCCCCAATGGTGTCTCTCATTTGCTGCAAAAAATTAGATAATCCTCCTATTAAACGTGAAGCTTTAATTATACAGGGTGAGTCATTAGCGCGGGATCGGTCGATTGTGGCTTAACGGTGTGAGATAGAAAGTTGATTCAAACCCTAATTCAAATCGGTTTTTCTTCCGAACACAATCAAAATATTTTCATATATACAGGGTGAGTCACCTCTCTGGAACTAATTATATTTATAACTAATAGCAACTTTTAAATTTCAAATACAACACCCCCATTTTTTATTTAACATTTTCGACCGCCGTTATTTTAGCTTTGCATCAATATAAAATACTACAGGTTTTTATGCGGTCTTGTCACTAAAAAAATATTTTTTTAATTCTTTAAGGTTTTAAGTGTTTTAAAAAATTCTCTTGATTTTATTTTTTGAAGTAGAGACTTGTAATTTGGTAAGGACATGCAGTAAACATTGCTCTATACACTCGATATAAAAAAGTTTGAATCACGCATACAGGGTACTTATAAGTAGTCGGCAACTTCCATGATTTTCAAAAGCTCGTAGCTCAATTTTTTTAAATGCATACCCCTGTATTTTCTTATGTAATCGAATTCGTCTTTAAGAGAGCTTTAGTTTTTGTTAAGTATGTCCTATACCCAAAACTCGTACTTTTCGAGATATTCAACATTTTTTCTTCTAATCGTTATTGAGCAAATAGAGTGCCGTGGAAATCGAAAAAACTGACTTTTCACTTCACTAACGTCAAAAACTAATTTATTTCTTAAATTATTGCATTTTCACTATGAATTTTACTTTACAAGAGCAAATTGTTATGGCAATGGTTTTTTTATGTTCTTTTTTTTATGGTTTCAATAATTAATTTTTCCTTCATTTTCCATTTTTCTTCGCGCTTGTTTTGAATAATAAAGATGATTTGGTTGCCAATTTATTTATTGGTATAAGTGAATCCACAAGGCTAAGTTTCTACTACTTTTAGTAATTAAATACATGAAATGGTGAATAAACCATATCAATTTGCTCTTGTAAAGTAAAATTCATTGTGGAAATGCAATAATTTAAAAAGAAATGACAAGTTTTTGACGTTAGTGAAGTGAAAAGACGGCACTTTATTTGCTAAATAACGATTAGAAGAAAAAATGTCGAATATGTGGAAAACTATGAGTTTTGGGTATAGGACATACTTAACAGAAAATTAAGCTCTCTTAAAGACGAATTCGATGACATAAAAAATTTAAAGGTTTACCTCTAAAAAAAATGAATTACTAGCCTTAAAAATCATGGAAGTGGCAGGCCAACTATTTATGAACACCCTGTATGTGTGATTTAAACTTTTTCATATCGAGCGAATAAAACAATGTTTACTGCATGTCCTTTCACAATTACAATGCTGTTACTTCGAAAAATAAATTCAGGAGATTTTTTTAAATAAGGACTTAAAACCTCAAAAATATTTTTTTTGACAGCGCCGCATAAAAACCTGTAGTATTTTATATTGATGCAAAGCTAAAATACAGGCGACCGAAAATATTAATAAAAAAATTAGGTGTTGTATTTAAAATTTAAAACTTGCTATTAGTTCCAGAGAGATGACTCACCCTGTTTGTATGAAAATATTTTTATCGTGTTCAGAAGAAAACACTGTATCAAATATCGTTTCAATCAACTTTTTATCTCAAACCATTTAGCCACAATCGACTGATCCAGCACTAATGACTCACCCAGTAGTTATGGTTTTTGATTGCAAAGCTTTGTTTATTTTATTTACTTCTTGTTATATTAAATTTCATGTAGATAACGTAACATGAGAATTTATTTGTTGCAAATAGTTAGTTTGCTGGGAGTATTAAGATAGATCCATACCAAGCGAGCGATGTTTTCTGCGGATGCTCGGGCGGTGTGGACGCCTTTGTTAGCGAGCGAATGTACGATCGCTTGCGCTCGGAGTTGTTCCGAAACGTGTCGGTATTTCAAAGAAAGATCGTGCACATGTTCCTTCAGTTTGGACGAGATTTTTGAATATTCAGATTATTGTGTTGGTGATTTGAACGTGTTTAACCTAATTTTGTGAAAAGTGCCAACATGCCAACATTAAAATACCGTTACGTTATTGTATTAGAAATTATAGTTGAATCGTTATTATAACGTTATCGGGTATCGTTACGTTATGTTTTCCATCCCTCGTTTTAATACAATAATAAAGTACAGGGCGTACCAGTTAATGTGAACAGCATGGAGATCCCGTAAACGGTAAGAGATACAGAGTTAGTTTAATGAGTCAAAATAATATTAGTGATAGCCAAAGACCTTTTTTTAGCACGAAATTTACAGTTTTCCAGCACTATAACGACTTATTGCGAACCTATTGGGGGGGGTTTTAACGCCCCTGACACCCTCTGCCTACGCCACTGTCATCTTGCATATTCTCGCTCGCTCCCTTTGAGTGGATCCAGCTTTTGACGAACATTGCAACATACATTTGGCTATTTTATTGTTTAAATTTTGCAATTAATTAATTTTCACTTTTCATCAATTAGGCGCCCTTTCTTATTGTTTACCTGAGGCAAATGCCTCGTTTGCCTTACCATTGTCCCGGCCCTGACTGATAGTATATCTTATAATTGCAACAAATATAGTATGTGGTACGTTAAGTTGAAAATTGGAACATTCATTTTAATCTTACAATCCTGCTAAACGGTATATTCTTTATGCTATTCGGTTCGTAATTCTCCATAATTTATACCGGTAGCAAAGCATGTACAGTTAAGTAATTGGGTCTGCTTTGCCACCAGGGTATTGCACACATATACATGATTTCAAATTTGAGCAGAAATGACATTAAATTGACGCTGATATAGTGATCGATTTCATTGTTCTCTGTGACTGTGACAATAAAATTGGCGACCAAATAGATTACTGATTAAGTGAGTTATTTATGCGCTATATCCGAATAAATTATCCCCCCAACCCATCAGAATCTGGGATTCGTTCATAAATTGTGGTCACAACTTTACAGATGTGTGATGTCGCACCGGTCATAAATTTATCTATTTAATCAGGTGGCCTTATTGTTGTTCAGAATTGCCACAATATTGAGCTTGTTAGTGACGTATAAATGATATTTACGGCGGGAAGACGTCTGAAGTGGGTGCACAAAGCTCGCGCTTGTTGGGGGCGCCCGGATGATTAATAACGACGCCAACAGCTTCACAGAGGAGTGACAATGGCTGTAGACGAGGGTGTCCACCAGCGATGCTCCGCTGGCGAGACAACCAGCTTCTTGTGAAACGTGTTAGGAGCATCAATCATCGATAGAGCCCGAGAGGTTATCATTAAACAATCCTCGATGTTACGTGCGGACCGATACGCGAAAGAATATGTCGGAGCTGGTCGTGGCGTTCTCACTACTCGCGCGCCGCAGGCGGTCGCGAACGCTGCACCAGCTAAACGACGGCACAAAATATAAAATATTTTTCTATTAAAACATACTACTTGCCACTCCTGCCCACGCGACAAATCATTAAGCGGCAAGAGAAACCACGTCGGCGGTGAAGTCCGGCATTCGTGCGACGTGTGCAGTCGTACAGTTCCCCCGTCCTCTCGAGCGCAGCAAGTGCCGCGGGCCACTTACAGTTTCTTCGACCCGCCTGCGGTCCAGGAGACACCCAGGATCAAATTAAACGTTCCTCCTCGTTGTTTGGACTCCACTCTACCCCGTGCGACTATGGCATTTATTTATTGCATGCGAATAGGTCATAATCGAACCGACAATTCACATATGCTCGCTTTCAGCTCGGCGTCATCGAACGTACGTGAGAAAGACAGAAATACGTAGGAGTTAAAAGTGCATATTTTATTACTTATTGGCATTATAAGCCAAAGAGAGCGAGACTATGTAATCAAATACATAAAAATACTTTCGGGCCTAAGATATGATACATGTGGTCCCTCCTGCTTGTACAAATAGAATAATTGAGGTGCCGCGCATAAATGGTACTCGACACATGCATCCTAAACAAACGGTTGGGCACTTTGAAAAATGATACGCGAAAGAACGCACTAGCGTGTAGCACGGTTGAAGAAAACGTAAATTCAAAAAGCTTGTGTACAAAAACATCAATCATATTCATACTTCTATTTTATAAGGGCCACCATGCGGATTAAAAGTAGGTCAAACAGGACAAAACGTTCACCTTTTAGAGTACTATGTCGAGATCCGTTAATTTTTCTTTTTAATACATCATAGAACTCCAGATATTAACATAATAATGTCAGTGAAATTTTCAAAAAATTAAATTGGTTGTGGACATTAAGTTCCAATTCACGTACTAGGCATAGTATTGCTTATTTCACGAATTTCATGAATTTTTTACGAACTAGGCAACTGATCGATGACTTGCCACACAAGAAGTTTTGATCAAAAATTGTTCAAGGCAATAGATTTTTCCCCCGTTATCATAAGACTTAGTTATGTAATATTGGGATACCGTAAAATAGAAAATTCATATTTAAAATGCGTATTACCATTCATAACAATGCAGGAATCAGACTTTTCAAGAAGCAAATTATGAATATTTTTTGTTTGCTTTGCATATTTTTTGCTTTTTAAAGGTTCTCCAGCCGTTTCTCTTCGCGGTACGACTGATTGTGGACAGCTTAGTATTGCATTTTAAGCTGGATTGTCACTCATAATCTGTTCATTGCGCAAATGAATGTTATTACACTGTGTAATTTACACATATGATAAGGACAGTCGACCTTCCTGATTCAATATTTTCCTAATTATTGTCCCTTATCTATAACTTTAGTGTTGTTGCGTGTTGTATGGTGCTATTAAACAAAAGTTAATCGTTCGCTAAAAAATTACATGCACAGTAACAAATTAAAAACACAGTTTTTAAAATAGAGTTATATCATGAGTATTCACAGTTAATAATTACATTCATAATATAAAATCTTTTCGCACAGTCAAATATTATACGCATTTAAAAAAAATCATTATCTCATTAAATAAAGCACAGGGTGGTCCAAATTCGATGGGATTGCATGGGTATCTCGCTTCATAGGCAAGATAGAGAAACGGTTAAACTACCAAAAATGGGCAGTTTTTTGGGACAATTTCAGAATAGTTGTCAAATATATTCTATCATTTTCTGTTTTTCTTGATTGTTTTTGTTTCCACAGCCAACTTTTTGTTTTTAATCTTTAAAGAAATTGAAAAATCATTGTAACTTGCGTATTATTGAAAATAAATACATCAACCCTTATTTATTTCGAATGAGACAAAAAAACGGATTTAAATAGGCCATAGCCAACTAAAGCTTCCATTTCAGAAAATGTAAATTTGTGTCATAACTTTTTAACGGCGAGCGTAAAACTTTTTTTTTTATAGTGTAAACTTAACATAGAAATACGTCTGTTTTACAAAATGGGCCCAAGAGTTACATGGCGAAACGGCATATATTCTCCAACTTCTGTTGCAGTTAGATTATGTAAGTCAATAAGGGCTACATTTTAAAAATATTTTTAAACATACAGGGTGCTCCAAAAAAGGGTGGCATATCAAAGTTATACTTTTTCTTATGGAACACCCTGTATATTTTTACATTTTTGGATTCCTTTTTAAATTTAATTCAAAAAATGTACAAGGTCATATGGGTCTAAAGTCAACCGACTTTCAACAATTTTCAACATTTAAAAACTTTGAGAAGTCTGAAGAAATTCGCTTGGAGATAAGATTGACAATAGATTATGAAACAGTTTGCATCACCTACATTTTTAAAATATTATACAGGGCGTTTTTTACGCTTGGTCAAGCTTGTGAAACTTTAAAAACGTCGATAACTCTTTTTTTTCAAATACAAAACCCTATATTTTTTTACACCGTCTTATAGGAAATTTGATTCTCTTTCGAAAACATAATGACTGTTTTTCACCTAAAATTAATATTTTCCGAGATATCGCGATTTTATTGTAAATTATTAGGGGAAAGTAATATAATAATATAATATACAGGGTGTTCCATAAGAAAAAGTATAACTTTGATATGCCACTCTTTTTTGGAGCACCCTGTATGTTTGAAAATATTTTTAAAATGTAGCCCTTATTGACTTACATAATCTAACTGCAACAGAAGTTGGAGAATATATGCCGTTTCGCCATGTAACGCTTGGGCCCATTTTGTAGAACAGACTGTATATAAAAATATTGTTGATAAACTTTTTTGATATTTACAACAATAACGGAGATATGACACATTATTAATATGACAAAAAATACACTTTTTCTCTAATACCTCAACAACCTGAAACGATAGAATATTTTTTAAAACGGTTCTGAGTATGTCCCATAAAAAACTGCCTATTTTTGGTAATAACCGTTTCTCTTTCTTGCCTATTAAGCGATATACCCATGTAATCCCATCGAATTTGTACCATTCACTGAACATTGGACAACTTTTGGAGATCCTGTAATTAATTTTTTTATGACCTGGACCATAGAATTACTAAAGAATAGTGTAGACGAAAACTGGATTTATGGTAATTGCAATCGTCCTGCATTCATAAAAAAAATGCAGGGTAAACATTTTGGCATGGCAATACATTTGAAATATGTAAAACATCCAATTGAAGCTAAATGGCTACAATTGGAACAAAAAGGAAGCGTGGGTGACAAAAAAAAATTACAAAAGTAATTGATTAAATGTCCATATGTCAACGACCAGATATATTCTTTTTCATTACTTTTTATAATAAATGCAGGATTGTCTTTTGTTTGTGATTAGTCTTTTTATTCTGTTGTATTTTATTTTGAAATAAATTAGAACATTTACTAAGTTTATTTATTAGGTATAATGTTAAAAATATTTTACTGTGCACACTTCACTCAGAAGAATTTTTATTTTACTGTGAAAAAAACTTTTACTGTGCAAACAATTTTTTCTACTGTGAATGTAGTTTTTGTACTGAACATATTTTACTTTGCACTTTTTTTTTACTGTGCACTCTTCTTTTTTAACCTAGTATTTGTATATTTTTTACTACCCCAATAAATCCTAGCCATATTCATTTAACACATGGCATTCCTGATTTTTTTAAATAAAATGGTGTGAATTTAAACGCCACAATAATTTATCAAGCAATTGCGCTCCCCAGACACTGGATCCTGAAGCTATAAAAGCTTATTGTTTACAAAAAAAATACAACAAGGACAGGATTGTATCTAATGGCATCGGGTGGAATATAAAATTCGCATTGGAATGTGCCACAAATAAAGATATCGGTAGTAGCTTCGAGCACAACGGCCCAAGCAATTGCGTTCCTTTGGAGGAGTTTGCCGGGTTTATTGTTGCTTGATGATCGATACATATTTGTTTACCTCGGCTGGAAATGAACGATTGTATCGCCGACGTGGATCGGTCAGCTATTATCACCTGTTCAGCTCGGCATGGCGCCTTGCCGACCCACGCATCTCTTTCTCTTTTGCGCCGTAAGACTCTCGTACTAGGCACTACGACCGTTCATTTGAAAGGTTATTTATTTCAAATTGGTCGTTAAAATAATGTAAATGCATAATGTGATTTGTCTGATATTCCTTGGGAAAATAAATCAGTTTTGATTTGACGGTTGCCGTTTCTAAGGGGGCTGTACTCCTGCACATGTGATAAACCCCAATACTGATTGATACCTAATAACAACAAATAAAAGTTGGGCTCGGTGCGGGCACACAAAAATACTTTTTCATTAAACTGGAGCATAACACATTTTAATGTAAACATGAGACTTTTTATGTGCAGGTAAACTTCAATTATCTAACTAATTGAGAAAGATCAAACGGAAAAATTAAACGGCTACTACAATTCTAAATATTTTGTTTGATCCCCTTACCGCATATTGTATCAGATATGATCCATATAATATAAAGCGATAATAGTCATAGTTCTCATATAGTAGGGCCATCTACAGTGTAGTATACTAATATTATACAGTTTCACATGTAAGATTTGAAAAATTTGGCCATCTATGTTAAACTACAGAAAATATAAATTTAAAAACGTCAAAGAGCTTTACATCTCCCGCCTACTACCGCCATTTATGCAAATTGGGTAAGTTTATGTTATTGCATTTTATTTATTTACATTATAAATTCGACGTGTAATTTTTTTAGTATAATAACGTCCAAAGCCTTGTGCCAAATCAATTAATTTTTTTATGAATAAAAATTAAGTGTACATATAGTATACAGGGTGTTTCATAAATATTGCGAAAAAATTCAGGTGGTTATTTCTTATCGAAAATGAAGGGGCGTCTTTCATATATTTTTAATCTCTTAAACGTCTCCTTTCTGATTTACTCCTCCCTAAAGGGGAACAGTAAAATTAGGTTTTTATTTTATTTCTCAAATTTGGATTAATGTAGAAGAATGATATTTGGTAGATATTTTATACTTATTAAAAGGTTTCCCATAGTAATATTTTCAATCATCTCCCACCTTCACAGGGGGCTGAAAAGTGCGACACCTGTTGGTTTTTTTATCAAAACTTTTGGTGGGTTGTAATTTTGCAATTAAAAATATGTTTTTTTAAATCTTGGTTTATTTAGAAACTTTTTTTATTCTTTAGTTTTTCTCGTAAAACCTACAGTTTTTGAGTAAAAAATAAAATAAATAAACATAAACAAATATTCCAATATAAAACGATTCATTTTGGTGGTTTCCATGGTTTGTTTATGTTCATAGTAGCTAGAATTGACGGGCGTTATAGCGTTGTCACCACGTTAACCTCAAAATGCATTACACCCGTCAATTCTACCCAATATGAACATAAACAAACCAGGGCAACCACCAAAATGAGTGGTTTTATATTGGAATATTTGATGGTTCATGCTGGCTTGTTTTATTTTTTACTCAGAAACGGTAGGTTTCGCGAGATAAACTAGAGAATAAAAAAAGTTTCTAAATTAATCAAGCTTTCAAAAAAAATATTGCAAAATTTTAGCACACCAAAAAGTTCTGATAAAACAGGGGTCGCACTTTTCAGCCCACTGTGAAGGTGAGAGATGATTGAAAATATTACCATGGAAAACCTTTCAATAAGCGTAAAACATCTACCAAATATCGTTGTCCTACATGTATCCAAATTTGAGAAATAAAATAAAAACCTAATTTTACTGTTCCCCTTTAGGGGGATGTCAAGAACACCCTTAATTTTCGATTTGGAATCACCATCTGATTTTTTTTCGCAATATTTATAAAACCTTGTATATATATGCATGGTGTTACATATTAGAAAACAAACCGAAAAGTATAAAAATTTCGTCTTAAAAAAAAAATTGTTTAACATTTTTTTAGCATTTTGAATTATATATTACCTATGTACAGGGTGGTCCAAATTCGATGGGATTGCATGGGTATCTCGCTTAATAAGCAAGATAGAGAAACGGTTAAATTACCAAAAATGTGCAGTTTTATGGTAAAAACTCAACTGTTTTCAAAAATATTTTATCATATCCAGTTTTTGAGATATTAGAGAAAAACAATTTTTTTGTTATATTTATAATGTGTCATATCTGTCTTATTTTTGTAAATATCGAAAAAGATTTTAAAGATTATTTTTTTGTAGATTTTAAAATTATAATAAAAAAATTACACTCGCCGTTAAAAAGTTATGACACAAACTTAACTTTTTTTAAATGGAAGCTATAGTTAGCTATGATCTATTTAAATTCCTTATTTTTGTCCCATTCCAAATATATAAGGGTTGATGTATTTTTTTTTCAATGATACGCCAGTTACAAAAGTTTTTCAATTGTTTTTATAGATAAAAAACAAAAAGTAGGCTGTGAAAACAAAAAAAAAAATTAAGAAAAACGGAAAATGATAGAATATATTTGAAAACTGTTCTGGGTTTGTCTCAAAAAACTTCACGTTTTTGGTAATTTAACCGTTTTTCTATCTTGACTATTTAACGAGATACCAATGTAATCCTATCCAATTTTGACAGCCCTGTACACATTCATGATTTTTTATTTAAAAATTTAATAAGTCATGCGGTAAGGGGTTAAAGCACCATCTCTTAAGATTATAAACTGAAGGGCTGGGCAGTCTTATATTAGCCACAATGTATATTGGGTTCAAGAGATAAAAATTTGAATGAAAATTACAAATTTATAAGAAGATAATATAAAATACTTTAAATTTTTAATGCCCGGTTTCTCCGACACATCTTAAGATCTAGCTGAATCTTAAGTTCGCCTTAACGGTATAAAGTGTTGCACCAAGCAATTTTAAGAACATATTCGACTTGAGCTGAGCTCACATCTTGAGTCGCTGTTTACTAGAACTTGAGCTGGAGTACATAACCTAAAATTATCTTGTATTTGCTTTTTTTGTAGTTAAATGTTTGTTTAAATTGTGGTTTAAGTTTAAATATGGATATTGACTTTATAAATATGATAGATGATGCAGATGATGACTTGTACGACCCTGTAATTCCTCGAAGGCGATTTGTTCGCGCAAATCCATTTACGGATTTCGAATACGATCGTTTTTTTATGCGTTTTCGCCTCACAAAAGAGACAGTTATTGTGATCTTAGATCAAATTGAGCCTCAATTGGAGTATACAGGGTGTTTGAAATTCGAGTTTAAGCATGGGGATCTCGCGTATTATAATAGCTAGAGTATAGGTTTAAAATTGGCAAAGTTGCTAAATTTGGTGCTCATTAATAATCCAAAGAGAAATTGGAAATATCTCAAACAGTATCCGAAAAAATTAGGAAAAACTGGAAAATACGATTTTTAAAAATCGTTTATAACTCCTTTGGAGTTTGAAATATTTTAACTGTGTTTTGTTTTAGACAACCCACTTTGTTTTTTCTGATGGGCAGCATATCGCGTTTTTCTTCGTTATTAAAGTTCATTTTTACGACTAACAGGCCTTTAAAACTTTTAGATTGTTGGTCGGTTGTCATGGAAACAACATAAACTACAATGACCGGCCAACCTGATTTATAATGGTTATTGTTTAAAACGTATTTTTTTGAAATTTGACAATAAAAGAAAAAGTAAAATACCATGTGTGATACATCAATGGATTTAGAAAAATAAATGCTATTTGATATTGTAAATAGCAAAACTTGCGCCCATAAGCAAAAACAAAGTTGGTTGTCATAAAACAAAAACGAATCGATCTAAGAAAAATTTGTGACTACCATCCGATTCGGCTTAAAAAGTTGCTTCGGCAATGTTTTTACACATTTGAAATATTTCATACTCCAAAGGAGTTATAAACGATTTTCAAAAATCGTATTTTCCAGTTTTTCCCAATTTCCTCGGACACCGTTTGAGATATTTCCAATTTCTCTTTGGATTATTAATGAGCACCAAATTTAGCAACTTTGCCAAATTTAAACCTATACTCTAGCTATTATAATAAGCGAGAACCCCATGCTTAAACTCGAATTTCAAACACCCTGTATACATAATCTATTTATTTTATTTTCTTCCACCAAGCTAACTAATAATTGTTTTTCCTCCATGGTATAATTTATTCTTTTTTTCCCGCCATTTCAACACAAAATAAAATAATAAACACCGAACTGTAACTTTATATGTGACTAACAGCTGATAGCAACAACAAGATGTCACAGGGAGCCGTTTTAACAGCTGTGATGTAAATGGCCAATGAAAATTAGCCATTTCAATCTGCCGCTAAAATGTGCCGACTTCTTGCAACGTTGCCAAACCGAGTTCTAACTTAGCTGAGATGTCTAACAGATTCCGGAATATGTTTTCTGTGCAACGCATTGGTAACTTGAGACGGTCTTAAATATAAAGTCTGTTTTATACTACACTATTTTTTCGTTTAAGAAAATCGTATACGATTTTCTAGTACGGTGTCAATCAGAAATTACAAATCTTGAACCAAAAATTCGTACGAAATTACTGCATGCTCTAAATGCGTCCTATTTTAGAATGGGCGTGTTTTTTGGCATGGGCGCATGCATATTCTACTGCAACTGTATGTGGGTTAGGTTAACTGAAACAATCGAACGATGTTAATACTACTTATTACCGTTATATCCCTCACAATTTATTTTGTAGGAATAAATATGTAGAATGGAACAAGCGTTAAATATACGTTAAATTTGAAAATAATTCGCTTTCTGTTGTGATCAAATTGAACATTTGACATGGTTACTCAAGGTGCCAACAAAATATGATAAAAGTTACTAAAAAGTAACCAAAATATATTGGGGTTTTCGTACCAAAAAATAGTACAGTGTAAGAGGTTCATATTTTCCATGTTAAATTGTTGAACGAAATTTTTGTATCAAAAATCGTATACGATTTTCTTAAACGAAAAAATAGTATAGTATAAAACAGTCTTAAGGCGGGCTTATATAAGTTCGATCTTGAGATGTGTCGGAGAAACCGGGCATAAGTTGGTCATATTTAAAACCAACATCTTCAACATGAAATTAAATGTCTACCCAACATTTTTGTTTATTAAGAAATACCCTACGCGTTTTCGTCATGTAGATCAACTGGCTTTAAAAAGTTAACGGGGTAAATTGCAAGCACAGAAACACAAAATGATTTATCTGATATAACTTGGGAAAATAAATTAGTTTCGATTTGACGGTGGCAATTTCGATGGTAGGCAAGTTGCTCGTCAATTCTCAAGTCTTTAAACTACATATTTAGTAATATATCATGTTTGGTTTGTAAAGAATGCACCGCACTAAACCATTGTTATAGCCCATGTTGTGGCACTTACCGAGTTTTGCGTTCGAGCATAAATTTTTATAACTTCAAAAGAATTTTAAATAACTTCAGAGGCTCAAAATAAACCGGCCGCGTTAATTTCGGCCGTAACTGTAACTTTCCCGACACATTCCGTTCGAACTTCTTACTAAACAGCGACTTTCGTACCACTTCCAAAAACAAATAACGTTTTGCGAAACTTTATATGAAACAATAATTAATTTGCTAATCAGTATATTATTTCAGAAGCATAAATAACGACCCCACTTACCCGTTGAAGTCATTGTAAGTAATTTATTGTTCAAGAAACTGGTTATATTTAGCAGCATGTTTTGAAATAATCATAACAATGAAAATTAAACTTGCCTAAAACGACTCTGTTAAGAAATCCTGAATATTTATTAAAATTCTACAAATTTTATTTTTAAAGTTTTTTAATCTTATTTGTAAGAATTGTACCTATCCCACAATTTAACCAAAATAGTTTCCTAAAAAGCTTAATTTCGTCGTCTGTCTATGGGTGAGACTTTCAAAAATAGTCTATACCAGGTGATTCAGTTTGACTGTCGCACCCCTATTACTTTTTAATTATTGAAAATAACCCCAACAAACATATTTTTGGAAACTGCGACAAATTCTCTATTAAATGATGTGCATTTGTTATCTCTACGATGACGTATGACAAATCCGCGATAGGCAACTGTTTTTTTTTTTTTTAATTACATAGTATACTTTTTGTTGTTGATTCGGATAGAGAATTTAATTCTGAATCCGACTGTATTAAAAAGGTATGCTTACATAAAAAAAAACGAGAAAAATCAGTTCCATTATTCAAATCATAGCAAACAGTCTATTTAACAAAACAAAAGACGATCAAATCTTAAAAATTATACTGTAACTATAAAAAGAAATGTATTAAAAATTAATTTTTAATAAAAATAAAAACAAATAATAAACGTTGACATAAAAAATTAGGCTTTAATGTATTCAAATTCCAAACACAGTTGTCCTCTATTTGTAACTGCTTGATTGAAATTAGAGTCTAATTTTTTTATGTCAACGTTTATTATTTGTATTTATTTTTATTACAAATCAATTTTTAATACATGTCTATTAATAGTTATAGTATAATTTTTAAGATTTGATCGTTTTTTGTTTTGCTAAATAGACTGTTTGCTATGCTGTGAATAAACTTTGAACTGATTTTTTTCGAAAAATTTCTTATGTAAGCATACCTTTTTAATACACGGTCGGATTCAGAATTGAATTCTCTATCCGAATCAACAACAAAATGTGCACTATGTAATTAAAAAAAAAAAAACAGTTGCCTATCGCGGATTTGACATACGTCATTGTGAAGATAACAAATTCATATCATTTAATAGAGAATTTGTCGCCGTTTCCAAAACTATAAGGTTTGTAAGGGTTATTTTAAACAATTAAAAAGTTATAGGGGTGCGACAGTCAAACTGAATCACCCGGTATAGAGATGGTAGATGACTTTATTTCAACTAAATATTACACGGTCGGCTTCAAACTAAAATTGTCCTTTATACAGTGTGTCCAGAATTCGAGGCTCACCATGGGTAACTTTTAAACCGAAATATATATAAGGTCGGTCAAATGGTACAAAAGTTACCTACTTTATAGAGCAATACACCGATGCTTTTAAAAAAAAAAAAAAATCAAGGCTAATTTTATATTGATGAAAAACAAAAAATGTGGCATTTTTTTACATGAATATATCGCTATAAAATGGCGGCAATCATTTTTTTTATATATTGCATACTTTACGAGTTACAGCATAAACTCGCATTTTTTAAAAGACAAACCATAGTTGATTTTAGTGTCATTCGAGAGCTTTTTTTTTCTCTTTTCAATGATGTGCCATATGATACCTTTATTTTAAAATTTGACTGCTCTAATATTAAAAAACGATTTTGATGAAAAATATTACTTAAGCAATAAGCCATGAATCAATAACGTCGGATTTCATCTATAAGCTGATAAGAAACAAAAAAACGTCTAAACAAAGCAAAAAATCCAATATTGGTAATACTATTTTGTCATTTTTAATAGCAAAACCAAAGATAATAAATTAATTACGTTGGTTGTAAAACAAATGTTTGTTAGTTCCAATTCAGGTATTGTCAGTTTTTAACTGTCATTATAAATACTGCGATAATATAGCTTTCTTCGGTTCTGAAAAAAAAATAAATATGTGTTCTGTGTATACTAAAAGCTCAAGGAATTCAAAACGAGCAGAGAACTGTATTTTCTATCCTGGAAAAAAATCCTCAGAAAGTTTGGTTCGTTTCATTATTGTGACATGTTCTACGCCTTTTTGTATTTTAAGAACAAATAAAGACTACTACTCTAAAAACCACGTAAAAATTATAAACAAAACAAAGAGATTCAGGAAATAGAAGTACTTGCTGCTACAACTGTTGAAACTGAAGCTATTTCACTGAATATCACCATTCGGATTTAGAATTTTATTGCTATTTTGTTGTTAAGCCATCATATTGTTAGTTTATAATAAACTTTTTTGCATTTATAAAATAGTCCGTCCAAATGGAAATGGCGGTATTTATACATAAACAACTCTCTTATGTAAGAGTGCATGTAGTATTTATAAGAAAAAACAAAGACGCTTTTATGAAATTACTGTAAAAAATCAATTAGTGTTGGAAGAGATGACACTTTTTTTTTGTGAAAAGAATCAAGGTTTATAACTTTTTGTTGGAAATGTTTATTTAGACATTCAAAATTGCGTAGGTACTGGATTTATGACATAAAAATAATTGTACATGTATAATATAATTTCAGTGTTGTTGTGTTATAAATAAAATAATTCCTTTAAAATTTGATTTTTTGCGTTGTTTAAACGTTCTTTTGTTTCTTATCAGCGAATAGGTGAAACCCGACGTTATCAATTCATGGCTTGCTTAATTTTTTTCATCAAGATCGTTTTTTAATATTAGAGCCGTCAAATTCCAAAATAAATGTATCATGTGGCATATCTTTAAAAAGAGAAAAAAAATAAGCTCTCGAGTGACACTAAAATCAACTATTGTTTGCCTTTAAAAAAATGAAAGTTAATGCTGTATCTAGTAAAGTATGCAATATTAAAAAAAAATTAATGCCGCCATTTTATAGCGATCAAAAATATCTTCCACTTTTGTTAAAACACTTTTTTCCTAGATCATAGCAACTGAGATAAATTCATGTAAATAAATGCTACATTTTTGGTTTTTCATCAATATCAAATTAGCCTTGAATTTTTTTGTTCAAAAACAAAAGTATCGCTGTATGAAGTAGGTTACTTTTGTTCCATTTGACCAACCTTGTATCTATCTATTACGGTTTAAAAGTTACTCATGGTGAGCTTCGAATTCTGGACACACTGTATATTAACTTTTAAAATCAATAACTTTAGTAATGCAAGCATTTATTGTTATAAAATAATGTATTTAAGCATATAATAAATCGCTTAATCTAATAAATCACGAGTATTTCGGAATGAAGAATGTTTAATAGAAATGGTTTACAAAAATCTCTAATTAATGTGTTCTGATTGCATGACGTTTACAAGAATCATTTATCTTGTTTATGACTATTACAAGGTTTTAATTACAGTTTGACTTCGATTAGTGAGTTGTAATCTATGGTTGTTATATTATAGATAATATTGTAACGTAATCTTTTGTGTGCATTAAAAATATTACTTACATGTAAGAGCTACACCATTTACTGTCTAAATTTAGTAAATAATAAAGTTTTGCTTGTTATATAAGTTATTGTTTACTTATAAATAAAAAAATTGTGTGTACAAAAAGTAACGTAACGGACAACTTTACTAAAAAAGTCTTATACAAAAGTTGTTTATGGTAATTTACTAAATAACCTTAAATTATTTTTAAATAAACACATGGTTTTATTTTTGCGCACCGATACGTCACTTTGTTTTTTTAATGAAACATCCAGTATATTTTATTATTTTTAGATGTAAAATTAAATTTTCTTTCAAAAACATATAGGTTTTATGTATCCAAATTCAGTCGTTTTTGAGTTAAGTATTTAAGATTTGATAAAAATGTTGACAGAAACAGGAATCTAAAAAAATAATGATTTTTCACAACATGGCTATGTCAGAACGAATTCCTTTGAAACTTTGTTGGACAAAAGTGTCATAATGATTATTGACTACTTAGTTAAAATTTTAAAATAATACCTTATGCCCGGTCTATTTAGTCAAACTTCAATCACGAAAACGTCAGTTTTTTTAAATGGAACAGTCTATATAATTTTACATTTTCTTATTTATACTATAATTATCTAACTATTAAAGGCCAATTATGTATAAAATCAGTATTTCTGGAGTTATTGCGGTTTTCTTGATAATTTACGGATACAAACATAGTATTTAATAGCATTTAACTAGAAGGCTTTGAAAATGCGTTTTGTAATTTTATTGGAAATTTAGTAGAAATAAATTAGCACAACATTTTCTTAAAAGTAAAAACAAACAAAAATGTAATTCTTAAAAATAATCTTAAAAAACAAACGACAATGTCATCCTCCGAAATAAAAACATATTCGATCTTGAAATATTTAGATAGTAGAAAATTCGCACAAAACTAACCCAAAAAAATCACAACCACAATCTGTGATCGTCTTCTCCACAATCGCAATTTTCATCTTTATCCTGCTCTTCCTCATCATTTTCTTCGCCATCACTGTCGTGTCTATTGGTGTTATCAATAAGGTCCTTATACCAGCTTAATTTTTCGACGGTCCTCCAGCCAATTTTTTCATTGTTGTTACCTTGTCTTGAAAACGCTTTGTCTAACAATTCGCCAACGTCCTTCAATTCATTGGGTTTGACTAGCCTGCCCAACTCGACAGGTTTTAATTTCAAGGTAGCTGTTGATTTTCCTTTTTTCGGAATTGTTTTTTTTTGTTTCTTACGCACACCTGAGTTTCCAATTTGCACTTCGATTTGTCCTTCATCCATTTCATTCATCGCACAAAATCTAGGTACAATAACTACTTTATCAAAGCTTAGTGAAATAGTAAACAAAAACCACAGCAAAAACTGCGTTCTGAAAGTAACATTAAAAAACTGCGATTTGAAAGTAACAAAAGAAGTCAAAAACTGCAGTTTGAAAAAAACTCCTTTCTTTTTTTAAATTTTACGCGGAAATTACTACAGTTTGGAAGAAACAGTATAGCGCATGCGATTGAGGTGCTTTTTGTGCATATGATACCATATTTTGCTCAATTTCAGTACTTGAGTCAAAAACTGCGTTTTGAAAGATTGCTCCTCATATGTAACGAGTTCCCTACAGCTTATTCGGCCGTTTCTCGCACCCCAGGTGACACTTCTTCCTATCAAACATCTCCTTTGAACGGTTTCTTCTTTGCGTTGCTTCCTTCTTCACAGTATCTTTCCATTTCTTCCGCGGATATCCTCTCTTGTTCCGTTCACATGGCTCCTATACAATAATTTTCTTTGGCCATCCATATTTAGGCATTCATGTTAGATAGCCATGCCATACAAGTTTTCTCTCTCTTTATGTTGTCGTTGGTGTTTGTTTTACTTTGCGTTCTATTTATTATTTCAGTGTTTCTTACATGGTCCAGTTTTGTAACCCCGCAGCATCTTCTTCAAAAGTTCATCTCTGTGGAGAGATTGTTTTGTTTCGTGTTCATCAACTAATTTTCTGATTAGTGCGTTATACAACTCTCAACGATTGTACTCTATATTTGTTTTTTTTAGTTTTATTGGTTATTTCGTTCCATAAGATAGAGTTGAGTTTTCTTGTTATAATTCTCCCTTTCGATATTTTATCTCTAATGTCCGTATCATCCTTATAAATATATAGTTGTTAATATTTGGTAATTTATGTACTAGAACGAAGTTTTTAAAATTTTATTTTATCATATTCTTGGAAAGAGTTCGACTGGCTTGTACAAAATTTAAGTTGCTTTTAAAAAAAAGCGTAGTTTAAACTTATCTTAATTTATATTATTTTATATAACCGTGAAATTGATTTTACCTGTGAAGTGATAAAGATAAACGCATAAAAACGTATATATCTAGCTGTAAAGTTTATGGCAAGTATAGTAAACCTAATGACAGAGATAAGCATATGTTTTATATACACTAATCAAAGAAAGCAGTTTTTGGATTAAATTGTACAAAACGTGGAATAGGGGAATAGCGTCAGTTTGTTAATTAAATAGAATTTATACCCAGGGTAAAATTGTTGCTGTTTCAACAAAGCGAACTCTTATCCGTGCATAGGAATTGCACATCTTAATTTATGTGAATGTAAACTGTCTCGAGACTTATGCTCTTTGCCTCAAGTTTCTTAATTTATGGCCCTTAACGTTTTCTAAAATGCGCCGATGTATGTGGTCCGTCCTTAACAGAAAAAGGTTAACTTCACACCTGACGACGGCAAATAAAATTGAGGTGTCGTCCAATCAAACAAGACAAAGTGTCCAAAGTGAATATAACAGACGTTGGAGATGTTAAGACATAGCTTGTAACCTTTCACAAAACATTAACTAACGACCAAAATTTTTACCCAATGTAGATAAAAATCTAAAAGTGGAACACCCACATTGTTATCGATTTTGCATTGTTTTTACTTCAGAGACAAATGGTTGTGTACAAAACCGAATTACTGAATTATACAAGGGAACCGTTTAAAACACCGAAATTAAAGACTTGTTCGTTAAATATAGGACGAATTTAAATCTTTTAGTGATTCATTTTAAATACAATTAAACAAGGATGTTATTTTATGTAATCTACCCAGCAACGAAAATAAAATGTCAAGTTAAATATTGTATTTCTGTTAAATAGCTGTGACAATATGAATCTAAAAAAAAAGTTTTATGAAAATATAGTGTAATTAAACTCGATATTTGCAGTGTAATAAAATTTTTACCAAATGAGGGTAATGGGCCAAACGTTATCCATCAAAGAATGACCGACGTGTATGGAAATGAAGTAAATTTTGGCATAAGCAGTTTTGCTGGGCTCGTGAATCTATACAGGATACGTTTGTTCCAGCAAGGCTATGTACGATCCAAAGTATCAGGATTCTGCGCAGTATAGATACCGCATTCAAGCGCAGTCTGATAGTTCACCGGACGATTGGTCGGCTGTTCCAATTGTTATAAAACTAATACATGAATTAGTCAGTGTACGGTCAAAATATGAATGCATTTAATAGCACCTGGATTTTTACACGCATGTGCTGTTCATAACTAACGCAAGCTCTGGTAGCTATGCATCGCTCTCCCAATCCCGTTTAGTTCTGAATTCTTAAGGTAATATACATTTCTATGAACCCAATAGACAAAAATGTCGTTTACAGTTAGGCCAGTCGTAAAAGCGTTCCAACAACGGCTAATACTGGCCAATACATTTATTAGTACAAACTTCATGCATGCGAATAAACCAGTTCATGTACTTATGCATAAGTTGTTTTTAAATCGCTTGTTGGAAAAAACCTGATGATTCAAAACTAGTTTGAACAGTTGGGGCAAGAACTGAAGCATGTTTAAAAAAAATTAAGATTTGATGCTGCTAGCCCGGAAGATGACGATGTCTTTCGTTGCCAGGGTAGTTAGGGTATCCAAACAACTGTTTGGAAAGTTTTGCACGACGATTTGGTTATAAAGAAAGTACCTGCGCGTTGTCAGGAAACGAATTTCCATAAATAGCTGTTGATGTCTATTTTGCGGAGCTCCCTAAAGAATTTTTTCTTGCGCGGATTCGGCAACGCGAGAAACTTTGCATTAATTGTATAAATACTGAAGGTAGTTACGTAGAAAATAGTATATTTTACAACAAGTGATGAAAGTCCAGTTTTTTTTTATATGAGATTTATTCCGCAAAGCGGCGAGTGAGCAAATCTCACTAACGCAAAAACTGATTTCATCTCGAGTCGTAAATGTTATTTTTTCTAGGAAATTAAAATTATATTATAGACCGAACGTTAATGTAAACGAACCAAATGACAATTATTATTATGTATAAAGTATTAATTAATCATTTCATTTCCATATTGACACCACCACACTGACATTGACATAAATAAAATTATAACCTGCAAACGAAATATATTTAATATTAATTTTTGTACCATTCTTAGGCTTTATATAAAATGCTACATTAAAATTAAATTATTTGATAAGAATATTAACGCAATTTTAGTTTATTATGAGTTTAAGTTAAAAAAAAAATCGAAAATTTTACAATTTGATTTTGACATTGACATTATTTTCGCCACTAGAGACGAAAGTAAAACTTTCATGTAGGGTAGGCACTGAGAAAATGACAACTTTCATATACATGAGTAGAAAGACAATTTTTTTGTGGTTCCTCTACTTGCTTTTCTTTCACAGCTAGGTAGATGACATAAAAATTCAGGGTGTACCTAACTAATTCAAAAAATCATTTATATTATTTTCCAAAATGATGGCTTAAAAAAAATCGATATCAGTTTTGGAACTTTCGACTGTTTGCGAGTAGATTATTTAAAAATATAAAACTAAAGAAGAGATAAGAGCACGTAAAACTGTCTGTATTGGTAATTTGGCCACCTTTCTGGTTCTGATGGTTTCGCAGATCGTGATGAATCATACACCCTGTGTAAAACAGTTTAAGCAAGGATATTCGACGTTTGATTTCGATAACAATACAATGCGGAACTATCTCGGCAATAATTCATAATATATTTAGTTAATTCTGGTTCATATTCAACGAAGTGTAAGGAACGACGCGCCATTACCAGAATATTGTAAGATATCGAGCCATCGGTTCTTAAGGGTGATGAGAGCTACGTTATCTCTGTTATCAGCAGTGGTATGGTGAATTAATTAAGCTAACTTGTGACACCATTAGTCACTTAGCCCTACCTTTAACAGGGTACAAATAGACAGTCCCACTGATTTACAGCTGTTGAAAGGGTTGATGTTGATATAAACAAGGCACTTATTTACATTGCATTTTTATTGGCTGCCAAGCTCGATCCAGAGGAATCGTTTTTATTGCTTAAAATCGAAAATGTGTTAAATAATTTGGACACACCAGATCAGTTAAGATTACTTTAACACAGCTTACAGTAAAACAGGGGCGGACGGAATATAAAGTAGACGAGGCGCTAACCAATTGGCCAGTTGGGCACGTAAATGATAAGAATGATAATCATGTTTTAATGATCATTCATATGGAAACATGCAATATTTGAAATGATGGAAATTTAAAATAAAAAATGAGAGTAATACGTTTAATTTTAATTTTACTTCTAGGCTGCACATTATTGTGAGATCCTGTTAATCGCAGTACACTGTTCATAACTGCAACAAAACAAATGATCGTTGTTTTATGTTTAACTACTATAGTCATTTAATTAAAAAGTCCTAAAATTTTGGTAATAATTTTTACATAATTAGATTACTGCGACTAAGAGGATCTCTTAATAAATTTTCACAATAATTTTAAATTTTTAAAGTAGACTCTTAATAAAAATACAAGTTATTGGTATCGATGGATTCGTTAGTAGATGCTCCAATTAAATAACCGCTAGTACCAGCATGGTTCTATTTAAAAAAATTGACTTTTTGTCAAAAAACCGATTCCACAACCTTCAAAGCCGATTGAAGTAGCCTAAATGTCATTTAAAATTTATATAAACGTTTTTTGGACAATTGTTGACATAATAAAAATCAGTTTGTGCAGGTCACGGCACCATTAATAAAAAACTAAAGTTTGTTTAAAAAAAATTTTGAGGTTATAAAAAATAACCAAAATAGTGCATTTGTGTCCAAAATCGCTTTCTCTTTCCAAAAATGTAAAAATATAAAGGGTGTTCCATTTGAAATAACAAAGTTGGGGTCATTTCCGGCGAAATGTTTGCAACGGCTCAAAAAGACCGGTTTTTTGCACGTATCAAATGTCTTAAATTTCATTTATCTAAAATCAAAACTAAAGAAAAAACACTTCATTTACACCCGGTATATATTGCAGTGGATATACCTAAAACTGAGTTTGTAATATAACAAGATTTATAATTTCATCACAATATGAACAAAAATAAATGGTCATTCAATGACCTGGAAAACGTCAACAAAAAATTTGATTATTTATTTGACTGCGATGGAATATCGGACCAACAAGTTTTTGATTCCGATATTAAAGGAGATAGTGATGCTGAGGATGTATTGCCCGTTCCTACAAAAACACATGTTCATGCAGAACCAGGAGGCAGTGGTACTTCTGGATATTTTTTAACTACAAGAAAATCTTCAATATCATTCTCCCGCTCGGAATATCAAAAGGACTCTGATGATTCCTTTTGCGATCCAGATTATCAACCTTAATCTGAATGCGACACGTCAGATGACGACCATCAAATTAATATCTCACACATCATTTTAGATGAACAAAATTTTGAATCCTTATGTGACCAAAACGAGACAAACATATTCGACGGAAACCAAGACAATGAAATGAAAGAAGATACTGAAACCTACGTGTGGAATGTGGAATAGACGCGCGTCCGAACCTCAAAAATTTCAAACTTTCTCATTGTCACAATCACAAGCTACCGGTCAAGTAAACATTAATATGGAAGATTAAGATTCACCTTTACTATACTGTTGTAATTTTTTTACTGAAAATGTGTTTGATGTGATTATACGCGAATGTAACAAGTATTCCCAACAAAAAATAATGAACAAATATTATAGACTAGCGATTCCGGAACCCTTCGGGGCTCCTTCACCGCTAGATCCCGGCTTGCGCGTAGAATTCTCTTTGCGCGTAAAGTTCTCTTTGCGCAATAAATTACCTTTCGTTTGTTGCACGTTACATGTCTCTATGTTCCCTAGATATATCGATTATTGCTAAGCGTGTCGTTGAACAATCGATTGGCTCAAATTTTTATTGACAACACTTCTTCCTTCACCGCTAGACACCGCCTTGCGCGTATTTTTCTTCTTGCGCAAAAAATTATCTTTCGTTTGTCCATAATTGACTTCGTTCCTGAGATATAAATAGCTCAAAATTTAATGTAAAACAAATTATTCTTCTAGTGAGAGCATTGCGTAGTCGATTCGTTTCCAATCATTTTAGATGAACGGGCTTGAGCATTGCGTAATCGATTCGTTTCCAATCTTGCTTTCCGTTGCTCGTCCGTTTCAGATGAACGGGCTTGAGCATTGCGTAATCGATTCGTTTCCAATCTTGCTTCCCGTTGCTGGTCCGTTTCAGATGAACGGGCTTGAGCATTGCGTAATCGATTCGTTTCCAATCTTCCCGTTGTTCATCTGCTTCAGAAGCTCGTAGTGCATTTTTTTGCTTGAGGTGTAGATTGACCAATCCCTCCGTTTGGGAGACATAATTAAATAGAAAATGCGTTGATTTTTTATATATAGATAGACGAACTATCAAATAACAGTCTTACTGTCATTTACAGCGTATCTTAGCAACGATGTTTGTAATGCATAAGTCATCAGCTCAACGATCCGTTGACAATGACCATGGTCTACTACACAATGACATACTTCAATTTCTAGGTTATGGTGTCAGTTTGACAGTATTGACATTTAAGTTATGCTGTCAGTTTGACAGTACTGTCTTTTCACATACTTCAATTTCTAGGTTACATATCAATTTATTTTTAAATGTCATCGTATTTTCATATTCTCAAATATGAACTCAACTCGAAACTGGGATTGTTTCGTATGTATGTTTAGGGGAGAGCGAGGCGATTCCGATTTGGTATGATACATGTACATAAAGCTTAATTGGAGAACGGTCTGAGCGCTTCTATTATTCTGTCAAAGTTTGACAGCGCGTGCGCGCGACGACGTTTTCATCATGCAAGTACGAACATTTTTGCACGTTTTAATTAATAACGTTTGCAAGCGATTTTTTCCGAGGTCCTGAGCGTGCACATATAAAAATTTGATCCTTTATACGACCCTTCATAGAAGTTCGCGATTTTTAGACGCCCCCGAGTATTTTTAATCGCTCTTTGAAAAAGGCTCGACGTTCGTTAGTATGCGCCTGCGCTTTTTCTCGTTCTTGGTCCGAATTTAACTCGAAAGTGGGATTGTTTGGTACGTACTTGTCGGGGAGAGCGAGACGATTCCGAATCGGTACGACACACATGCGCGAAAAGGTCGAATCGGAGAAGGTTCGAGCGTTTAAACGTTACGTCGAATTGACAAATTGTCAAATTTTGACGAAATTCTCGCTCCAGACGACCCGATTTAAATGTTGCGTGTAAGATTTTGGCACGTTTTCCTCAATATCTTTTCCGGACGATTTTTTTGGGAATTCTTATATAGCCTATCTTCTTCATATGGTCCTATAGATTGTCTGTGCCAAATTTGGTCAGGATCGGATGAATGGTATAGGAATGCATAAAGGACAAACATCCATACATACATACATTCATTTTTATATATGTAGATTAAAATGCTAACAAAAAAACATTAAAATAACATTTCTAAGAAGTTTATTAAGAAGAAGCCCAAGACTTTCTTTTTACTATTTAAAATAATAAGGAGTAGTTTGGAAGTTAACATTTTAGGAGATAAACGAAATAAACTTATCCAACCGTTTTGTTTCATGTAAACAGTCGAGAGTCTTTTTAAGTGAACAATCTTGCAACGATTGTTGCATTAACTTTTCCTGTGTAGTAAATATTATATGAGTATGTCGTTTTCCCTTGTAAAAGAGGAAGTTATTTTATAAACTCCAAAGTAACGTCGATATGACTTCATACCTCGACAAAGAGCAATAAGAGACGGGAATAACCGGAAATATGAAAAGAGTTCCATGAGAGACTTTACATTTATTGTAATTATATTGTCATTCTTGTGCAACATGTTTGAGAGTAAAGTTATTATTAATAAATCTTACAGATGGATTTATCAAAGCTTGTGATTTGCTTTTATTTGCAGAAACAGTACAAAGATATTGTTTAACTATATCCGAACCGTGTTTAGAATTAATTAATGAAGTTGAGCTGCAGATTTGCAGGAAATGTATCCTGCAAATGAATATTCCGGTTCTTAAATAAATCTAACACACAGTTCTTGCCTTAAAAAAAAAAGTTATGAACTTTGCTTACAACATTTTAAAGTTAAAAGTAAATTATTTTAAATTAAAGGCAATAAAATAAAGTTTAAAAGGTTAGAGAGCTAAACGATCATTGTCTTAGCTATGAATAATATGTATTTCTTTTTTTCATTTTTAACGGTAATTTTTAAACAGTATTTTAAATGACTTGAGAGCTAATAACCATTATTTAATCTGTAAAGACATTTAAGGGTAGTTTCGAGGCCTTCGTTATACTAGCGGGCCGACTTCTTACAGCAAAATGCGAGAAAAAGGGTGGGGATAAAGGCCGATGGTTCATTAATTGCTCATGTTTGTGGTACATTTTAATGTCTTTGCTGGTCTCTAAAACGGTATAATTAAAGAACATTTTGTATTTCCAACATATGTAATCATACTGTGTTCCTCATTGAGAATATCGTTCAATAGTAACAGTCGGTAGGTATTTAGAAGCTAAAATTTCACACCTAAGTCGACTTTATTATTCAGAAAATTCTAATGTAACTAAAACTGCACCTGCTTTAAGCAAGCTAGACTTAAGTCTCATAGGAATTCAACGACAAAATTTATTACTTTGTGTTAAATTGTTTGACGAAAGAACATTACTGCTTTGAAAATATTCCAAAATGATTTAAAAATGATAGCTTTGGGTAAAATCACATTTATGCAATTAATTTCTAATTGGTGGAAAATTGTAAATTGCAAAAATGTATATAAAGGGCAACGTCTTCGTGATCAATATGCAGAACTAATAACAAACTTGCAACATGAAAAATTTTGTAGAATGGGTTAGGAAACGAAACGGAAAGCTAACAAACCATTTTCCTTATTAACACATACTTGCAATACGTTACTATTATTGACAAAATATTTATTTGAGCAACATAAAATACAATTTGTATTGTAGGGAAAATTTCAAACAGATCCATTGGAAGAAAGATTTGGTCAATATAGACAAATGAGTGGAGCTTCTTATAATATAAGTGTAGAACAAGTTCTAGAATCTGAAAGAAAATAAGGAACCATTAATCTGTTAAAGTAAAACCTTTTTTTATTTTCTCAAAAATGAAGTGCAAAGACTGTAATCTGTGATTTTTCACAATTATTTTAATTTATTCTACAATACTTTTGCCTGCTATAAAATAAAATCCTCATATGCTTTACTTTATTTATTTTAAAAAATCATCCAATAAACTACCTCTGTTGGAATTTATTTCGTACTGGTTTGTTGTGTTAGAAACTTTGAACCAGAGGTCGGTGAACCGGGGTAAATTACCCCAAGTGTGGTAAAAATGAAATTCTTGGGGGTAATGAGATCTCAATGGATATAAATAAAATTTTATAAAAAACGCGTTCCTTGTTATATTTATATATTCTCCGTATAAATAGATTCAATAAATCTTTTGAATTTAAATAATCTATGATTTTCTTTCTTTCAAATCAAGGGGGTAACGTCGGCGTAAATAAATAAATTTTGGGGTAATAGGTAAAAAAGTTCTCCGGCCCCTGCTTGGCGGTTGAAATGTAGACCTTTCTAAAAACGTTATATTATTATAAGTGATAACTCCGTTGTTAAAAAAGACGTATATTTTTAGGTGGCACAGAAGTTAACTCTTTAGACAGGTTTTGGTTTCTGCGTCACAGTCCAGTTTATTTTGAAAGAGCTCTACCTACGATAGATGCGACTCTTACTAAGTAATGTATTAAAAAGAGATGCAAATTGCCTTGTGAGTAGGTCGAAAATATACAAAATAAATGCCACACTGACAGTACTCTGACAACTTAATCGGTAAATAAGTATTGACAGTTAAAAACCAGCCTATATTTAGACAGTTATACTTCGCAAAGAAATAAAAAAATATCAATGCAGTTCGTGTTATCCTAATTTTTTTTATATTCGTGTGACATGTATAGCAAGAGCGTGTCATTTTAATAGCAAAGATAACCTAATAACACCTAATATAAATATACACTCAAGGCAATGCTACACAACTTTCTGTCTTTGTACTACAATGTATGTGAAAACGTTAATCGTTCTATTTGTTTTGGCTTCAACAACATTGGCCGATAGCGATGTTCAACAAGCATTAGGTAAATTTAGTTAATTGTGTACAAAACCGTTAAAAACATAAACTTAGATCACTAATCGTAAATTTTTAGATGGAATCGCACCCTTGAATGAATTAAAGGTATTTAGTTATAGCAACAACACTTACGAATACTGCCAGGAGTTGGTGTTCGATTACACAGGTATACCCAGTTTTTTTTTTTTATAAAGCTATACAAAACACAGGTTTCACTAAAAAATTCATAACCACTATATGAGATAAAGGTTTGGTGTATATTATAAAATATTAAATGGATGCAAATCATTTTTTAAAATGTTGTTTTAATTTTTTTTTTATACGGCACTGTATATTTTCAAATGTAACAATTGAAAGCTTTAAAATATTTTGAGATGATCTGTAATTTAATTTTTTTAACAAGATTTAAAAACGTTGAATTTACCTGTAAAATGGATATAAGATCTGATTTTCACTAGTGAAACACTTTTTTTAATTAATAAAAACATGGGGTCAATCATAAAAGCCGATAAAAAAACGACTAGAACAAAAAGTAGCAAAAAACTGTTAGAGCAGCATTTTAAACAAAATGTATGATCAAAGTAAGGCTTCTTAGCTTTTAAATAATTAATAATACAATTTTTAATTTCCCGTAACAATGGGAAAAGTGCAAAGGCTTGTAGTCTTTGCACTTTTTTCGACCAATGGGAAAAATGCAAAGACTCACTTTTTTCGACCAAAAAATCGATTTTCTTTTAAACCATAGCTAAGGTCTATAAACTTCTTATACACGTTATTTATTGTCAAATTAAGTATTATTAGTCCTTAAATAATTTATTTTACTATTTTTCATTTCTCGTGTAAAATGGTAAAACTGCAAAGGAATAGTCTTTGCACTTTTTGCGACTAAAAAAATTGATTTAAAACTATAACTAATGGCCAAATTAGAAATTATTACTCCCTTAAATATTTATTCTACGATTTTTTATTTCCCGTGAAAAATGGGAAAAATGCACCCTTGCAGTTTTTCGACAAAAAAATCGATTTTTTTTAAATCTAAAGCTAATGGCTTTAAACTTCTTATACCTTGCCAATATAAGAGTTACTAGCGCTTAAATAATTTATAATACAATTTTTTATTTCCCGTGAAAAATAGTAAGTGAAAAGGTTATAGTCTTGCCAATTATTGTTTCGAGCGAAAATTCGATTTTGTTTAAAATTAAAGCAAATGGCTATAAATCTCTTATACACGCTATTCATAGCCAAAATTAAGGATTGTTAGCACTCAAATCAAATAATTTATACTACGATTTTAAACTTTTCCTGAAAAAAGTGCTGTCCTGTTTTTAGATGTGAGTAATGTTTTATTTTAAGCATTCTAACAGAACTTTCTGGAATTAATTCCAAATTAATTAGTTATCCAATACAACTCGCACTAAACGTTTTTATACTGACACAAGACAACCTATTTACTTTTTTCACATTACTCAAATTGCTACTAACACACTCGTGCGATATATATCTTGTTTTAGCTTGCGTTACAATAACGATTAATCCGAACGAACTAAAGGTAATTTTATCAGCAACGCTTAATGGAAAACCCGTTATTAACCGCTTAATTGGTAAGTTTTTTCAATTTGAAATATATAAACAATCATAGCAAAAATATGTTAATGTATGTCAAATATTTATTAAGAGAATATTTTGGTGACTTTCATTTTTTTTTAGGACCAAGTGATATTCTAATCTGTTCCACAATTGGCTTGTGCGCACGAGTAACGGAATTTTACGTTAGTAAAAATTGTATTAAAGTGTGTACAGAAATAACGCTGTTTATGGGTTCAATAATTTCTCCAAAGTATGAGTTACCTTGTGTTGAATACAATAATGCCCAAATATAAGTTCGTAAGAATGGTGAATAAAAGTGTAATTAAATAAATGTGTGCATTTTATTTCAAGAAAATTGAGCCCACTTATTAAATTAATTAGTGTCATACAGTTAACGATTCGTAACGATTGTATGTGTTATTAAGTTGAAATAAAAAATGCCAATCTTTTTTCAAGCAATAAATGTTTCTTGAAAAATATTTACCCCAGTTTCAAGACTTTCATCGTTTCCTCAGCAGATTATTTTTATATTATAAATATTCTACTGCAGATCATACGAAATTCTGAAAAATTTGTTGTTGGAATTTGTTTTAGATTTAGGTAAAACAGCGAGCAGTTTGTGTACCAAACGATGCACAGTAGGGTATACCGGGTGTAAATGAAGTGTGGTACACCCCCTTTTTTTTCTATAGTTTTTATTTTAAATAAATGAAATTTTAGACATATGATATGTGCAAAAAACCGGGCTGTTTGAGGCGTTGCACACATTTGTTTCACTTCCGGTTTCGCCGGAAATGACCCCAACTTTGTTATTTTAAATGGAACACCCTGTATATTTTTACCTTTTTGAAAAGAGGAAGGGATTTTGGATACAAATGCACTATTTTGGTTAATTTTTATAACCTCAAATTTTTTTTTAAACAAAATTAAGTTTTTTATTAAGGATGCCGTGACCTGCACAAATTGATTTTTATTATGTTAACAATTGCCCAAAAAACGTTTTTGTAAATTTTAAATGACATTTAGGTTACTTTAATCGGCTTTGAAGGTTGCGGAATTGGTTTTTTGACAAAAAGTCAATTTTTTTAAATGGAACCATCCTGGTACTAGCGGTTATTTAAATGGGGCATCTTCAAACGAATCTATCGGTACCAATAACTTGTATTTTTATTAAGAATCTACTTCAAAAATTTCAAATTATGGTGAAAATTTATTAAGAGATCCTCTTAATTGCAGTAATCTACTTATGTAAAAATGATTACCAAAATTTGTAGACTTTTAATTAAATGACTTAAGTAGTTAAACATAAAACAACGATCATTTGTTTTGTTGTAGTTATGCATAGTGTACTGCGATTAACAGGATCTCTTAATAAATTTTCACAATAATTTGATATTTTTGAAGCAGACTTTTAATAAAAATTATTGGCATCGATGGATTCGTTGGAAGATGCTCCATTTAAATAACCGCTAGTACCAGCATGGTTCCATTTAAAAAAATTGACTTTTTGTCAAAAAACCAATTCCGCAACCTTCAAAGCCGATTAAAGTAACCTAAATATAATTTAAAATTTACAAAAACGTTTTTTGGGCAATTGTTGACATATAAAAATCAATTTGTGCAGGTCACAGCACCCTTAATAAAAAACTTAATTTTGTTTAAACAATTTTTTGAGGTTATAAAAATTAACCAAAATAGTGAATTTGTATCCAAAATCGCTTCCTCTTTCCAAAAATGTAAAAATATACAGGGTGTTCCATTTAAAATAACAAAGTTGGGGTCATTTCCGGCGAAACCGGAAGTGATACAATTGTGTGCATGTGCTCAAAAAGCCCGGTTTTTTGCACATATCATATGTCTAAATTTTCATTTATCTAAAATCAAAACTAAAGAAAAAAAAGGGGGTGTAACACACTTCATTTACACCCGGTATGCCTGATTTAGCTGGGCAAAATTATTTTTGTTATTTAATTGATTCAAAACATGCCCATTTTCTAAGTCAGATATTAAAAATCATATTTTTAATCAAAACAATCGTTTCTTCTACCATGATATACAGGGTGGTCCACAAAAAAGGGCCACTATGGGGATCCCGTAAACGGCAAGAGCTACAAAGAAGTTTAAATTAGAATTCCATTTCTGAGACCTATTAAGTGATTCTTTAATGTTTTAAAATAGTTTAATGGCACGCTAGATAATAAACAAAAATCGATATGGCAATTTTTTTAAATTGTTTATAACTCTGTTATACTGGATGGTACAAACATATTTTTGAAAAAAATTTTAACGCCCTCTTAAATGTAGACATTCATTAATTTTAATATTATTTAAATTCATAGCACTCTATAGCCCCATACAGTTTAAATGAATTTTATTTGTTTTAAAAGTAACTATTAAAATAAATACATTAAACCTTATATTACTAAAAAAATGCAAGTTCGTAATTTATTTAAAAATTTAAAAAATATTAAAACTAATAAATGTTTTTATTTTACATTGCGTTAAAAAATCTACAACTTTTTTTTCAAAAATATATTTGTATCATCAAGTTATAACCAAGTTATAAACGATTTAAAAAATGCCCATTTTGATTATTGCTTATTATCTAGCGTGCCATGGAACCTTTTTAAAACATTAAAGCATCATTGAGGTTTCAGAAAGGAGACCAACTTGTCTGATTTAAACTTCTTTATAGCTCTTACCGTTTACGAGATCCCAATAGTGGCCCTGCTATGTGGACCACCCTATACATGGTGCCCTTTTTTTGACCGATTGTATGGGTAAATTTTTTATTATAAAATATACAGAAACCTCTAAATTAGCAAATTTGTGCAGAATTTAGAAATAAATCTAATGCCACATTAAAAATTGACCTACGTTCTCAACTTACTACATTATTTCTAAAAAAAAAAACTGAAGAAGCTCGATGTTTTTAATTTTAAATAGTTTCATAGCTATATGAGCTTCAACAAAGAATCTTTGATCTTAAATATGTTTACTTATATTTTTCTGCTAGTTTTGGTAAACTATTTATTTATTTATTTTAGTATTTTCGATGCATGTTTCCCAAGCTTTGTGCTGCAAATATTAAGTCGTCTCAATCTACGTATCTTTTTAGTCTTAGGCCTTAACTGCGCTCACCCGATTCCTCAAATATCTTCAATGAAGTATTTGTTTTTAAAATAAAGATATTTTCTTTTTTCATGAGCTGCCACCTATCTACGTTAATTCAATCTATGATATTATAGAGGACAATGTGTGTTTTATTACTTGTTTCTCTTCTTCTGACAAACATGCACCACTTTATAATACATACTTTTTGGCTAACTTTAATTGTTTACTGATATTTGTGGTATTTTTATGTCCAATAGTTCTATTCTAGTTATTTTTTTGTTTCCTATGAATCTGAATGGAGAAATCAAAGTGCGTTTTCACGTTTATAACATGGGAATTAAACTTCGGAAATTTAAAGTGTGTTTAATGCTTAATAGTAAGGTGACCAACCGTCCTCCTTTAGGGAGAACAGTCCTCCTTTTTTCACTTCTCTACTCCCTTGAAAAGTGTCCTCCTTTTTGCCCTCCTTTTTGTCCTTTTCGATATTTGAAGACAAAAATCTGTAAATCTCCAAAAGAAAATACTAGGAATAGGCTGTAATGTTCATATTTTGTCAAATGCAATCAACACGGCGTCATGTGCCATGCCAATTGATGTAGAATTAATAATAACTACAATTTATTTGTATTTTAGTCGTTTTACCGTTCGCGTGGCTACTTTAAAACAATTTTGTGAAGAAGCGAATGTTGAATACAAAAAACACCTGCTATAGAGCGTGTTCTACAATAATTCGAGCCTCTTCGCTTACATTTTTTGAGTTTAGACAAATGTCCTAAAATCCTGGAGTCGTTTTTCAATAATGAAATATCTGAGATATTAATGTATTTTGTACATAATCAAGCATCTATTTTTCACAAAACGATTCAAAAGATTGAAGGTGAACACATTTCAGCTACAGAAGTTAGCCTTATTTTGAATGACTTTATCCTTCAATATAAATCTCGTTTTGAAGAAAAATTTCTTCCTTTAATTATAAAAAGAAAATTATCAGACTTAAAGGAATCAAATCCGGGCATAACGAAAAAGTTTATCAAAGAAGTGCAGAATTTTTACCAAACATGTTTTCAATATATCGAAGAATGGTCTAAAACAAACCTCAAATAACAGTTTTCAATGGTGTTTTTTGGCTTCATCGCCAGTATGTTGGACAGATATTGAATCTTGTGTTGAGTTTTTATCTAAAGAATTGCCAGATATTAAAATAGACGAAAATTGTCTCTTTGAAGCAATTAGAAGACTGAATGTATATTTAAATTCTGAAAAATTAATACAATGAGAAAATCAACACGTTGAAATTGATAAAAGATGGGTGGAAATATTGAGCCATTTCAAAAATGGACATATTCCATGTGAAAATTTATTTATTCTTGTTCAATTTGTGTTGTGCTGCCCTGGAACTAATGCAGCAGTTGAAAGAGTTTTTTCAATTGCTAATGATTTTTGGACAAGTGAGAAATCGAGATTGAATGTTGATACTCTAGCTGCAGCACTTGCCGTAAAATTCAATATGAAAGACATTTCTTGTTCAGATATTTCCAATATATTGTTAGAAGATAATACACTGCTAAAAAATATTCATTCAATGGAGAAGTTCTCCTTTAAATAGTTATAGGCATGTAAGCATAAAATTTCATGTTAGTGTTAGTTACAAATGTTTTTATTAAGCATTTATCATATTATAATGTTTGCAATGCATAAAATGTGTCTTTTATTTATTTACTTTTTTTTTTGCTCTTTAATTTGTGTCCTCCTTTTCATTGTAAGAAAGTTGGTCACCTTATAATAGCAACTTTTCATGTATTTGATAAAGATTCCGAAACAGATTTTAAATGTTTTTCGTTTGGTCCTGGGATCGCTGCTAAGGCATCAAAGGCAAAAGACACAAAATCTTGGTGAACATCGTTAATCATGTTTTAATTAATATATTTAAAACATGAATATTTAAAACATGAATATTTAAAACATGAATGGACAAAAAATAAAAATCCATAAAAATAATTGTTTTTTTTTTGTTGTCACCAACAGTGTTGCTTTAAGATACTTCGTTAAAATTATAATTTGACAAGAGCGCATCAACATTTGACGACAATAATTACATCAAGTATCAAAAACTGAGTAAGGGAACGCTTTAGTATATTTTGTGCATAAATGTAACTTTAAATATACAAGTGTCTCCATCTACTGTCTAACCTTTCATAGAAAATTTGTAGTACTTTCACATACAGCATCCTATAATATTTAGATAAGATTTTGTAATAACTCAAATTACCTATAACTTTATACAGAAAACTGTAATTTAAACCTACGTCGGACTCGTGATACGTCGTTGAAGTTAGCTTGGGATTTGGATTGGGTTCTGTTCTCGGATAACTCATAATACAGTGGACCAGATAATCAACATGATTTTAAAACCTTTAAAAAAATACTTAAATCGGCTTTATCACAATGTTTATGCAAATATTGCATTGATGTCTCATCATTGTGAATTGTAACGAATAAAAACAAAATATTTTACGGAGATAAAAATGTTCCACTGTAATTCAAAATCTTTAAATACCAAGCACCGTCTTAGCAGAGATACAAAATAATTTTTTTTCGAGAAAACAAAAAATACCTTTACTTTTATATTTTACACACTTATCAAGTAGTCCATTAGGTCTTTGTAAATAAATTTTGAACTGGATCTGCCGTGGGGAAAACTTTGAACGAATGCGAAAATTGTTAAGTACATACATATGTATACGAAGCTTTCTATTGGCAGAGTGTTAAAAAATACTTCTAATAATTTTTTCGGAAACAAACAGTACATTCCTTTTTATATTTTACACACTTATTAGGTAAGCCTTTAGGTCTTTGGAAATGAATTTTGAACTGGATCTGCCGTGGGGAAAACTTTGTACGAATACGAAAATTGTTAAGACATTAGCTTAACATGCCCTATCAATTTCAAAATTTTGTTGTGCGCCGTTTTGATTTTATCTATTAGGCCGTTTACACACACGCTTTTGCACATGGTTTTGCTGACTTGGTTTTCCATATGTGCAAATATCTCCTAAACCAAAGTAGTTATCAAGTTCATTCTTGAAGCACAAAAAAGCACTAAATAAGCACTAAATCTTGGAATATATTTTAGATTTTGTGCTTAATATCGTGGAGCCAACTTCACGGAGCTTCACTTTTGCGATCGCGTAAGCCATGACACCGTGTTAGAAAAAATTCAATCTCTCTTATTTTCCGATGCGCGCATCCTTTGCGAGTAAAACAAGGCAAAGTTTTTAAAATCATCTTAAATGGTTCCCGAGAAAAACGCCAAAAACTATACCCCTGCAAAAGCCGAAATTTGTTTGGAAAAATAAGCACCTCGGTTCACAAAAAAATTCATAACTTCGTTATGACGTGTGCAATATTCTTAAATTTGGGCTCAAAATGTAACTAAAAGATGGGCGCATCTGATGACTTGTAGAAAGTGCTTTTTAAAGTGTGTTTAGTATTCTTTACGGACGTCCGAAAATGGTGCTTAGAAATGGTCACTTTTGCGATCGCGTAAGCCATGACACCGTGTTAGAAAAAATTCAAAATCTATTTTCCGATGCGCGCATCCTTTAAGAGTAAAACGGTGCAAAGTTTTCAAAATTATCTCAAACGGTTCCTGAGAAAAACGCCAAAAACTAGACCCCTGCAAAAGCCGAAACTTGTTTAGAAAAACAAGCACCTTGGCTCGTTATGACGTCTGCAATATTCTTGAATTTGGGCTCAAAATGTAGCTAAAAAATGGGCGCATCTGATGACTTGTAGAAAGTGCATTTTTAACTGTGTTTAGTATTCTTTACGGACGTCCGAAAATGGTGCTTAGAAATGGTCATTTTTGCGATCGCGTAAGCCATGACACCGTGTTAGAAAAAAATCAAAATTTCTTATTTTTCGATGCGCGCATCCTCTGCGAGTAAAACGGTGCAAAGTTTTCAAAATTATCTCAAACGGTTCCCGAGAAAAACGCCAAAAACTAGACCCCTGCAGAAGCCGAAATTTGTTTAGAAAACCAAGCACCTCGGTTCACGAAAAAATTCATAACTTCGTTATGACGTGTGCAATATTCTTAAATTTGGGCTCAAAATGTAGCTAAAAGATGGGCGCATCTGATGACTTGTAGAAAGTGCATTTTAAAGTGTGTTTAGTATTCTTTACGGACGTCCGAAAATCGTGCTTAGATATGGTCACTTTTGCGATCGCGTAAGCCATGACACCGTTTTAGAAAAAATTCAAAATCTCTTATTTTCCGATGGGCGCATCCTTTGCGAGTAAAACAATGCAAAGTTTTCAAAATCATCTTAAATGGTTCCCGAGAAAAGCGCCAAAAACTAGACCCCTGCAGAAGCCGAAATTTGTTTGAAAAAATAAGCACCTCCGTTCACAAAAAAATTCATAACTTCGTTATGACGTGTGCAATATTCTTGAATTTGGGCTCAAAATGTAGCTAAAAAATGGGCGCATCTGATGACGTGCAGAAAGTGCATTTTAAACTGTGTTTAGTATTCTTTACGGACGTCCGAAAAAGGTGCTTAGAAATGGTAACTTTTTGCGATCGCGTAAGCCATGACACCGTGTAAGAAAAAATTTAAAATTTCTTATTTTTCGATGCGCGCATCCTTTGCGAGTAAAACGGTGCAAAGTTTTTAAAAATATTTCAACCGGTTCCTAAGAAAAACGCCAAAAACTAGACCCCTGCAAAAGCCGAAATTTGTTTGGAAAAATAAGCACCTAGGTTCACAAAAAATTCATAACTTCGTTATCTTGTGTTTAATATTTTTGAATTTGGACTCAAAATGTAGCTAAAAGATATTTGTTTCAGCACAAAATTTAAGTAGTACCCTGGATTTGATAGAAAGTTATAATCAAAATTTGTGTGCAAATAAACATTCTGTGTCAATCTTTTAATAGTAGGCGCGCATTGCATAAAGAGTAAACAAAAATATACATGAAAACAAAATGGAACTGGATTTTAAAATTGTTTCCACTTCATTTGTTTCCTATAAATTGTACAGGGTGGTCCAAATTCGATGGGATTGCATGGGTATCTCGGTTAATACTTAAGATAAAGAAACGGTTAAAATACCAAAAATGTGCAGTTTTTTAAGACAAACTCAGAACCGTTTTCAAAAATATTCTATCATTTCCGGTTTTCGAGTTATTGAATAAAAAGTGTTTTTTTGTTACATTAATAATGTGTCATATCTCGGTTATTGTTTCAAATATCGAAAATATTTATGGAGATTATTTTTAGATATTTTTATGCTTAATTTGATTATACTAAAAAAAAAAAAAAAAAACACGCTCGCCGTTTAAAAGTTATGACACAAACTTACTTTTTTTTTTAATGGGAACGATAGTTGGCTATGGCCTATTTAAATTCCTTATTTTTTTCTCATTTCAAATATATAAGAGTCAATGTATTTATTTTTAATAATACGCAAGTTATGAAGGTTTTTTAGTTTTTTTTATCTAAATTTAATTTAACGAAATTTTACTGCCTTTTTAAATAACTTCAATGTTTAAAAAAAAAAAAAGTGCTGTATTGCTCAAAATTTTCATAAAAATGTAAATTTTTGTAGATATTGTTTAAAAATTAATAAAAATTGCAATTGCACGTTATATCGTGTAGAAAATAAAAAAGTTATATTAAAATGTACGTGCAATAATAAGTGCAATTTCGTTATTCACGAGTTTCTGTACCCTGATAACTGACACTATATAATAAAGTTTCCAAAAACAAATTATTAACTAAAGAAACATTCAAAATGAAGTACCTGTTCTTCGTTTGTGTTTTAGCTGCCTTTGCGGTCGCCAACAGCGGTAGTAAGTATTATTTTCTATTGTATTCATTACATTGTTTACATAAATTAATAACCAGAAATAAGGTTTTTATGAAATCTTATAAAATAATCATAGCATCCTAATCACAATTTTTGTAATACTCTATACAAATTGTTCATTTTTAGTTTTTTTTTTTCTATAATTTATAATTTTTTAAAAAATATGGTACAAACATTTTCTTCTTTTTTCGACTTTGTTGAGTTTTCTCATAAAGTTGTCAACAAAGGTTAATTTTATATTTAAGTCTTATACAACTTATTTTGCTTTTCTGCCCAACTATGCATATTTAACCGATTCTTTAAATCTCATAATGCCATAGTTAACAGGGTTGGGCAAAATTAGATTTTTATTAAAAAAATTATTAATCATTGATTTTGTGCAAGAAAATTGACCAGTTTTCCTTTTTACAACTAATTTATTTATTATTCACCCTACATTACAACTTTTATACAGCGTCATTCAAAAAGTATCAACCCATGAAAATGTTTTTTTATTAAACATTTCTCAGAAACTTTTATTCTTGATAAAAGCTGGTGCATGGTCTAAAAGTAAATTTAAGATGGAAAAAAAAATTGGGATACTAGAAGGTGAAGTTTGTCGTTAAAATTTAAATTTTTATTTTTATAATAATTTTACAACCACAAAGTCTGCAACAAATAAAACAGTTTGTTATAATTGGTTTCTTAAACCATTTTATTTTTGAGAAAAGTTGGTGCATAATCCTAAAACTAATTATAAGTTAAGAATTGTTCAATATGTGACACTAGATTTTAACGATTTTAGAAATATTCGGAAAGAGTAAAGTGCACTTATTTAAAAATTTAAAAAAAATAATTAAAAAGTTGTTTACAATTTAAAAATAATATTCAATAAATTATCGTTTTCCTTGATTTTTTTTAAACTCCTTAAATAAGAGCAGTTTAATCTTGCGAATTGTACTAAAATCGCCAAAAGCTTCTATGAACCTTCATCGAACTCTTTTAAACTTAAAATTAGATATACACCATGAACCAACATTTCACAGAAATAAAATTTTCCGATTAATCGATAATGAAAAGCTTATCTATTAGTTGCAAAATTTTGAATGTTGTAACTACTATAAAATTCGAAAATAAAATTATAATGTCAAATTTTTTTTTTAATTGAGTGTTTAAGGACGCTTCGACATCTGAGTTCACTAGCGTCCGGGTGGAGGGGACGGGAAACAAGAAAAGGGTGGGTAAGGTAAGGGTAGGTGGAAGTACTGTCACAGCATTTGCCTATAGTAGGTAGAGGGAACCACCTGAAACCTCTACGATGACAGACGGCCGTGGGATTCGAACCCACGACCTCCCGATTCACTCGGAAGGTTGCATACCAACCAGCCACCGAGCTCGGTTGTCATATTTTTGACTTCTAAACAATTTTCCCATGCATGTTTTTGTAAGTTTTAAATTAAGGGCACATTACTTTTGCGAATATTTTGAAAATACTTAAAATCTAGTGCCACATGAATTTTTTTTTATCTTAAAATTAGTTTTAGGTCTTGCTCCAACTTTTATAGAAAATAAAATTTTCTAAGAAATCGTTAATAAAAAAACTTTTCCAATTGTTGCAGACTTTCTGAATGACCCTGTAGATCTTTTGAACCTAAAATTAATTATTATTGTGAACATTTGCAAAGTAAATCTACCGGAATGCGTCTCTAACATGAAAATTCCTGTAGAGACTTTATTTCACCCCGACCTATAAGAAACCAATAGGCAATATTTCCGGCGTATTTTACTAGCGGGTGGAAATAAAACGTGCATTTAATTTATTTGTGACGTGTGACGTTAAATCGTGAAAAAAATTATGTTTGATTTAAATCATGATTTAAATTTTTTTTAAATCAGTTTATTTAAAACATGATTAAATCGTGACTTAAATCTATAGATTTAAATCAGGCAAACCCTGATAGTTACCCATGTAACTAGGGATTCTGAGTCTCGACAATTTTCGAAGTCCCGGGACTCGAGACTTTTTTTATCAAAGTCCCGGGAATTCCCAGGACTTCGAGACTTTTACGAATGTTATATACGTACTGGAAAATGGTGGTACAACCTGTCAAAAATGACGGAAGATTTTATAAATTACAAGAAATATGATGCAATATTCATATACTGAAAATTCAACGGCGATTTTCACAGTAAAAAATACATTATTTCTTCACAGTGACATAGTTTCGGAAAGCACCCGCTACATACTTAAAATTGCTTCTTTGAACGTATCGTGATTGTGAATCGGTGGTGACAGTTGACAGAACTTATACGTCACACATCCATAAACAACAAATGATAATTTTTAAAAAAATCAAACCATATCCACGGATTTTTTTTAAAAGCATTTTTTATGTATAAAGTATAGTATTAATAGTAGTAGTATAATTAATATTAATTTAGTCTTCATTCTATAGTAAATAAAATATATACATATTTCCAAATAAATACCTATTTAAAAAAACTTTACAATTTTCCATGCACTTTAAAACATAACAGGCATAAGTAAAATATATTTTTACTAATAAACTTAGCAATTTTCCTTAAACTTTAAAACATAAAAATATATCTAAAAATATTTTTGCTAAACTCGTGGCATTAAATAAAAAAAAAAAATTAGAAGTAGAAACATTTAATTTCAGTGTTCTGTAACATTAAGTCTCGTCTCGAGTCTCGAACTAAATGTCCCGGGACTCGAGACTAAGAAAGTCCCGGGAATTCCCGGGACTTTCGTCCCGGGACAGAATCCCTACATGTAACGCGGTAGATAATTAAACCGTGTACCAGTAAAATTAATATAAATAAACTTTTTTTTGTATTCGGGCATAAAAAATGTGTTAGCTAAATGTCTAAAGCAGGTGAGAAGCCTGCGACCTTAAGGCAAAAAAAGTAACAAAGATTATCAATAAATTCTTTGTTTTTGATCATATGTTCTAGCCAAGTCCTGCTTCTGAAGCTAGAGGGACTTGCGCCTAAATAAATAAATAAATGTTCTAACCAAATTTTTAAAAAAGTTTAAAAATCACTAAGAAAAGGATTATCATTAAATTCTTTGTTTTTGACCATATGTTCAAGCCAGGTCCTACACCTGGAGGTAGAGCGACTTACGCCTAAATAAATAAATAAATTTTCAATCAAAATTTCTGGAACTTTTTCTTAACCCTGTATATTAATTAACTTGTTCCTGCTAAATGAAGAATTTGCAACAAAACATATTTTGTTGTTATTTTTTTACCGAACTATGTACACAACATCAAGAAGAAGTTGACCACCCCATACATTTTTTTTACTATGTAACTAAAACCGCAAAAAAATATAATTTGCCTACAGAACCTGACCCTTGGGAGTGTAAGGGGCGATCGTGTGAAGCTTGCGTACGAGACTTTGGCCAAAAAGGTAAGCACGCGATATACAAAAACGCAAAACTGTTTAAAAACAATTTAGTTAGTAAAACGGATCATAAATAATGAGATATATTTTTTAGCTTGTGTAACCGTATCGGACGTCGACAATAGGATCCAAATGGAAGCAAAACTGAACGATAATAGAATTGAAGGTTTTCCTATAAGTAAGTAAAAATGCATTACATTTATGGATGAGTTGTATACCGGGTCAATTTCCAATAATGGTTTGTGAATAAATATGCTCATTTATAACTGAAAATTGTTTTAGATGTTGCGGCGGGTAATCAATCACTTTGTATGCCAAAGTTACCAATGGCCCAAGTGTGTTTCCACCTTTATAACGTTACAATGGAATTCATGAAATTTCATGTTTGTTTTAAAGCAACATTGGAACTATTTGGTACACAGCACGAATACGATTTTAAGTGTGTGGGCTTAGGTGGCGACAGAGCTTTTGTGGCATTACCATGATCGCAGATCCGTAGTGACCATCAATTATGATGTTTTAATTATTACATTTAAAAGATGTATGAACAGAAAATAAAACAATACCGATAAATTACTACTTTTTTATTTATCACCACCAGGGATAGGGAGTCGGCAGAAAAATAATCGATTCCCGACTCCGGAGTCGATATTTTCCAAAATCGACTGCGACTCCCGCCCGACTCATTTCATAAAATTACTTTATATTTACTACAGTAAAAGTCGGTTATTTTTTTCGCTCCTAAGTGTTTACTAAATAATAAAGAAAGAAATAACTAAGTATTTTTAAAATTAAAATATAAAATTACCAACAATTCTGTTATACCGCGGTTATAACATAACGCCGGTTTGCGGGGTTGTATCCGACACGCGTTATAAGCGACTTCCATTCTATTTGGTATTTTGCTAAAAGTAATACAATACTGTAATCGTATACTAGAACTGTTAAATGTTAAAGACGAACTTATAAATTTATAATAAGAAATTTTTGCTGTTTTCTACAAAACAAATTAAACAATCTTAATCACCATGATAGATATACAGAGTGTCCAGAATGAGAGGCTCACCATAGGTAACTTTTAAACCGTAATAGAAACAAGGCCGGTCAAAGGGGACAAAAGCTACCTACTTTATGGAGCAATACAGCGATGCTTTTGTTTTTGGAAACAAATTCAAGGCTAATTTGATAATGAAAAACAAAAAATGTGGCATTTCCTTACATGAATTTATCTCAGATGCTATGAGATACAGCAAAAGTTTTTTTACAAAAGTGGTAGATATTTTTGATCGCTATAAAATGGCGGCAATTATTTCTTTAAATATTGCTTATGTTACGATTTTTATCTTGTCAATGATATGCTATATGATACATTGATTTTGAAATTTGTCGGCTCTAACATTAAAAAACTATTTTGACGAAAAAAAATAAGCAAGCCGTGAATTAATAACGTCGGGTTTCACCTATTAGCTAATGAGAAACGAAAGAACGCCTAAAAAAGTAAAAAATTATGGTATAAACGAATTATTTTATTTACACAACACTTAAGTAAATTATATCATATACCGGGTGTAAATGAAGTGTGGTACACCCCCTTTTTTTTTCTTTAGTTTTGATTTTAGATAAATGAAAATTTAGACATATGATATGTGCAAAAAACCTGGCTTTTTGAGCCGTTGCACACATTTGTTTCACTTCCGGTTTCGCCGGAAATGACCCCAACTTTGGTATTTTAAATGGAACACCCTGTATATTTTAACATTTTTGGAAAGAGGAAGCGACTTCGGATACAAATGCACTATTTTGGTTAATTTTTATAACCTCAACATTTTCTTAAAACAAAATTTAGTTTTTTATTAAGGGTGCCGTGATCTGCACAAATTGATTTTTATTATGTCAACAATTGTCCAAAAAACGTTTTTGTAAATTTTAAATGACATTTAGGTTACTTTAATCGGCTTTGAAGGTTGCGGAATCGGTTTTTTGACAAAAAGTCAATATTTTTAAACGGAACCATGCTGGTACTGGCGGTTATTTAAATGGAGCATCTTCTAATGAATCCATCAATACCAATAACTTGTATTTTTATTAAGAGTTTGCTTCAAAAACTTCAATTTATTGTGAAAATTTATTAAGAGATTCTGTTAATCGCAGCACACAACAAAACAAATGATCGTTGTTTTATGTTTAACTACTATAGTCATTTAATTAAAAAGTCTACAAATTTTGGTAATGATTTTTACATAATTAGATTACTGCAATTAAGAGGATCTCTTAATAAATTTTCACAATAATTTGAAATTTTTGAAGTAGACTCTTAATAAAAATACAAGTTATTGGTATCGATGGATTCGTTAGAAGATGCTTTATTTAAATAACCGCTAGTACCAGCATGGTTCCATTAAAAAAAATTGACTTTTTGTCAAAAAACCGATTCCGCAACCTTCAAAGCCGATTAAAGTAACCTAAATGTCATTTAAAATTTACAAAAACGTTTTTAAGACAATTGTTGACATAATAAAAATTAATTTGTGCAGGTCACGGCACTCTTAATAAAAAACTAAAGTTAGTTTTAAAAAAAAATTGGGGTTATAAAAATTAACCAAAATAGTGCAGTTGTATCCAAAATCGCTTCCTCTTTCCAAAAATGTAAAAATATACAGTGTGTTCCATTTAAAATAACAAAGTTGGGGTCATTTCCGGTGAAACCGGAAGTGAAATAAATGTGTGCATGTGCTCAAAAAGCTCGGTTTTTTGCACATATCATATGTTTAAAATTTCATTTATTTACAATTAAAACTAAAGAAAAAAAAGGGGGTGTACCACACTTCATTTACACCCGGTATGTAGGTACAATCATTTTTATGTCATAAATCTAGTACGCAATTTTAAATGTCTTAATAAACATTTACAAATAAAAATTATAAACCCTGATTATTTTCACAAAAAAAATTGTTTGAAGGGTTATCTCTTCCAACACTAATTGATTTTCTACAGTGATTTTTTAAAAGCGTCTTTGTTTTGCAATCTTACATAAGAGAGTTGTTTATGTATACATTTTCCATTTGGAAAGACTATTTTAAAAATGAAAAAAAGTTAATTATAAACTATCAATATGATGGCCAAACAACAAACTATTCATTAAATTAACAATAAAATTCTAAATCTGAATGGTCATATTCAGTGAAATGGGTTCAGTTTCAACAATTGTAGCAGCAAGTACTTCTATTTTCTGGATCTCTTTGTTATGTTTATAATTTTTACGTGGTTTTTATACGAACCAAACTCTGAGTTGTTTTCCAGTTTAGAAAATACAGTTCTGTGAGGTTGTTGCCTCTCTGGATACGGATTCATGTAAATAGCACATGCTCGTTTTGAATTCCTTGAGCTTTTAATATACACAGAAAACATATTTGTTTTTTCAGAACCGGAGAAAACCATATTATCTTAGTATTAGTAGTTAAAAACTGACCATACCTGAATTGGACCTAGCAAACATTTGTTTCACAGCCTACGTAATTGATTTATTATCTTCGGTTTTGCTATCAAAAATTACAAAATAGTATTACCAATATAGGATTTTTTGCTTTGTTTAGGCGTTCGTTTGTTTCTTATCAGCTAATAGATGAAACCCGACGTTATTAATTCATGGCTTGCTTAACTTTTTTTCCATCAAAATCGCTACTTTATATTAGAGCCGTAAAATTTCAAAATAAATGTATCATGTGGCAAAATTTAAAAAAACAGTAAGAAAACAAAAAGTATTTACTGTGAATATTAAGTTTTTTATGTAATAATAATGCCAAGTACAAAAAGTAACGTAACGCGTAATCTTGTCTTAAAAATGGTAAATAGACAAGGTGTTTTGTTCTAAAAACAAAGTTACGTATTGGCACGCAAAAATAAAACATTCTGTATCGTTAAAAATAATTGAAGCTTATGATGAAAATAACAAAACTTTTTATTATTACAAGACGCATACTTTTTGTACATTATTTTTTATTTTTATTTAGTCATGAGTCCTTCTACTGTTAGGTGTAGGACTCTTTTTGTACATACTGTGGAATAATACATTAGTTTTTACAATAATACTACACATAATAAAAATATTGTAAAATATTTAATATTGAAACGATTGAAATTCACCTATGGGGAATTTGTTCCCAAAAAAAAAATAGCCTCCAATATTATCTTCTTTTTTTAAGTTAGCACGCAGGTGCGATTTTATTAAACGTGGCCAGGGCCGTTCACAGAAAATTCGGGCCCCGGATAAGTAATAGACAACGGGCCCCCCTTTCCTCCAAGAAAGGTATAAATTTAAGACTTGCATTTTGATATACAGGGTGATCCACATAAAAGGGTCACTATTGGGATCTTGTAAACGATAAGAGCTACAAAGAAGTTCAAATTAGACAAATTGACAAGTATTGAAATAAATGAATCCTTCAGTTTACAGTGCGTAAAAAAAATTACAACCTTTTCCCCAAAAATATTTTTGTACCAAAAAGTGTAACCGGGTTATAATCGATTTAAAAAAATGCCCATTTTTAGTTTTGTTTATTATTTAGCGTACCATGGAATTTTTCTTAAAACATTAAAGCATTAATGAATAGGTCTCAGAACGGGGAAAAATTTGTCTAATTTTAACTTCTTTGTGGCTCTTACCGTTTTTTTTTTTAAACCCCTTTCTTTCATACAATCTGTCCCTTTAAGTACTTAATGTGACGACAAGAACACGGAGGGAAAAATTCCAATGAATAATTCCCTATATATACTAACTTTCGTTACTTATTGACAAAATTTACTAATCACTTAATTTCTATCTATCACACTATTTGAACCTGTCTTGCAAGTCCGCTGGTCTGAACCGCTTCAAACGTCTTTCTCCTGAATTGCCTTCCATTAGCTTGCAAGCACATTAGGATGCACTTTAATTTGGTTCACAATACTTTTCACTAAATTTTTTGATCACTTGCTTGATAGTTGGTATTTTTAGATCGCGCTGGATCACGGCGTTTGGGACGTACCAGGGCGCACCCACAATAAGTCGAAAAACCTTATTTTGGAATCTTTGTAATATTTCTATATTAGAATTGCTTGACGTGCCCCAGAGCTGTATTCCATATGTCCATATGGGTTTCATTATTACATTGTACAATAGCACTTTGTTTTCCATTGAGAGTTTAGATCTGTTTCCTATCATCCAATACATCTTTTGAAGTTGGAGTCCTAGTTGTTTTCTTTTTGCAAAGATGTGTTTTTGCCAATTTAATTTCCGGCCAAGGTGCATACCAAGATATTTTACGGATTCTACGTGATTCAGTTGTTGATCATTAAATGTCACAGCAGGACAGCTTTCTCTTTTGTTGGTAAAAGTTATGTGGTAGGATTTCTTGTCGTTTACTATCATCCTCCATATTTTTAACCAGTTTTGTATGTTATTCAGTGCAGTCTGTATATAGTGCAATAGTTAAAACAAAATATAAAACGAAGTGTTCTGTAATTGTATAATAGGTACTTAGCAGGGTTTCTCATATTTGACCGTTTTGCTTGTACCGGGAGTCCGGGAAGAAATTGGTACCGTTTATAAGATCCCAATAGTGACCTGCACTTCTATGTGGATTACCCTGTAGACTATGAAATTCTGTATAAAAATACGGGAAAAAAATCATAGCAAAATGTTTAATATAATATAATATGCCAAGTCTCTGGAGTTCTTCGGGTTTGGCTACTTCTTTTTTCTTTCTCTTTCGTTGCGAGGATATGTGCCGCTCTTGGTAAATCTTTTCAATGCAGCCCCTTTCCGGTGTTGTCATCAAAAGTAACTAACGAACATACCTTTTTTATTTAAAAAAACTTGTCGCACGATTCTTTCAATTTTGATTTTCAATTGTGGTAATTAATAATTTTACCGCCCCTACGAAGTGCTGCCCTTAGGCGGTGCCCGAGTTGCCTTAGTGCTAGCGACGTCCCTGAACTTCTTGAATTAATAAATATATTTATTAAAAACAGATTTCTTCAGGTATATGCGCATAATAGACAACACAAATGTAAATTGGTATAAACTACAGGCCTATGAGTAGGCCTACCATATTTTCCTAAAGTCAAACCGAGACCCGACGACCTGTTTTTTAATCACAAAAAATTGGCACAACAAAGTGGGGGGGAGAAGACAAAATGCGTTGCAGGCGATTTATTTTGAATTTTCACAGGTCAAACGTCTTTAATGCCAATTTAAATGATGTAGACTTAGAGTACATACTTTATCATCCAAAATACAGTTTTATGGCAAACTCTTCTGATTTTTTTATCAGATCGCCCCACACTCCTCACAAATATGTTTAATAAAGGTAAAAACTTTCTTAATAATATTTATTTAGGAGGAAATATAAACAAAATATTATCATATATTATTAAAAAGTTAAAATATGTCAGTCAAAAATTAAAAAAAAAAACGGAAACACATCAGCTTGTGTTTTAAATTTATTTTATTTTATTAGTCGCTGTTCTAATAAATTTTAACAGTAGAGTAAAGTGCCCTTATATGGAATACTTTTTTTTGTATCCGGCAATAATATTCACATTTATTCAACAAAATTTTGCAAACCAAATTATAAGGAATTTGTAATGAATACGCAACACATTACTCGAATTCTGGTACGATATTACGGTAGATATTTCTTATATAGCTATTTTTTTTAAATGTTACTATTATTCCATATTAAGCTCCTGGGGAACCTTATATGGAATACTAGGGGTTCTTAATATGGAATATAGAATTATATAGGAAATATACATTAAAATAAACAACTGCTCAACTGCTCAACTGTGATAGGCCCTAAACGTGGCAGTGCAGTTACATAAACAACTCTCTTATGTAAGATTGCACATAGTATAAGAAAAACAAGTTTTAAGAAACTACTGTAGAAAATCAATTACCTAGTGTTGGAATAGATAACCCTTCAAACAGATTTTTTTGTGAAAATAATCAGGGTTTATAATTTTTATTTGTAAATGTTTATTTAGACATTCAAAATTGCGTACTAGATTTATAACATAAAAATGATTGTACCTACATATATAATATAATTTAAGTGTTGTGTTGTAAATAAAATAATTCGTTTATACCTTATTTTTTTACCTTGTTTAGGCGTTCTTTCGTTTCTCATTAGCTAACAGGTGAAACCCGATGTTATTAATTCATGGCTTCCTTAATTTTTTTCTTTAAAATAGTTTTTTAATGTTAGAGCCGTCAAATATCAAAATCAATGTATTATATAGCACATTATTGACAAGAGAAAAAATAAGCTCTCGAATGACACTAAAATCAACTATGGTTTGCATTTAAAAAATGGCAAGTTTATGCTATATCTCGTAAAATAAGTAATATTTAAAGAAATAATTGCCACCATTATATAGCGATCAGAAATATCTACCACTTCTGTAAAAAACTTTTTTTGCTGTATCTCATAGCAACTGAGATAAATTCATGTAAAGAAATGCCACATTTTTTGTTTTTCGTCAATATCAAATTAGCGTTGAATTTGTTTCCAAAAACAAAAGCATCGCTGTATTGCTCCATAAAGTAGGTAGCTTTTATCCCCCTTGACCGGCCTTGTATCTATTGCGGTTTCAAAGTTACCCATGGTGAACCTCTAATTCTGGACACGCTGTATATCTATCATGGTGATTTAGATTGTTTAATTTGTTTTGTAGAAAACGGCAAAAATTTGTTATTATAGATTTATAAGTTCGTCTTTAACATTTAACAGTTCTAGTATACGATTACAGTAATATATTACTTTAAGCAAAATACTAAATAAATGGAAGTCGCTTATAATAACGGGTGTCGGATACAAAACCGCAAACCCGCGTTATGTTATAACCGCGTTATAACCGAATTGTTAATAATTTTCAATTTTTATTTTAAAAATACTTAGTTATTTCTTTCTTTATTATTTAGTAAACACTTGGAAGCGAAAAAAATAACCGACTTTCACTGTAGTATATACAGGGTTCTCGTTTTTCGCGGGCCACTATGGAGATCTCGTAAACGGTAAGAGTTACGACTTCGGTTAAATTGGGGCAAAGTTGTATATTCGGGTGCTTAATAATTTGACGCTAATAGAACTTATCTAGCTTTTTTAGTTTTTGAGATATAGGGAAAAAAGTAAAAAAGTGGATTTTTGTTTTTGCCCGTAACTTTTTCATTTGATGTCGAATTTCATTTTTGTGAAAACATTTTGATGGCCACTTTTTGCAAGGAATCAGAATTCCCAATTATATTTTCCGTGCGACGTTTCGTTTTTTTACAACCATCATCAGGTCAATTTTTTCTCATGGACGCTATATCTGATTTTAACGCCAATTTGTAGAGCATTTTATTCTGAATTCGACAATGTATAAAAGTTGGCACTTTTTTGAAACAATTGTTGTTAAAAAAGGACAAAAACAAATATTTTATTTAAAACAAATCCTAATCGCCATGGTAAATAATTGTCTTTGTCCCTTTTTCCATGGAAACAAGTAAGTAATCCGCATAAAATTACTAATTAAAAAAATAGGTACCAATAAATATGTTAGGAATGCATTCTCATTGTTCACTTATTACCAAATATTTTTAGAATATTTTTTTCGGTTAAGTAATAAATTTCTTTAAAATGTGTATTTAACTCTTATTTGGTAGACAATTATTTGTAACAAAAAATAACGAGTTATGCCTTTTATCTGCGTTAATGACTTCTAATAAGCAAAAACGTAAACAGATTTCTAGACGTTTTTTGTAAACTATGGCCACATAATATTTGATTACGAAAATTTTGTTACAAATAATTGCATGTCAAATAAGGGATTAAATACACATTTTAGAGACATTTATTACTTAACCGAAGAAAATATTCTAAAAATATTTGCTAATATATGAACAATGTTAATGCATTCCTAAGATATTTATTAATACCGATTTTTTTAATTAAATCCTTTAAATAGTAATTTCATAAGGTTTACTCACCTTCTTCCAGGAAAAAAGGGACCAAGACAATTATATATCATGCCGATTAGGATTTGTTTTAAATAAAATATTTGTTTTTTCCATTTTTAACAATTGTTTCAAAAAAGTGCCAACTGTTATACATTGTTGAATTCAGAATAAAATGCTCTACAAATTGGCGTTAAAATCAGATATAGCGTCCATAAGAAAAAATTGACCTAATGATGGTTTAAAAAAAACGAAACGTCGCATGGAAAATATAATTGGGAAATTTGATTCCTTCCAAAAAGTGGCCATGAAAATGGTTTTACAAAAATGAAATTTGACATCAAATGAAAAAGTTACGGGCAAAAAACAAAAATCCACTTTTTAACTTTTTCCCCTATATCTCAAAAACTAGAAAAGCTAGATAAGTTCTGTTTGCGTCAAATTATTAAGCACCTGAATATACAACTTTGCCCCAATTTAACCGAAGTCGTAACTCTTACCGTTTACGACATCCCCATAGTGGCCCGCGAAAATCGAGAACCCTGTATATAAAGTAATTTTTTTATGAAATGAGTCGGGCGGGAGTCGCAGTCGATTTTGAAAAATATCGACTCCGGAATCGGGAGTCGATTATTTTTCTGCCGACTCCCTATCCCTGGTGGTGATAAATAAAAAAGTAGTAATTTATCGGTATTGTTTTATTTTCTGTTCATACACCTTTTAAATGTAATAATTAAAACATCATAATTGATGGTCACTAGGGATCTGCGATCATGGTAATGCCACAAAAGCTCTATCGCCACCTAAGCCCACACACTTAAAATCGTATTCGTGCTGTGTACCAAATAGTTCCAATGTTGCTTTAAAACAAACATGAAATTTCATGAATTCCATTGTAACGTTATAAAGGTGGAAACACACTTGGGCCATTGGTATCTTTGGCATACAAAGTGATTGATTACCCGCCGCAACATCTAAAACCATTTTCAGTTATAAATGAGCATATTTATTCACAAACCATTATTGGAAATTGACCCGGTATACAACTCATCCATAAATGTAATGCATTTTTACTTACTTATAGGAAAACCTTCAATTCTATTATCGTTCAGTTTTGCTTCCATTTGGATCCTATTGTCGACGTCCGATACGGTTACACAAGCTAAAAAATATATCTCATTATTTATGATCCGTTTTACTAACTAAATTGTTTTTAAACAGTTTTGCGTTTTTGTATATCGCGTGCTTACCTTTTTGGCCAAAGTCTCGTACGCAAGCTTCACACGATCGCCCCTTACACTCCCAAGGGTCAGGTTCTGTAGGCAAATTATATTTTTTTGCGGTTTTAGTTACATAGTAAAAAAAAATTATGGGGTGGTCAACTACTTCTTTGATGTTGTGTTCATAGTTCGGTAAAAAAATATCAACAAAATATGTTTTGTTGCAAATTCTGCATTTAGCAGGAACAAGTTAATTAATATACAGGGTTTAAGAAAAAGTTCCAAAAATTTGGATTGAATATTTATTTATTTATTTAGGTGTAAGTCCCTCTACCTTCAGGTGTATGACCTGGCTTGAACATATTGTCAAAAACAAATAATGTATTGATAATCCTTTTCTTAGTGATTTTTAAACTTTCTTATAAATTTGGTTGGAACATTTATTTATTTATTTAGGCGCAAGTCCCTCTAGCTTCAGAAGCAGGACTTGGCTAAGACATATTATTAAAAACAAAGAATTTATTGATAATCTTTGTTATTTTTTTCGCCTTAAGGTCGCAGGCTTCTCCCCTGCTTTAGACATTTAGCTAACACATTTTTTATGCTCAAATACAAAAAAAAAATTATTTATATTACTTTTACTGGTTCACGATTTAATTATCTAACGCAGTGTTTCCCAAAGTGTGGTACGCGTACCACTGGGGGTACGGGAAGAGTTTGGTGGGGGTACGCGATTATAATGAATGTTATTTATAATATATACCTTTTACCAATTTAATTTTTATTTTATTATGAATAAATTTTAGTTTTCGTTTATTATTTTAATTTTTTTAACGAGGGTTACTCAGTGTTACGATAATTATAGAAGGGGTACACAGATGGCGAAAGTTTGGGAAACACTGATCTAACGCGTTACATGGGTAACTATCAGGGTTTGTCTGATTTAAATTAAATCTATTGATTTAAATCACAATCTAATCATGTTTTAAATCGACTGATTTTAAAAAATTAAAATCATGATTTAAATCAAATTTTTTTCACGATTTTACGTCACAAGTCACAAATAAATTAAATGCACGTTTTACTTCCACCCGCTAGTAAAATACGCCGGAAATATTGCCTATTGGCTTCTTATAGGTCAGGGAGAAATAAAATCTCTACAGGAATTTTCTTGTTAGAGGCGCATTCCGGTAGATTTACTTTGCAAATGTTCACAATAATAATTAATTTTAGGGTCAAAAGGTCTACAGGGTCATTCAGAAAGTCTGCAACAATTGAAAAAGTTGTTTATTAACGATTTCTTAGAAAATTTTATTTCCTATAAAAGTAGGAGCAAAACCTAAAACTAATTTTAAGATGAAAAAAATTCATGTGGCACTAGATTTTAAGTATTTTCAAAATATTCGCAAAAGTAAAGTGTCCTTAATTTAAAACTTAGATCCTGCACCAACTTTTCTCAAAAATATAATTATTTGAGAAACCAATAATAACAAAATTTTTCATTTGTTGTAGACTTTGTGGTTGTTGAAATTGCTATAAAAATAAAAATTTTAATTTTAATGCAAAATTTCACCTTTGGTCGTATTTTTGAATTCTAAACAATCTTTCTTACGAAGTTTTTTTTTGTAATTCTTAAAATAATACTCTTGGAATATTTCTGAAATCGCTTAAATCTAGTATCGTGTGCATTTTTTCCAACTTAAAATTTATTTTGGATTATGCACAAACTTTTATCAAAAATAAAAGTTTTTGTGAAATTTTTAATAAAAAACTTTTTTATTTGTTGATACTTTTTGAATAACGCTGCATAAAAGATGTAATGTAGGGTGAATAATGAATAAATTAATTATAAAAAGTAAAAATAGTCAATTTTCTTTAAACAAAATCTATGATTTACGATTATTTTATTTGAAAATCAAACATTGCCGAACCCTGGTACCTAACTAAGGTATTATGAGATTTGAAGGATCGATTAAATATGCATAGTTAGACAGAATAGCAAAATAAGTTGTATAAACTTAAATAAAAAATTAACCATTCTTGACAACTTTGAGGGAAAATTTAAAAAATGAGAAAGTTTTGTTCCATACTTTTTTTTAAATTATGAATTATAGAAAGAAAAAACATAAAAATGAACAATTTGTATACAGTATTACATAAATGATTGTGATTAAGATGATATTATTATTTTATAAGATTTTATAAAAACCTTATTTCTGGTAATTAATTTATGTTAACAATGTAAAGAATAGAATATACAATATAATATTTACTACCGCTGTTGGCGACCGCAAAGGCAGCTAAAACACAAACGAAGAACAGGTACTTCATTTTGAATGTTTCTTTAGTTAATAAATTGTTTTTGGAAACTTTATTATATAGTGCCAGTTATCAGGGTACAAAAACTCGTGAATAACGAAATTGCACTTATTATTGCACGAACATTTTATTATAACTTTTTTATTTTCTACACGATATAACGTGCAATTCTGCAATTGCAATTTTTATTAATTGTTAAACAATTTCTACAAAAACACATAATTCTTTAAATGTGTATTCGTGCGTGGATTTTAATGCTAGATAAAAATTGCACCATTGTCGTTTTAGCGATACTTTTTTATTTTATCCACGTGTAGTTTGGTCCAGAATATCATGTAAATATACGACTCACAATCAGTATTCCCCAAAAATGTAGTATATGATCATGTTTAATAAATTTTGTGACTATTTTTCTCAGTCAAAAATGTTTGCTATACGTACCTACTGCACTAATAACTTTAACCTAAAGTTGTTTAATTATACAGGGTTGCGCAAAAGTGTGCAAACCGACAAATATCTAGAATGCTATTGGAGATATATCAATGAAATTGTATCTGAGTGGAATGGTATTTTTCGGATTCAATTGTATATTTTTATATTTTTGGATTCCTCTTAAAATTTACTTTAAAAATGTATAAAGTTAGATGGGGCTAAAGTCAACCGTTTTCGTATAATTTACATTTTTATGAAATTTTTGAGAGATAAGCACTATAAAGTCTTTTAAACATTTAAGTTATTTAAAAAGGGAGTAGAATTTCGTTTGCAAATTAGATTAACAATAAATTAGTTAACACTTTGCGCTAGGCACATTTAAAAAATATTAAACAGGGTGTTTTTTATGGTTGGTCAAACTTGTGAAACTTTAAACATGGATAACTCATTTTTATTAAATACAGCACCCTATATGTTTTTACATAATCTTGTAGAAGATTTGATTGTCTTTCAAAAACTTGCATCATGTTTCATACCTAAAATTAATATTTTTTGAGATATTGCCATTGTATTGTAAGTTATTCGGGCAACGTAATATTTTCGAGTAGGATATGAAGGTAGACAGCGGTAATATTGAAACAATTGAAAGATAGACAAGAACAAGAAATATTATCTTTTCTTCACTTATTTTCGACATTTCTAATAATGTAGATGTAAATTTACCATTTTTACGTTTAAATCGAGATTTCTTAAAATAATGCAATTATTTTTTGGGCTAGTGTAATGGGACAGTTACTTAATCCTATAAACAAATTTTTTGTGTTTTTGTTTCTACAGTATGATTTTCGGTTGAACCGGAAAGGGTTTCAACCCTAACGGCTTTTTAATATTTAAAAGTAAGACTGGTCAGTGACTTTTGTTTAGTCAGCGTTTTTTTCGCGTACTCAATACATAATCAATCGGTTTTTAAGACTTTGCAAACGATCAAAATCAATTATACAGGTTTGCGCAAAAGTATGGAAACAGACAAATATCTAGAGTATTGCAGATATAACAATGAAATTTTTTATCTCAGCGTTTTGGTATTTTTCGGATTTGATGAAACTATTAAGGTGGCAATACGACTTCCGGTCCAACCGGAAACGGACTCAAACTTTGAAATTTTAAATAGAACGCCCTGTATATTTCTACATTTTTGGATTCCTCTTAACATTTATTTACTTTAAAAAATGTATAAGGGTCTAAAGTCAACCGTTTTCGTTAAATTTACATTTTCATGAAAATTTTGAGCGATACACCACTTTCAATTTTTTTTAACATGTAAGTTATTTAAAAAGGCAGTAGAATTTCGTTTAAAAGTTAGATTAACAATTGATTAAGTAACTATTTGCGCTAGCTACATTTTAAAAATATTATACAGGGTGTTTTTTACGGTGTGCGGAAAATTGCTCGAAAACAATTGCTCGAATACAATTGCTCGAATACAATTGCTCGAAAAACAACAAATAAGAAACCTTCGTAACATGTACCAAATGAGTTTTAAAAGGTTTCTTATTTGTTGTTGAGATAAACATTATAAATATTTGAACATAAGATAACAACAATATAGTCAGAATCAGAAGTTATGTAGTATATAATATTTTCAAATATTTATAGTTTTTATTTCAACAAAAATTTAGAACGTTTACATGTATTTGTAAATCAATTTAAATAAATTTTTCTAAGGCTGAGCACATACTGAAGCAGAGAGCAAAGTAACGATCTTAACGGAGAGCAACGCGGCGAAATCAAACAAACGTTAACTTGTTACAACACGCATACTGAAGCGTCCAGGAGAGATGCACGATTATCGCTATAGTAGAGCAAAGCAGCGAGTTCAAACAAATTTGTTTTCGCTGCTCTCATCGCTCATTTAAGTTTTGTGATTTGGTCAAACTTGGTCAAATTTTGTATTTTTGCTAAAATGTAATCAAAGGTTGAAAAACTCATTCTGAAATATAAGTGAAATTTTTCCTGATGTTCACGAAGTTGTTCATATAAGTGATGGAATTCACCAAGTTCATGCCTACTTTTATTTATTGTATGAACACTACAGCTTCTAGTTTTTTTTTAAATTTAATAAATACCAAATTTTTAAGGCGGAATTTTTAGTTAGTATCTTATTCATGATTTTCGGACCGAAAACTGTGATCGACTAAATCCTTAGTATGTGTATAGTGCTCGTTTGTAGACTCGCTGTTGATTCACCGCTTTGCTCTCAAATAACAGCGCTGCTTTGCTCACCGTTCCAGTATGTGTTTAGCCTGAGTGTAAACAAATGTAAACAACTTTTTTACTACATTTAATTATTAACAAAAATTTAATTTTTTTTAAATTATTTCGAGCATTTTCCTTTCGAAAAATTGTTATTCCAGCAATTTTCCTTTCGAGGAATTTTCCATTCGAGGAACTGTTTTTTGAGTAATTGTATTCAAGCAATTTCCCTTCGAGAATTTGTTCAAACAATTTTCACCAAACCGTGTTTTACATAGTCTTGTAGAAAATTTGATTGTCTTTCAAAAACATTAACCATGTTTTATACCTAAAAATAATATTTTTTGAGATATTGCCATTTTATTGTAAATTATTCGGGCAACGTAATTTTTTCGAATAGGCTATGAATCCCTATGAAGGTAGACAGCGGTAATATTAAAACAATTGAAAGATAAAAGCAAAAAAGTTATATTAAATATCGTTTCCTCACTTATTTTCGATATTTCTAATAATGTAGATGTGAATTAACCATCTTTACGTTTAAATCGAGGTTTCTTAAAATTATGCACTTATTTTTTGGACCGGTGTAATGGGACAATTACTTAATCCTATAAACTATTTTTTTATGTTTCTACAGTTACAAATTTACAATACTGGCTGCATTTCTAACTATTTCAGGATATTTTAGTATAGCATTCTGTACATCTAATTTTGATTTAAATTTTAAAACGTTTTCTTTTTTTGATCCTCGAAAACATTAAATCAAAAAAGAGTCGGGAGTCGGTAGTTTTTTTGACTCCCGACTCCTCAAAAAAGCTTCGACTCCTCGACTCTTGACTTCCGACTCCGACTCCCCATCCCTGGTTACCGCCAATATTAATGAACAATGCCAAACACAAAAACCAAATGAAGCTGTGAGAAACTTGGTTTTAGTTATCGATATGTCGATATAGAAATTAAATCGATATTTATCGATGTATTAATATAATATCGCCCATCCCTAGTTTTAACGTTCAAATGACCTTAACCTTTAAGTAGTCGCACGGCGCCGCAGAGGCGCCAAGCGTTTTTTAAATCGTTGTTACATTTTTTATAATTTTTTTGTCACTAATATCTGTTTATGTATTCCTCAATTGTACTTTTAGGAATACGAATTATATAGTATTATTCATATTTCTCTATTTTACAGTCCGTAAAATGCAATTATGTGCTACTCGGCATGAACGCTATCATTTATGCCCTAGGGCTAAAAATCGACATTCGCAACAAATTTGTTCGCAATGCCATAAAAATATTTGTTCAGAGCATACAATAAAATTGTGCAGTGAATGCTTTGCATCCAATGTATGATTCGTATAAAAAAAAAAAAAATCTGTTTTTACAGTTATGTTTTATATACAGATATATATTTTTTATATCTTATAATTTATTTAGTCATTGTTATTCTTTTTAAGATTTAGCTTATATTTCATGAATAAAGCAGTTTAACACATTTTTAAGATTTTAAGTCAAAAATATTGTTATAAAACCCCAATGGTGCCTCCGAGGCGCCATGCGAGTAGTTATGTATACACAGTACATGCGACTAGTTAAAGGTTAAGAAAGTATCGAAAAGTAACGAATGTAACAATAATTTCTATTTAAATATCAAACATTCTCTGAAAAAAAATATTGACGAAACTGTTGGGTAATTTTTGTTGTTGACAGATTAGATTATAAAATTATTACTTTGTTTTTCGCGCCACCCTTTAAATATTTGGAGCCCCACTGGTAAATATTCACTGCTTTACCTGTTAATATAAACCTTCACTAGTTGAAAAGCAATATTATTTTTTGTATGTACTTTAACTGTCAAATTTGGGTTTTCAACCAATCACTAATCTTAAATCTTTTAGAGACTACCAATAGGAACATTATTACACGGTAATAATTTTACATTTCTCTGTCAAATGTTGATCCTCCTGTCAAATTTGCGTTTTCGGCCAATAACAAACTCAGATTTCCTAGAAACGACCAATAAACATAATCATACACTAATAATATCCTTTTCGCAATTAACAGATTTTCACGCTTTTATTGGTCGATTCTAAGAAATGTGAGTTTGTGATTGGTCGAAAATATAAATTTTGAGAAGAAATTTAATATTTTGGTCTTTATAATTTTCTGACGAATTTCGGCGTCCAGTAGCGTTACTTTAATATAGGTTAAACTACATCCCTGACGCACCACTCTGACAGTACTTGTAAAATTTGACATAACATACATTAATTTGACAGGTAGGTTAGGTGAAGGATATTTTCTGACAAAATTTAACTCGTGCATTGCAAATAATCTATAATTTTTGACAATTCTTCACTCATGCAAGTCGAATAAGAAAAAATCACTCGTGCAATTCGCGCATTCTTGTTTTTTCTCAGCATATTTACCAAAAATTATCAATAATTTTTAATGCACTTGTTATATTACTACTGATAATATTAACATTAACGAAATTCGAACTCTAGCGGTAACATAAAGATGAATAATTTCAAACAATTGGGAAGCAATGTTGAAACCCAAAAGTTTTTTCAGGCGCTGAACATCTTCTGCACCCACATAAACTATATAGACTGTCTTGTGGAGATGTTTCAATGTTGATGTTGTTTGTAAGGTATGGCAGGGAAATAAAACATTATATTTGCTTTCTAAAATCTAATCAGTTCCATCAATTTATGTAACAACTAGAATGCAACTAGAGATAATCACGAACGTATTAGTTGTAGTTAACATTTGCACATCATTTTCTTCAGCGTTAACTAATTTTTTTTTACAAACTCTGTCAGTATCACAATATATTTTTGTTACAAATAAGACAATTCAAACTATAACTACAATTTTCGATATGCGTTCTATATTCTACAACTTACTGTTAGAATTATAAATAAGCTGCTAAAATTTTAGTAGATAATAACACACAATTGTAACTTGCACACTTAATAAACTATAAGCGTAACATAATATCAACCAGTTATAAACAACAATTCTCACTCATCTATCTCGTAATTATTTACGCGATAGTTCGTGAAAATTTATTAACATGATTTGTAAACAGACGGGGACGTTTCGAACATAAGGACATGGAATTTAACTTTTAGTTTCGCACATCTAAAAAATTTTTACACATAATTTAATTGCTGTGATAATAAAAATCATCCAACATGTGTTACATAGACTCTTAATTATATGAATCAACAGGATAACCAAAACTTTTGGATGATATGAATATGAGTTGAGATGAAAAAATCGCTAATAAAATAAGACTAGTGATAACTATCAAATCCTGCATTTTAGAGACAAAAAACTTGAGAAAATAAAGTTATCTGGAAAAATTTACTGTAATCAAAGCAGACTAAAAAATTGGTTTTAATGTAATAAAAAGTAACTTTTAGTAGGCCGTATAAAAAAAATTACAAAATGAAGTTTGTTTTTGGATTGTGCATTTGATAAATTTGCGCAACTTGTGCAGGGTGGGCAACTTTCGATGTTTTAATAACGAATCTCGGTAACTATAAGAAGTATCGTAAAACGGACCCCGCTTCCTAGATCTCTTTTTTCGAGAAAAAGTTAATGGTGAAAACTAAAGTTGGTTATCTTCTTTTGTTTTCGAGTTATCACCGATAACTCGATTTTTCGACTTTTCGTTTTATGACTATATCTTGGTTGTTTATAAAAATAAAGAAAAATAATTTTGACGTTCTACATGCACTTATTTGATAAGAATGCAGGGGCGTAGACAATTTTTCAAAAAAATTCGAAATTCGAGTTGTGACATAAAATTGTATTTTTTCAAATGGAACCCATAGTTGGCTGTAGCATTACGAGAAAGAGGATTTTTCTCCATTCCAATAATATATATCAGGTGAGATCGATTTATTCATTTTCCTTACATTATAGCAAAAATTAGGTAATTTTTCATATTTTATTTTGTTCTCGTAGTAGGCTTATGTCATTAAGAATATACCTGGTAACACAAACTGTCATTATGTTGTTTTAACGATAATTTGACAGAAATGATCAGGTTTCATTGTGGATTGTTTTTATTTTTGTACCTTAAAAACACGAAATGGCGTACGAATATTACGAAAAATATATGTATGAATGTTTTATTCAAAGTAATAATAATTCTGAAGCTGCAAGTAAAACATATTTTAATCGTTGCCCATAATAAATCTATTCTTGGAAGATTAAAACAAAATTGCATTAATTGTGGGACATTTAACAAACCCACAACAGAGTAATAAAAAATTAAATATCGTGAAGAGGTTGTTACCAATAATCATCTACCATTTTCAAACAAGCAGAGATAAAATTATACAAACTAGAAGATAATTCAAAAATAATATAAAACTATTTACATTGAATTTCAAATTGACTTCCATTATTTGCAACACATAATTGATATCGCCTTGAAACACTCTGAACTGTGTTGTTAATATGAATACTAAAAATAGAAATAATCCACTGCATAAAATTTTCACTTAGTTCGTTCATATTATTATTGTTAATTTTATATAAATTGTCTTTAAAATGTCCCTAAAATGAGATTTTGTTTTAATCTTCCAAAAACTGGTTTATTAGGTAGAATTATTATTACTTTGAATAAAACATTCTTGCATATCATATTTTTCGTAATATTCGTAAGCCATTTCGTGTTTTTAAGGTACAAAAATAAACAATCAACAATTAAACGTGATTATTTCAATCAAATTATCGCTAAAACAACAGAATGACAGTTCGTTTTACCAGGTATATTCTTAATGACATAAGCCAACTACTAAAAACAAAATAAAATATGAAAAAATACCCAATTTTTGCTATAATGTAAGGAAAATGAATAAATCGACCCCACATGATACATATTATTGGAATGGAGAAAAAATCCTTTATCTCGTGAACTATAGGTTCTATTTAAAAAAATACAACTTTGTCACAACTCAAATTTCAATTTTTTTTTAATTGTCTACGCCACTGCATTCTTATCAAAAAAGTGCCTGTAGAATGTCTAAATTATTTTTCCTTATTTTCATAAACGAGCGAGATATAGTTATAAAACGAAAAACCGAAAAATGAAGTTATCGATGATAACTCGAAAACAAAAGACGATAACCAATTTTAGTCTCCACAAAAAACTTTTTCTCGAAAAAAGAGATCGAGAAAGCGGGGTCCGTTTTTTGATACCTCTTATAGTTACCGAGATTCCCTATTAAAACATCGAAATTTGCCCACCCTGTACTACTGCGGTATCGGATCAATCGGAATTACAGATAACCGAAGATATAACAATGGGGACTCTTTTGTACTAATAAAAAGCAAGAGATGTGTACGTTTTTGATTGTAAAGCGCCGCCTGTGTGCGAATCTCACAAGGTAACAAAAAGTGTAATACAGGAGAGGGGATAAAAAGGTAAGCGACCGGAACGTCCCTGAAAATAAAAGTAACGTTCAACTAAGATTAACTTACATTAGTAACACACGTCGGACTGCCATGCATATTGGGCTTCTCAAGACGCCTAAATTACCCGGACTCTGTAAAGTTCGTTGCAGTGGCGTTCGTCCGATATGTGATAACACAGATTAGATAACATTGATGTATGTAGAGTATTAGAAATATATTATTAACACAGTTATAAATCTTTTATAATTAAAATTAGATTGTAAGAACACAAAACTTCGGTTATTGGCTAGAGTTACCTAAGACTATGAGGAATGTATTTGAGTATTTGATACAACTTTGGTCTTTTGAAGCACAGTTTTTTTTTTGCCAAATCACACGAAACCTAAGCGTAATTCTAGGTAATACTTCACAACAATACGAAAGGATGGCGTCCGAAATTTAACGCGAAAATGCGCACTAAACTATAAAAAAGCTACTTTATTATTTATTTTTCTAAATAGTTAGATAATTTACACATAATATCTGTTTGCATATTTACTAACAATAAAACAAAAATTTCCTTCAAATACATTTTATCTGGAAACTTTTAAAAATCTGAAAAATCCACGTCTTTTAACAATAAAAATTCACTTATCCACTAATTTGAAGCATTTTTATGCTAATTAGACATACACATTATTTACGTATTCTTGACAATTAAAATATTGCTAACATTGTACGTATTTCTTTTTGGCATTTTTTTGTTTGTTGATTAACTGAAATTATCACACATAACGGATTTAAACTTTATTGTTTTTTTTTTTTTAGCAACGTTAAAATGTAATATGGGAACTAAAATTTTGGGTCGAATAATTTTTGTGTAGCATATGTTTTTAAATCAGTTAATAAATATTTATTTTATCATTGATTCTTTGGTTTTATTTGGCACATTATTCGTTCTAGTTAATTAAATGATTTAGTTTTAGCAGTAAAAGGCTACAGAGTATTAAAATACACCCACAATTACTTATTTTTTTGAGCTTCTCATGCGTAGTTCCCACCAACAGGTGTACTAACAATATATAAAATGATTGCACAGAAAATTAAACCGTGCTCTTCTAACATTATATACTCTTATAATACTGATTAGTCTTTTTTGGAAGAGTTATTTACAATATCATATATATCAACTAAAATATCTTATATAAGACTTTGTTTATGTTTATAAATACACTTTAATTGCGCTATTATCATTACATTATTGAAATTATATTTCCATTCAAATATCAAATAAACCGGTCTTGTTGAATTTCAGAAAGGACATCCATGTAAAGGGCTCATTATCAATTTTTTTATTCGTGATTTTACGTGATAATCAAGTGGCTCAACAATGTATCAAAACGAACATAAAAATTGACGTTTCCATGCATGTGGCTTAGTGGAATTCAACGTCTTTGTTTATCATTAATTCTTCTAATTAGCCTACGAGGAATGACGACATATTTAAATTGTTAAAAACATTTACCTATCTTATTCTTTACAAGTTTTTATCAGCAGCCATTCACTAACTAACATCTGATACTCTGCCATTATTTTAGATCGGATGAACCCAGGAAGACGGAAACTTAACTTACGGAGCTCTCTTCAATACTGGGACTAGGAAGCGCATTAGGATCTCCATTGGCGTGCTTTTGGCCCAGTCTTGGGGACGACCTTGAGTTGCTGGTCATGGATTGTATCGTTTGAGATCGTGGCCCAGCAAACCTCATGCTGTACGCTGCTCTATTGGGATCTGTAGCTCCATGCTATAAGGTAAGCCAATAGTAAAAATAGAGTTTTTTCAAACCTTAAGACACCAGTTTAGACAACATTTAAAGGTTTGCTTAATAGTATCAAGGGAAATTCTAAATTTTGTCAAAAAGAGTCATTTGAGCTAAATCCAAAATCTTGTGTGTGCGGCAATTTCGGCGAAATCCTAATTGTTTTTTTAAACACACCTACTTGGGTGAAATCCAAAATTTAGTTTTACGCAAAAGTTTTGGCGAAATCCTATATTATTTCAAAGGCAGCAATTTCGGTAAAATCCCAAATTTTGGTGAACACAGTCGGGTGAAGTTCAAAATTTTGCTAACGGCTTCAGTTTAGGCGGTTTACTAAATTTCAGCAAATGCAGCCTAATCGTAAACTTTGTTTATGCCATTACTTTAGGCAAGTTCATAAACGTTTTTGAGGGCATCAATTTTGACAAAAAGTTTAATTTTTGTTGAAGCTGTCAATTAAACAGATGTGAATTTTGTTAAAGATTGGATTGGTTAATACCAATTGATCTTCGATTGTTTTGCAAATTTATTTCTCGGTTTTTAGGAGGTATACCGGGTGTAAAGGAAGTGTAGTACACCCCTATTGTTTTCTTTTGTTTTCATATATAACTTTTTAAACAATAAACCTTTAGTTATTTATCGGTACACAACATCCACTTATCACCAAACAAACCCTATTTAATTAAATCAAATTAAGATTTTAATGATTTTCTTAGTTTTGTTAAATAGGTATTTTGTTAACGTCCTTGGAACAGAAAACAATTTGGTACGCTATAGAAAGAACGCGCTGTATGCGTACGATATTGGGAACATAAATTTGTCATCCAACAGTTTTTATCAAAAATTAAAAATTTTAAACGTTTAGAAAAGATATCTCCTTGTCAATTATAGTTGCTATTGCATAAACTGTAGACTACTGACAAGGGAGGGTTACGATACGTTGTCGCTAGAATTTGATTAGGCTGTGTTTATTGCATCAAGAACATCAAAACTAAATGTTTTGCAAAGTTATACGTGCCACTGGCCATTTCCTTCGGAAAAATTGGGGAAAAACTGAGAAGCTGAATATTTTTTTTGCGATCGCGTTGGCCATGAAACCGTCAGAGACAAAATCTAAATGTTTCTATTTACTAATGCGCGCATCCTTTGCAAGTGAAATGGTGCAAAGGTTTTGAAAAAATCTTAAACGGTTCCGGAAAAAAACGCCCAAAACGAAACCCCTGCATAAGCACTAGGAATTGAGTAAAGGTGGTATATCTGTATAACTATATCTATGTGACTTGCATAGGCGTTTAACCCGTTTTTACAAGGGCCTCGTTTTTCGTGTTTTTCTCCGGAACCGATTAGATTTTGCCTCTGGTTTCATGGCCAACGCGATCGCAAAAAACATCAGCTTTTCAGTTTTTCCTCTATTTTTCCGAAGAAAATGGCCAGCGGTATGTATAACTCTACAAAACATTTGGTTTTGATGTTCTTGATGCAATAAACACAGCCTTAATCAAATTCTAGCGACAACGTATCGTGACCTTCCCTGGTGAGAGTTCATAATTTAAAATTTAGGGTTTTAAATTTTATACAATGCCGGATTTTAAATTAAAAATGTGTTAGATATTCGTAGAAAATTGAAACTTAGTCAGACAGTAATTTACAGCTGTTAAAATACTAGGAAAAGTTTCTTAACACCAAATTTTAAAATACAGGTGTTGTTGAAAAGTTGTATATCAAGCCACCCCTAGGTATAGTATGGTGTTGACTGGATGAACCTAATATTATTAAATGACCGAAAACACTGTAAAATTACTTTAAAATAAGTCAAAGCAAGAGAGGCTTAATTTTTTTTTATAAGAACGACATTTTATTAATATTACCAAACATCTTGATGTAAAATCGCATTGTTTTTTAATTACTTTTTTTAGTCCATGACGAGAAGATTCATGTAATTTTTTGAAAACAAGTACAATCAGTATTACTTCAACTAATTAAAAAAAATGTGATCCCTCCTTTGTTGGAAGTACATAAAACTAATCTCTTATGTTACACGAAATTTAATCTTGAATAAAATTAACACGAATTTGCACTTAATGCCCGTAAAATATATCTCACCTGCGGCCCGTTGCCTTGGCGCACATTCTTGTACGGCTGGAACAACACTAAGTACACCTTGGGGGTAAACAGGCATCCCAATGCTACCGTTGCGCTTATGTTTAGACACATACACATGCTCACAATCTGCATCTGAAATAAGCAATTTTAAATTAAATAATTGAATAAAGTTTAAACCTTCTATAATAAAAATTAAATTGATTGTTACATTAGCCAACTTAAGAATATTAATAAAAACATGATTTCGTCTTGTAATTTAACTTTTTGCACAATAACAGAGTGACCATATAATTTTCAACCCAAACCTAAATCAATTCAGGTTGACAATTTTGTGGTTTGCTAAATACTGTTACACTTTTTTATACATTCGTTTAAGTTTCTAAAATTAGACGAGATACTGTGAAAAATGTTAAATTAATCAATTACTAACAACGCTCATTTTCTAGAAAATAATTTGCATACACCAACCTTGTAATCGTTGTTTGTTCCAAAGTAAATTGGAAGGAAAGCCAGCCATACAATGCAAGTAGAATACATTGTGAAGCCAATGTATTTCGCTTCATTAAAGTTTTCCGGTATCTTCCTAGTCTTAAATGCATACCATGTACATAAAATGATAAGAATCATGTTGTACACCAAAGACATAACAAGTGCGAAGGTAGACACTCTGCATGTTAAAACTGCCGTTAAAGGATAAGGGTATATTTCTCTAATATCAGGGCGTTCTATTAGTAACCACACGATTGCTCCCACCAGCTGTATGGAAACAATACCTAAACAAATACATACATACATAGTTAATGATCCATTTGAAGTGATAATCATGAATTTATATGTAAATTAGGTAAATTAAACTAAGGGTAGAATTTCACGTACATGTAGCGTCGAAAATTTGTACAACAAACTTCACAACGAGATGGGTTCTCTAATTAATCCCCATAAAATATGATTACAAAGTTAAATATTTGAATTGGTAACACAAAAAAATCAAGCAAACGCCATTGGCCCAGTAGTTGCTTTATAAAGAAACTAAATAACAACTATTCAATAAAAAGACCAAAATTATTAAGTAAGACCATTGACGTAAGGCTTCATACACACGTTGTTTACACTCTAAACCAGTGATTCTCAACACATGGGGCGCGCCCCCTAGAGATCTAAAGGGGGGGGGGAGAAGATTTGTTAATCAAAAACAAAACTATTTATTAAAACAACAAAAATAGAATAACAAAAATACCTAATGAAATTAACAGCATCTACTAATTTTCCGAATTTTAATGAATTTTTAAATTTACATCAGCAAAAAAAAGAAGCTAATAATAATACACTCAGTCAAAGGACGGTTGAAAAATAAACAAACAGTGTTTTGGCAGGACAAAAGAATTAGAAGGGGGACGCAATAAAAATTAATATGAAAATTTTCTTCACCTGTCCAATTTGCGTTTTCAACCAATCACTAATCAAAATCTTCTACAGACTACCAATAGGAGCATTGTTACAGGGTAATAATTTTACATTCTCCTGTCAGATGGTAATCTTCCTGTCAAATTTGCGTTTTCGACCAACAACAAACTCAGATTTCCTTAAAACGACCAATAAACATAATCATACACTGATATCATTTTCTCAATTACCAGTTATTTATGCGTTTATTGGTTGTTCTAAGAAATCTGAGTTTGTGATTTATCGAAAATATAAATTTGGAGAGGGAATTTTACATTTTGGTCTTGATATTTTTTTGACGATTTCGGCGACCAGTAGCGTTATTTTAATATAGATTAAACCACACCCCTTACGCACCACTCTGACAGTACTTGTAAAATTTGACATAACATACATTAAATTTGAAAGGTAGGTTAGGTGAAGGAAATTTTCTGACAAAATATAACTCGTGCATTGCAAATAATCTATAATTTTTGACAAATCTTCACCCATGCAAGTTGAATCAGAAAAAATCACTCGTGCACTTCGTTCATTCGTGTGTTTTCAGCTCAATTTGCATCCGGGCATATCTACCAAAAATTATCGATAATTTTCAATGCACTTGTTTTACTACTGAAAATAAAATTTGATTCAAAAAGAGGGGCGCAGATATACAAAGCTTGAGAATCACTAGCCTAAATAACAAATAACCACACACTTTTCGTTTCAAGTGCTAAGAAAAAAATTCACGAAAAGTTGAAAGTGTGCATTTTATCGCAAACCAATTTAATGTAATCCTAAACATTTGGCTAAAAATTTCAAAGACATTTTATACACGCCTCAAGACGATAAATTCACTGTCAATTTGTAGACCTCAAATGTAAAAAATTTCATGGTTAATTAAAAAAGTTTAATTGCCTTGCACTTTTTCCCAAGAAAAATAAACTTTTTAAAAGTAAACCAATGGACTAAAATTTTGATGAATACCGGTTATGACAATTATAATATCTATGTATACCCTCAGCTCCAACAACTTACGATAAAAACATAACTTAAGAACTATTTTATGTATTGAAAAAGTAACTTTAAACATTACATTTTAAATTTAATTGTAATCGACAATAATTATGTAATGAATGCCCTAGCAGATTTTGCTTCAATGCCGAATATTTTTAACTACATGAAAAATAACATTCCAGTTGAATACTACAAGGGTTTTTTATAAACAGCTTTGGATAATTGTGTGCTTTTCCATTCTCGTTGGTAACAGGTTTCAGCATTTACGGTAAAATTTTTCAATCTCAATTAAATAAGTTTTGACAGCACCGGAATAAGAATGAAGCACATTCAATTTGCGGAATAAATTTCCGATATACTGCAACAATTAAATTACGCCCAACTTCTCATAACAAATTAAGAAGCTGAGTAATTATTCAAAACGAAGCTGGGTTATTCAAGAATTGTGTCAAGAGTTTTTATTAAAGATAAGATAAATTAACATCGTGCCGACAATATCTCACCCTTGAATTTAATTTACCGCTGAAGATAGATGAAACAATGTTAAACCACCTGTGTAAAATACGTTAAAACCAATTCAGCAATGACACGAGTGATCTCTTGTTAGTGTTCAATTATTTATTTATCCAGACCTCTAGCAAACGTCAGAATTACTAGCTGCAGTTTGTCAGTTTCTTATGTTTTATGGGCTATGTTTATTCCTCGCGCGCTATCAAAGGGTAGCATTCGAGCAGTAAAGCTCCAACTTTAACGATTACGACATGAAAAATATATATTGCTACTTTTTATATCTTATTTGACACGATGCAGCTTTGTACTTTACGTCAACACATTCAATTCGAGCTCTGTAAAAAGTTGGACCCACCAGATATGCACACGATTAGAATGACAAACCACTCCGTAAAAAGCATACAAAATAAATGTTGCACCTTTTTACACTGAACCAAGCATTTTTTTAAAAATATTTCATAGCAAGATTTTAAATAAATCAAGTGGTTCCCAAAATAAATCTGAATAAATAATACTCTAAATAAATATACAGGGTATCCCAAATTCGAGTAAATGCATGGGGATCTCTCTTATCTTAAGAGCTACGAAGTCGGTTAAATTAGAGCAAAGTTGCAAAATTAGACGCTCATCAAATATCTGCAAAGAAATTTTCATAACTGTCGTAGTTCAAAAGTTATTCAAACTGAAAAAATTGATTTTCGTTTTCTTGCCCCATTTCCTAAATTTTTTTAAAGATATCGACAATCTGGAAGCACTTCTCCACGGCAACTTCTTACACTTTATATTTTGAAATAACATAAAATTTCCAACAACGTTTCGTCTCTTTAGAAACATCAACAATTTCATTTTTTTAAATACGGCGAAAAAATTTTAATCTCATAGTCGGATAGCATTTTGTCTTCTGATTTCGATCATATATGACACTTAATATCTAAAATGATTTTTTACCACCAAAATATGAAAAAAATTAATTTTTGTCCAATTTTTTATTCAAATATTCTTATACAAAAAAAACTATTTTTTTGTTGTACTGTTAAAACTGCCGCTTTGAAATTAAGATGATCGTAATTAATTGTATAATTTGTAACCATCTAGATATTCTTTGATATTTGTGCTTTTGTTCGCAATTTTTATTTTCACGATGTTCTGCTTGTACATTTTTAATTAATTTATTTATTCGCTATCCCTTCGTGTATTGCGGTGTATTGTTAAAATAATTTTTGTCAATAATGGTAAATGAAAGGTGTTACAATTCACAAATATGATATTGTAATTCAAGTGTTAAATTAACTGTTAAAAATTAAAAAACATGTCATGAGAAACCAAATTCTGTGTATATTATGACATTTCTCGAATTCCCTAAAAAGTGTTGATTGTCAAATTTAATCAAATGGATTTTACAAACAAAGAAAAACAGGACATATTAAAGAATTTCTAGCTGGTTACAAATTATACAATAATCACGATCATATTAATGTCAAAGTGACAGTTTTAACACAACAACAACAAAAATTGTTTTTTTGTATAAGAATATTTGATTAAAAAATTGTTCTCAAATTTTTGTGGTAAAATATCATTTAAGATATTAAGTGTCATATATCATTTAAATCAGAAGACAAAACGCTATCCGACTATGAGATTAAAATTTTTTCGCTGTATTTAAAAAAATGCAGTTGATGATGTTTCTGAAGAGACGAAATGTTGTTTGAAATTTTATGTTATTTCAAAATATAAAGCGTAAGAAGTTGCCCTAAAGAAGCGCTTCCAGATTGTTGATATATATATTAAAAAACAAGAAAATATTTTTTTTCTGTTTTTCTTGAATAACTTTTGAACTAAGAGCTTTGAAAATTTTCCTTGCAGATTATTGATGAGCATCTAATTTCGCAAATTTGCCCTAATTTAACCGACCTAGCTCTTAAGATAAGCGGGATCCTCATGCATTTACTTAAATTTGGACACCCTGTATATGATATTACTGTGATTCTTTAAAAAAAGAAAGTGTTTGCAATCAATTTTCGCGCATAAATCATGCCAAAACCACATATATTTGTGAGGCATGTAGTGCTGAACAGTGAATTCCGATAAATAAAGAAAATTTTACAAATTTTATTTAGGATTGTGTGTTGAACTATTATAATATTTTTGAAAATATAATTTATCTTATGTTGGAACATAGTTTGTTTCATGATGTAATATTATAAGTTGTCTTTGTAAAACATAAAAGGTCGTATTGATAAAAATGAACCAGTAATACTTTCAAACAGGAGTTATTTTTCTTAATATTACGCCACGCGCATTGTCGCGTAAAAATAAGGGGTGCTCCGGTCGAGGTTTGCTACCACAAAGCAGATTCTATTCGAAACCATAAGTTCTTTAAAAAAACTGCAATTTTTTAAAATTTAGATTTGATGCTTACCTAAAGCTATGGCGATTTGAGATATAGGAGAGGTGTACACAGGTCGTTTGATGCTCTTGACTCCTCGATTGAAAATGCGAGATATCCTGTTTGTTTTTGTGAAGATTGCGCTATAGCACACACTTAGACAAAGGCCCAAACCAATTCTCATAACTGCACAAGTTTCGACTGTAGGTTTGGAGAGGATGATAAACGACATTAAGTAACAACATAAAACTCCACTGAGCAAAACGTAGCACAGTTCGCGCCCAGAAGCCATAATAACTGGTGTGCGATTGTAGTGAATGAAGACGGCTATGGTGAAGATCGTACAAAGAATTCCAACAGAGCTGAACACTAGAGGGACCAGCGCCCAAGGACTTAACCAGTCCAGAACTAGAGCTTTCAGCTTCACACAATCGGTTTTGTCTTCGTTGGGACCAAATCCAGCCCCGCAAGATTTGCACGTATCGTTGAAAACGTACGCATCTTCTCTGCAAGCTACGCACATCCAACAACACTGGTCCTGAAATTTCAAGGACCGGTAAATAAACCAAATTTTAATAAATCACAACACAGAGCAACCAAGCAAATTTCATGCAGCAATCAAAAGTGTATTAACACACACAGGGCCAGATCTAAGAGGCACGAGCAGGCCAACTACCCAGAGCAGCAAATTTGAGGGGCGGCAAAATTGGTAGAAAGAGAAAATTAAAATCAATAAAAAGTCAGAGCATACATAAATACATCAGAGTATTAGAGTAGGGGAAGATGGTATATACTGGGACATGGTATATAGTGGGACAACAGAGATTTTGGCCATCTGTTACCCCGTACTTGAAGTTTTTTTACATCAAAATAGCGGTTAAGCAGTCCCATTATATCCTGTCTACAGTATGTGTCGTAAACAATGTCATAGTGACTTGCACATGTGAGGCATGTTTGGTAACTGCGCATTGTTTTTTTGTGGTTATTCAGTTTATGTGCTAAAACTTTTTTATTTATTTAACAACAATTAGAAAATTTGGCGTAGGTGTACCTTACAGTATATTAAATGTATGTACAATGTTAAAAATAATCATCCAAAAAATAATCACAAGTTTTTTATTAAATCGTTGCTTTTAAAAATTGATCACATGGTGCATTGTGGGACAATGATGATAATCAGGTAAATTTTCTGAAAAAGACTTCCGACTTTAGATTTTCTTTCTCTAAAAACAGAGATAAAGACCAAGGTTTCGAACCGTAATTTTTTTCGTTCCGATTCAATTAAAAAAATATATATCGGTTCGGTTCCGGTTTTCGTTCCGGAAAAAATAACGGTTTTTTTCGGTTTTCGGTTTTCGGTTCAGCTCAGAATTTTCTGTGAACGTCCCTGATTGTACAATAGGACTTTACCATGAGAGCATAAGGTGACTATTCGTCCCCGATTTTCGGGAACAGTCCCCGAAAAAGACTCAAAAGTACCGGATTATCCTTGTCCCTGATTTACATAATTTTCTCATAAATTAATGTAAGCTATTTTACGGCATTGTTGGAAAATTATGCATATCTGATAGTCTGGCAACAGTCTGGTAACAGTGTAACCGCTCATTGGAAACGAAAATTGGAGTGGGAGAAAGTTTTGAACGAGCAAAATTTTCGAGTTTTTACTTTCCGTTCTTTTTTTGAAGTTTGCATGATCTCCACGAAAATTAGTCGAGGTTTTTTTTTCATAAACTTTGGTTAGTGTCCCCAAAACTTCGGAGTAAAAAAATGGACACCTTACTTTACCATGCTAAATTCATTACTTGCAAATGTTGGCGACCCTGATTATTTTATGTAAACATAAAATTTGTTCAGAATTAAAAACAATGTAAGACTTTTCACTTGCACTTTCAATTTGGTTAGGATATCCGCTTCCTTAAGAAAAATATCGCGGTAGTCTGGTTTCCTATAGCTTTATATTGATTTTATGCAACTTAATAATAGATATGCATCTTTAACTGAAGGTTCCCATAGTAAAATCATCCTCCGGACTCAAATTTCATATGCTCGAAGTAGTGCAGTGTTTCCAAAATGCAAAATAAACGTAATTTTATGAAATTTCAAAAATTTGCGTTTTTAATTTTTTTTATACGTAAAACGTAATAACTTCCTTATTTATTATCATATTCCGGCGATTTTTTTAAATTATTCTCTTCGTTTGGCCAAATTGCGCTGTAAAATTATTCTTCACAAGATTTAATAACTGTCAAATAACTTTAAGGTGCGACCTCGTACATTTTGGAGAGCGCGTGTAGCGTAAAATGTTATATACGAGCAATTTGTTTTATTTTTATAAATAGGTCACTACTAGGGTTTCTTATATTTGGCCATTTTACTTGTCCCAGGATTCCGGGAAGAAATCGGCCTTTGTCCCGGCATGTAATAAATTATATCAATATTTTTAAATAAATAATCTAAAAAATTAATGGAGCGGTTTATTACTTAACTCCAAGTCATATAGTAATACAGTTTGCTCCATGATTATTATAAATAATTAAATAATATTGGTGAGAGAAATATACATTTCAAAAATATAACCTTTCTATTGCAATTTCATATTTATGAACACAATAATATAATTTTTACAATGAACTTTTGCAATGTAATTAAAGAAAACAAAGGTGATCTGTGCTCTTTGTGCACTTAGTCTTTTTCTTGATTTATTAACAAAAAGTCCTGCTGCATAAAATGTATCTCGGTCTCTATTGCTGTAGCTGAAATTGCTTTAAGCAGCAAAGAAACATCGTTATTGCAAATAAAATTTAATTTATAAGCTATTTTGCTTCGCATTACTATGGTACACAAAAATTAAACCGTAAAAGTGTTTTGAAGACATTAAATTTGTCATGGAGCCCGGGCTTCTTTACGCCAAACTAAAAGCAAAAATATGAAAGAGAAAAATTATTTTCAAATAAAAATAAAGTTTGTCCATAATTTACTGTTGGTAAAGATATTTATAATAAATTCTGATAAATTATAGTATTACAAAGATCTTAGCTCAAAATAAACAAAAATAACACTTTTCTTAAATCCCGGGAATTCCCGGGACAAAAAGCATTTCCCGGGAAATATAAAATAGCTTAAAATGGACCGGGATTCCGGGAAAGAATCCCTAATCACTACTATATCGAGACGAAATTGTAACAAAATATTAACGAAGTTTTTGCAACAAACATAACTCAGATATCTTTGTGTTTGTGGCGTCCTGACGTGTACAGTTTTTTAAACACTGTTATTTTCTGAATAATAATGTCAACAGCACTTTTAAAATTACAATCAAAATAAACTTACCTTCATGCAAAGTACCTATAATAGCGCTTATTAATTTCCTAATTCCTAATTCAAAAATGTTGACCGAATTAAAAATGCAAGTAAAGAATCTTACAAAGTTTATGGTTAAGAAAAACTTTTATGTTTACACTTTTGCCGTAAAACAATCAGGAGAGCCAATATCTGCAAAAATTTAATTATGCATGGTAAAGTCCTTTGTACGATATTTTCAGTAAGCACCCTGTATATTTTGATATATGGAATAACAATTCGTCGTTGCATATAATAATTTGAATTTCCCTCGCGAAACAGTGCTGCAAGCAGCAAAATATTTTATGTTTATGTTAGTGTCTTTTTTTTGAGAAAAAAGATATCTACCTGCCTCCTTTTTATACAGGGGGTCCCAGAATACATTTCCAACATGGGGATCTCGCTTATCATAAGAGATACAGGTTTGCTTAAATTAGATGAATTAATCCTAATTATGAGAGGAGCCACAATCAATTTTTAAAAGTATAAAATTCCTCGTACTTCAGACGTTATAGCAAAAAATATGAAAATGTTGAATTACTTTTTCTCTTGTAACTTTTTTTGTTTTAACTATTAGATTAATTTTGTTTGTACTTTCTTAGGCTACTTTTTAATGTAGAATGTAACTGTTATTTTAAATTTTTTTATCACTTGCCATTTATGAGATATTACCCCTAACTTACTTTTTTCTTATGGGCCGCGAAGTTGGCAATGGAATAGTTAAATGTATAATGAAAACTTTAACATGTTGAAATTTTTTAGATTTTTTGCCATAAAAACAGTTTAGAAGCTAAGCAAATATACTAAGAGCTAGCTATATACCCATAAAAGGCAACGAAGGGCGCGTAATTACAGAAATTTGGAAATCAATTTAAAAGAATATGGTTTATTCTAGAAACCAACCAAAAATCCAAAACAAATCAATGAGGAATTTGAATTATTGTTTTTACACAGTTTCTATGGAAAAGAATGTAGCATCTCTACATCTAAAATTTTTGATTATTTTAAATGTAGCCATAATTATAACAATTTCTACAAAATCTATCGAATTACACAACAATACTAAAAAATTCTAATAAATGACACCGCAGACAAATGGTAACTGTCATTTGACATTTAATTACTTGTTTTTTTTTTTTTCATAGATAACTTGATAAGCGATGGGCAAAATACGATTTTTCTTGATTATGTGACTTATTTATAAAAATATACAGGGTGAGTCACGACGGACGCGTCGGAGTTTTATGGCGAAACGCTTTATATTTTCCAATTTCTGTCGCTGTTAGATTATGTAAGTCAATAAGGGCTACATTTTAAAAATATTTTCAAACATACAGGGTGCTCCAAAAAAGAGTGGCATATCAAAGTTATACTTTTTCTTATGGAACACCCTGTATATTTTTACATTTTTGGATTCCTCTTTAAATTTAATTAAAAAAATGTATAAGGTCATATGGGTCTAAAGTCAACCGTTCTCGTGAAAATCGCATTTTCATGAAAATACAGTATTTTCAAAAAATTTCAACATTTAAAAACTTTGAGAAGTCTGAAAAAATTCGCTTGGAGATAAGATTGACAATAGATTATGTAACACTTTGCACCACCTACATTTTTAAAATATTATACAGGGCGTTTTTTACGCTTGGTCAAACTTGTGAAACTTTAAACATCGATAACTCATTTTTTTTAAATACAACCCCCTATATTTTTTTACACCGTCTTATAGAAAATTGGTAGAACCGAGTGTCGTATTATAAACATACAAAAAAATGGTTTATAGGATTTAGTAATCATCTTATCATACTGGTCCAATAAATAAATGCATAAATAATTTTAAGAAATATCGATTTAAACGTGAGATTGCTCTTCATTATAAAAAAATGTCAAAAATGCGTAGGCAAAAGATAAAACTAAACCTTTCTTATTCTTTCGTTCAATTGTTTCAAATTACCGCTGTCTACCTTCATAGCCTACTCGAAAATATTACTTTGACCTAATAATTAACAATAAAATCGCAATATCTCGGAAAATATCAATTTTAGGTATAACTCTTACAGGCATGGTGGTACACCTTATGTACCACCATTTTTGTTACCAATGCTGCATGGTGGTACTGAAATTGTACCACCTAATTTAATATTTCTGCTGTTCTGCACGATCGCTTAAACACTGTACCACCTATGCCAATATGTACTGACATAACGTAACTTTACGCTGCAGGTCAGAACCCGATAGAAATTGCTTGCATTGATTGTCTGTCAACTCATTTTAGTTGTATTTTGGACCCCAGTAAAGTGTACAAAAATAATTTGTTGTAATTAGTGTAATTTTAACATAAAATAATTGTGTTTATGTTAAATCTGTCTGCTTGTGGTATGGTTTACACTTGACATTGTTTTCATATTTAAAATAAGTTTTTCTTGTGTTTATTTGACAATAATTTGGTGGTACGTTATTTGTACCACTGTGAACATTCAAACAAATAATCACTATTAAAATCATTATACAATTTAGAAGACTTGCCATTTAAATTGAAAGGATTAATTTCTTGCGAAAATTGAAGATATTCCGACTGACCAAGAATCTATAATTGGTGAACTAGATGATACAGAGCAGGTAAATAAGGAAAGGGAAGTTAATTTAGAAATGGATACTTTAGAAACTTATAAAAATTATTCTGATTAGTCAGATTCTGATAACAATATGCCACTGTCATTTTACAAAAATACAAGTAATAACATTCAGGAGGCACCCAGCTTGACGAATCTTTGACTAGCTGCTGTTCTGGCCAGTTTGAATATTATGCTGGAATTACAGATATTGTTTATCAAGTTACTGATCCTACACCTTATAAAATATTTAGTTTACTGTTAACCGAAAAAAATTATTGAAAATATAGTTTTTCAAACAAATCTGTACGCACAAAGAAGTAAAATAAAAAAAAAGATTACAATTTGTGATAAATCAAGCTACTCAAAATTTCGCATTACAGGCATAGTGGTACATAGGGTGTACCACCTCACCAGGAGTTGCTGAACCCGACGAGGATGCTAAAACATATATTTTTCTTTTTTATTCTGCATCCTCTTTCAAATGCATTTAGTTTCGTTGTTAATAAATAATTTTTAATTTTGTGTGCAGCACGGGCAAAAATATGTCTGCTTTTTATGTGCCTGTAAGAGATAAAACAGTATTAATGTTTTCGAAAGAGAATTAAATTTTCTATAAGACGGTGTAAAAAAATATAGGGGGTTGTATTTTAAAAAAATGAGTTATCGATGTTTAAAGTTTCACAAGTTTGACCAAGCGTAAAAAACGCCCTGTATAATATTTTAAAAATGTAGGTGGTGCAAAGTGTTACATAATCTATTGTCAATCTTATCTCCAAGCGAATTTTTTCAGACATCTCAAAGTTTTTAAATGTTGAAATTTTTTGAAAATACTGTATTTTCATGAAAATGCGATTTTCACGAGAACGGTTGACTTTAGACCCATATGACCTTATACATTTTTTTAATTAAATTTAAAGGGGAATCCAAAAATGTAAAAATATACAGGGTGTTCCATGAGAAAAAGTATAACTTTGATATGCCACTCTTTTTTGGAGCACCCTGTATGTTTGAAAATATTTTTAAAATGTAGCCCTTATTGACTTACATAACCTAACAGCGACAGAAATTGGAAAATATAAAGCGTTTCGCCATAAAACTCCGACGCGTCCGTCGTGACTCACCCTGTATAAAGCAACAGTTACCTTTTACATTAAAAAGTAGTCTAAGAAAGTACGAATAAAATTGAACTAATAATTAAAACAAAAAAGTTACTAGAGAAAAAAGGAATTGGACATTTTTATATTTTTTGTTATAGCATCTAAAGTAGGTACGAGAAATTTTGTACTTTTAAAAATTGATTGTGGCTCCTCTCATACTTGGGAATAATTCATCTAATTTAAGCAAACCTGTATCTTTTATAATAAGCGAGTTTCACATGCTGGAAATGTAATCTGGGACACCCTGTATAACTCCTTTTTTTATGTCACTGTTTTTTTATAAATTTATTTTATGGAACAAAAGACTTGTTATTTAACAAATACCTGCAAAAATTACACTCACTGTCAAAAAAAAATTATAATTAAATATAAAGTGCGGCAAAACTCATTTTTAGGCGGCGGAATAGCTAGATCAGGCCCTGAACACAGGTTTTAAACATTATTTAGAACAATACAGATTAAGCTGGATCCACATCAATAAAAATTTATGTTGTATTTTGTATTTCAAATTCAACACAAACATTTGCGGCGGAAATTTAAATCTGGTTAAGTATTTTACCACGTAAATAGTTATCTTGTGCGTTGAACGGCCGAATCCACTTGTGCACGTTTGTTTATGCAGAACAATGCACTCAAAATCAAGTCCACATTGATACGACTATGCGGCGCAAAACTCTTTGAAGTTGGCTAAAAACCGACAGCACGATGGATAGCGTGCGTTGTCGTCACGAAATTATTTGCGTGCATTTCTATGCGGCGTACAGTCCACACCAACAAAAATTTCGACGCACACGAGCAAATTTGTGTCAAATACAACGCACAACGCAAATTTTTATTGGTGTGGATCCAGCTTAAAGGCGTTCTGCAAAATCTTTAAAATTTTTATTAGATATTGATTGTATAAAGTCATTTTAACAGCTTAAATTTCACCACGACAGACAGCTTTTTATACGTGGGTGATCAGTCATTGAAATTATGTGGTTGTATTTCCCATAAAACGTGCAGCAAAATGTATGAAAATGGAACACTGACAAAAAGATATGTCTGTCTTTGTTGCGACGATTAATTTTACTTGAAATGCGGTTGAGAGACTATTATCTACAATTTAGTAATTCAGTTAAAGTGCTTCAACTTTCACCGAACCCCTGAACGTATCGTTTAGTTGTGAATAGCAAGCAATTCGATCCTTTTTTTTTTGTGTTTTGTGGTAGTGAATACAGTTCGGCTTTGTGTAACAACTCATTGTTTATACTAAATTGTAAAGCTGATTAGTAGTCACGAACAATACAAAAAAATTCATCGCGTCAAATGAATAAACAAAATTAGGTGATTAAACAATTGTTAACCAGAACAACAACAAAAATAAAGTACGGCATTTAACGAAATGTACACGTTTTAAATTAAATCCAATATTATGACTGTTAATTGGTATTTAAAATTAAAATATTTTTTTTTAATAACGTGAAACTACAAGTTAGTGGTCTTAAAGACTAACCAGCAGCTTATTTTCAAACTTAAATTACTACTTGCGATCTCCAGAACTCTGACCGAGCGGCCATTCGCTCTTTTAGTCTGATGGTGTATTTTTGTTTTTTCTGCACACTGACTTTCACCGCGTACTAGAACTTCACTACACTAGATCATGTGGTTTTGATCGCTTAAGTCTTTCAAAGTTGAGAAGGTTCTAGCAGTTGAATGGCTTCAATGTTGACATGGTCGCGTAACCTAGGTCCATGTCCTGGGCGGGGTGGGGGGACATTTGAAATGTAACTTTTTTTTAAATGTAGAAGGTTGTGCTAGCCTTGTGCTGGCGTTAACCTGGCTTTATATTTTTGGGTAAAATTCTTAATTTCTGCCTCGACTGTCTCTATTTTAAGATCCTGATGGATGTTTTTGTTTCTCACATACCAAGGGGCATTAAGAATGTCCCTCAGAACTTTGTTTTGAAATACTTGTATCCTACTAGGTAGTATTTGATGGTCTGGTACATCCTAATAGCTGTACTCCATATGTCCATATGGGTTTTAGGACCTGCTTATACAACAGCAATTTATTATGCACCGTTAGTTTAGATTTGCGACCTAGTAATCCAGTACATGTTTCTGTATTTTAGTTTCAGTTCTTCATATATCCTTCCAGCGGAGCTTGGTATCAAGAGTCAAGTCCAAGTACTTAGCTGTATTTGAATATAGGATGGTCGATCCATTTATGGTTATGGGAGTTCGCTGTTCTATTTTCTTATTAGTGAACATAGCTTGTACATATTTATTTTGGTTAACCTGTATTCTCCACTTATTGGTCCAATAGCTGATATTGCTCACGGCTTCTTGTAATTTACTTACAGCTTCCACTTCGCTACTTCCCACCGCTAATATTGCGGTGTCATCTGCACAGGTTGGTACTGTTATTCCTGTGGTTTTGGGGATGTCATATGTATATAGGAGATATAATATAGGACCAAGCACGCTACCTTGCGGTACTTGCGTTATTTTAGTTCTGAATACTGCTCTTGCTGTCGAACCCAAAACATTATTTCGGAAATATATGATTTATTAATTAATAACTTAATCGACTAAGAAAAACAGCTAGTTTTTCGACAGTTGATGTTGTATTTGGATCATTAAAATGGTATTCTAGCCCAGCGTTTCTCAAACTATGGGTCGCGACCCAGAATTGGGTCCCGTTAAATTTTTATTGAGTCGCGAAACTGTTTTGATAAAAATACAAAGAAAAATAAAAACAAAATATAAGACTTTAAATTTATGATTTAAAAAGCTTTAAAATGACATTTCTAGAGGTATTTTTTCAAAAATTTTGCTTGCGGGGATTGAGACCCCCTCCTCTATGGATCGTACTCTCATTTCTAGAAAATTATTTGGGTCGCGTGTTTAAAAGTTTGAGAAAAGCTGTTCTATCCTACCATAATTTTTACTGAATGGCTCTCAAAATTGGTAGACATATTTTAAAGCATTTATATTTTAAGGTACTGACTGAGCATGGCTTGCGAGTATTGGCAAAAATTTGTATTCTTTTATACGATTCGTTTATTTTAAAATAGGACAAGTCAATTTTTTGTTATTGCGAGATAGGTTTGCGTTTCAATAGTTTTGAAAATATTGGTAAGCGATAATATACAAATTTTATGCATTTTATTGGGCTGAATAATTAAAATTTATTATCCAATAGTGTTTAGTATTGGCTAAAGAAAATAAAGTTTTTTTTTACCCAAATATACTTACCTCACTTTCATAATTGGTGAGTAATTGTAAACGTTAATTAAACGACTATATTTCAGTCGAATCATCCGTTTTTTAAATAGTACAACAAACTATTATGCTAGTTTATTTAAATATTTATTAATTTGATAAATAAAAAGGAAACCATAAAAGAAATAATATTTAATACAGTAAAAAAAAATAACATAGCAAATAATAATTCATTGTTATTAGGAATTCCAGCAAAAGTATACATTTTTGTTAATACTTTTGATTAGTTTATATTTATATTTGGAGTTTCATTTGAGAGTTAACATTTTAAACAATTAAGGATGAATAGGAGGTACATACCTATGGTACATATGACTAACACTATATCGGGTGTTCATAAATAGTCGGCAACTTCCATGATTTTCTAAAGCTTGTAACTCAAGTTTTTTAAATGCAAACCTCTGTATATTTTTATGTCATCGAATTCGTCTTTAAGAGAGCTTCATTTTTTGTTAGGTATGTCTTATACCCATAACTTATACTTTTCGAGATATTCGAAATTTTTTCTTCTAATCGTTATTGAAGCAAATGGAGTGCCGTAGAAATCGAGAGATCAGGAGATTTTTTTTAAATAAATACTTAAAACCCTCAAATTTTTTTTTTGTTGCAGCGCCGCATAAAAACCTGTAATATTTTATATTGATGGAAAGCTAAATAAAGGCGGTCAAAAAAATTTAAAAAAAAGTGGCGTGTTGTATTTGAAATTTAAAACTTGCTATTAGTTCCAGAGAGATGACTCACCCTGAATATATGAAAATATTTTTATCGTGTTGGGTAGAAAACACTGTATCAAATTGCGTTTGAATCAACTTTTTATCTCAAACCATTTAGCCACAATCGAACGATCCAGCACAAATGACTCACCCAGTAGTTATCGTCTTTAATTGCAAAGCTTTGTTTACTTTATTAACTTCTTGCTATATTAAATTTCATGTAGATAACGTACATGAGAATTTGATATTTATTTTTTGCAAATAGTTAGTCTGCTTGGAGTGAGTATTAAGCTAGATCCACACCAAGCTAGCAAGCAAGAGCGAACGATGTTTTCTGCGGATGCTCACTGCTCAGTCGGTGTTCAAGTGAATGTATGATCGCTCGCGCTCGGAGTTGTTCTGAAACGTGTCGGTACTTCAAAGAAAGATCGTGCACTTGCTCGGTCAGTTTGGAGGAGATTTTTGGATATTTAGATTATTGTGTTGGTGATTTTAACGTGTTTAACATAATTTTGTGAACAGTGCCAACATACCAACATTAAAATACCGTTACGTTATTGTATTAAAAATTATAGTTATTATAACGTTATCGGGTATCGTTAGGTTGTTTTCATTCCTGGTTTTAATACAATAATAGAATACTACAGGGTGTCCGAGTTTACTTGAACAGGATGGAGATCTCGTCAACGGTAAGAGATACAGAGTTGGTTAAGTGAATCAAAATGATCTATGATTTGAGAGCAATTATAAAAAAATCTTGAAAAAAATTTAGTGTTTGCTCTACTCATTAAAAACAAAAAAATGACGTTCTCGATTTTTGCTCGTACTTGCTTATTTAAAATCATACCCAAAATATTTTTCGACAGTTTTAAGAAATTTTTTTCGCGTATAATTAAAATTTGTTAATAAGTTTTCTTCATTTGTTTTTGTTATTTTAACATCAACTTTCTTATTTTAAATACGGGTCGTAGTTAGCTATGACACCATTAAAAGGAGATTTTTTTTCCTCGTTTTATTGATGAATGGGCTGTTAGGTTTATCTTTAGAAATAAGCAAGTTATAGCAATATTATTGTATTTGTTAAATTTAATCGAAGTGGCCATTGAAGAACAAAACAAACCATCACATAAATACACTAGCTGTACTTAATTAAACACAGAATCCTAAATAATTTAGGATATTTTTTAAATTACATAATAATATATGATTTTCCAATTACTATTACTATTGAATTTAAATTAGAACATGCGTTCAATGTGTAGCCCACTCTCCATCGGGCAAAAGGAATTTGAGATCTACAATTTGTAGATAATAATTTTCCCAAGCATATTACTTTTTATTTAATAAGTCAATCTTAATTCTCCAATTGTGTTCAACTGTCTTTTTATGAGTAGCTGGTTTAAGAACATTTCTTCAGCGAATGCTCGCTCTTGCATATTCTCGCTCGCTCGCTTGATGTGGATCCAGCTGTAGACCAATAATTATCTTAGTTATATCCTTACAAGGGAAGGTCACGATACGTTGTCGCTAGAATTTAATTCCGGCTGTGTTTATTGCATCAAGGGCATCAAAACTAAATGTTTTCCAGAGTTATACGTGCCACTGGCCATTAACTTCGGAAAAATAGGGGAAAAACTGAACAGCTGATTAATAAAAGTAATATTTGCAATCGCGTTGGCCATGAAACCGTCAAAGACAAAATCGAAATTCTTCTACTTACCAATGCGCGCATCCTTTCCAAGTAAAATGGTGCAAAGTTTTTGAAAAAATCTTAAACGGTTCCGAAGACAAACGCAAAAAACGAGGCCTTTGTAAAAACGGTTTTCCCTATGTTAAACTCCTATGCAAGTCGCATAGATATAGTAATACAGATATGCGACAACTACTCAATACATAGCGCTTATACAGGGGTTTCGTTTTTGACGTTTTTCTCCGGAACCGTTCAAGATTTTTTCAAAAACTTTGCACTATTTTACTTGCAAAGGATGCGCCTATTGGTAAATAGAAGAATTTCGATTTTATCTCTGAGGGTTTCATGGCCAACGCGATCGCAAATATGACCTTTTTGAACCAATTTTTCAGTTTTTCCCCTATTTTTCCGAAGTTAATAGCCAGTGGCACTTATAACTCTGGAAAACATTTAGTTTTGATGCCCTTGATGTAATAAACACAGCCGGAATCAAATTCTAGCGACAACGTATCGTGACCTTCCCTTGTTAGTATAAACCCTTTCACTGCGGGAACCGTATTATTCCGCATTTAATTTTCGTGGCTCATGTGCGGGAACCGGAATATTACGCTGACGTGTTTTTAGCCCTTTTTGAAGTCATTTATTTCTTAAATTATTTCATTTTCACTATGAATTTTACTTTACAAGTGCAAATTAATATAGCAATGATTTTTTTATGTTCTATTATCTTATTTAGTTTTTGTTTTGGTTTCAGTAAATAATTTTTCCTTCATTTTCCATTTTCCTTAGCACTCCCTTCGGGTATTGCGCGCTCCGCAGGTTTAGAAACACTAGTAAAGTTTAAAACAATATTAAAGATGATTTGGTTGCCAATTTATTTATTGCTTATGGTATAAGTGAATCCACAAGGCTAAGTTTCTACTACCTTTAGTGATTAAATACACGAAATGGTGAATAAACCATATCAATTTGCTCTTGTAAAGTAAAATTCATTGTGGAAATGCATTAATTTTAAAAATAAATGACAAGTTTTTGACGTTAGTAAAGTGAGCAGGCAAGTTTTTCTATTTCCACGGCACTCTATTTGCTTCAATAACGATTAGAAGAAAAAATTTCAAATATTTCAAAAAGTATTAGTTTTGGGTAAAGGACATACTTAACAAAAAAAAAAGCTCTCTTAAAGACGAATTCGATGACATAAAAAAATACAGGGGTTTGTTTTAAGAAACCTGAGTTACGAGCTTTTGAAAATCATGGAAGTTGCCGACTATTTATGAACACCCTGTAGGCGAGATTCAAACTTTTTCATATCGAGCAAATAGAGCAATGTTTACTGCATGTCCTTACCAAATTACAATGCTGTACTTCGAAAAATAAATTCAGGAGAATTTTTTAAATAAAGACTTAAAACCTTAAAAGTTATTGAAAAAAAAAAAAAATTACAGCGCCGCATAAAAACCTGTAGTATTTTATAGTGATCCAAAGCTAAAATAAAGGCGGTCAAAAATATTAAATGAAAAATTGTTGTATTTGGAATTTAAAACTTGTTACATGAATATCGGCCACTTAATAAAGAAAGCCTATACTCGTACAACAAGAACGGGTGATTCGGACTCGCGGCTAAGTCAGACGAGAAGGGGGTAGGTCCAAATTAGAACTAAACTTGTAGATATCAATAAGGGCGCCACACTATTTATTCTGTAAGGTAAAATAGCGAAAAAACCTAAGAAAAGAAATAAAAGAATTTGTAGACGGGAATGATATATGCCTTTAATAATAAATAAAAACAGTTTGAAATTAAAAATAAAACAAAGAATATGCTTGACGATAACAACTCCTGGTCTCAACAGGCTTGAAAGGCTAATAAAACCATTCGCTAAAATTAAACGAAAAGAAAGTACATATACTACGAAATAAGGTTGGTTCTGTTCCTGTGTTTGCAAGTAACTATTTACAATACACAAATAAATATATAAAAGAATAATAATTCAGTTTCAATGAAAATACAATCCGCTTAAGTGGAAGAGCTCTCCTACCTATCAAAAGTTGCGGCACTAAAATCACCGAACGATAACATAACCAAAAATACTTTGCAAACGGAGTACGGTCCCTAACTTATTAATCGTAAGGTACGACTAAAAGAAATTATGGTGACGACAAAGCCACTCAAGGGTTGTTGAGAACGTAGGATAATAACAGATTAATTTGAATGTTACTAAGTAACACTAACAAAAGTACAGTTACTAATTAAATGTAGGAAAAAAAAGACAGTGAACTAACAGTAGTAACGAGCTGAAGGCTCTACAATAGTTAACAGAAATAATAAAAATATTAAGAACGTAGCTAACAGTCGGGGCTTAAATAGATATTCTTAGCTTTCGCTGAGCCGCCGAAGGCACGCTGAAGGAGAAGAGATGTTGTCGGAAATGCTGTCCGTAGTTTAGCGGTAGTACATCGACAGAACACTTGACAGTAATAGTACGTCCAAAGCTTAAACAAGCTAACAGCTGGGCGGGCCAGGATAACTGGACCGGAGCTGACACAAAACGAAACTTAAGACCAAACTTAAGAACAAAGCTTAAAGCCCAAAACGTACGAATAAGCTTGAGACCAAACTTAACGACAAAGCTGTACGACCAAGCTTAAAGACAAAGCTTAAAGACACCTAAAAGAAAAGAAATATATAACCTCCAATTTTCACGTGGTTCAAAGAAAAAGATTACCTGTCTCAGCGTCAATAAATCATCCAATGGTTATATTGGCAGGAACAGATTCGCACTATGGCGTGACTTAACAAGTCGGCACCCACCGATATTAAACTCAGATTTTCATGGATTCTTTATAACACAATAAGCAGATGTCTACAGACCATCAAAGCAAGTGACATTAAAACCGGAAGTAATATAATTTGACATGCGTGGAAAAAGACTGGTCAGTGGAGCTACTAAAATAAGCTGAAACTACTACTTATGGGACCTAACTCCCAATCGGACAATAATAACGTAACAAACTTGCTATTAGTTCCAGAGAGATGACTCATCCTGTTTGTATGAAAATATTTTTATTGTGTTCGGAAGAAAAAACTGTATCAAATAGCGTTTCAATCAACTTCTTATCTCAAACCATTTAGCCACAATCGACTGATCCAGCACTAATGACTCACCCAGTAGTTATGGTTTTTGATTGCAAAGCTTTGTTTATTTTATTAACTCCTTGCTATATTAAATTTCTTGTAGATAACGTACATGAGAATTTGATATTTATTTGTTGCAAATAGTTAGTCTGCTTGGAGTATTAAGCGAGCCAGCAAGAGCGAACGATGTTTTCTGCGAATGCTCGGGCGATGTGGACGCCTTTGTAAGCGAATGTATAATCGCTTGCGCTCAGAGTTGTTCCGAAACGTGTCGGTACTTCCAAAAAAGAACGTGCACTTGCTGGTACAGTTTGGACGAGATTTTCGAATATTTAGATTATTGTGTTGGTGATTTGAACGTGTTTAACCTAATTTTGTGAAAAGTGCCAACGCCAATATTAAAATATCGCTATTGGAAATTATAGTTATATCTGAATCGTTATTATAACGTTATCGGGTATCGTTACGTTATGTCTTCCATTCCTGGTTTTAATAAGATAATAGAATACAGGGTGTACCAGTTAACGTGAACAGGATAAGGATCTCGTAAACGGTAAGAGATATAGACTTTGTTAAATGAGTTAAAGTGATATATGATTTGAGAGCAATTATTCAAAAAAATCTTTAAAAAATGTAGTTTTTGCGCAACTTATTAAAAACAAAAAATGACGTTTTCGATTTTTGCTGGTAACTTGCTTATTTAAAATCATACCCAAAATATTTTTCGACATTTTTAAGACCCTTTTTTGCGTATAATTAAAATTTGTTAATAAATTTTACCTATCTTCATTTGTTTTTGTTATTTTAACATCAACTTTTTTATTTTAAATACGGGTCGTAGTTAGCTATGACACCATTTAAAAAAAAAATTTCTCGTTTCATTTTTCTATGGGTTGTTAGGTTTTATCTTTAGAAATAAGCAAGTTATAGCAATATTATTGTATTTGTTAAGTTTAATCAAAGTGGCCATTGAAGAACAAAGCAAAACATTACATAAATACACTAGCTGTACTTAATTAAACACAAAGAATCCTAAATAATTTAGGATATTTTTTAAATTACATAATAATTTATGATTTTCCAATTACTATTACTATTGAATTTAAATTAGAACATGCGTTCAATGTGTAACCCACTCTCCATCGGCCAAAAGAAATTTGAGATCTGCAATTTGTAGATAATAATATTTTTTCAAGCATATTACTTTTTATTTGATAAGCCAATCTTAATTCTCCAATTGTGTTCAACTGTCTTTTTATGAGTAGCTGGTTTAAGAACTTGTTTGCTTGATGTGTATCCAGCTGTAGACCAATAACTAACTTAGTTATATTCTTAGTATCAACCCTTTTACTGCGGGAACCGTATTATTCCGCATTTAATTTTCTTGGTTTATATGCGGGAACCGGAATATTACGCTGACGTGTTTTTAGCACTTTTTGAAGCGACAGGCCGCTTTCGCTGTATTTTTTAGCATCTGTAGCGTACTGCGTCTCATATTTAACGTGATAGCTCGCTAAATGTGTATGACATTTTTTTGCTGCAGACTACGGGAACCGTAAAATTCCGCGCTGTTTATTTAGACTGGATTTTTCAGAGCGCACGCCAAGTATACGTAGTACGTACATGTTACTTGTTCATTGAACAAATCTGTTTGCATTTTTAAAAATGTGAATAAATATCTGAATATTTGGATGTGGTGACGAGCAATACCAGTTGAATTTTATAATCTAAACTAGGTAAACTCTTCGAAAAGTTAATTAGGGTTAATCCACATAATCCAGGGCGGAAGTTTACAGTTAGAATCTGTTTGCATTTGTATCAAAGTATGGGTAAATACCGAAACGAAAATGCCACTTTACCTTTTCGACTTATTGAAAGTAATTTTTCATCAATATATCCAAAAAAATCCATCTTAAAGGTACATTATAAGCGAAGCGTTCGAAAAGAAACACGATTCACCTGCAAAAATTGTAATATTCCACTTTGCCTTGTTTTGAAAAATACCATTCTCAAAAACGATTTTAGGGATCTGACTGCGGGAACCGTAATAATCTGCACTACCTGTCGAACGCCGGACAGCGGACACGACTTGTAGAAATGAGTGCCGCAGCGTAAGTCTGCGTTTTCATTACAAGCGTATTCGCGCGAATGAGCCTCGCGCGTACGCGTCCGTATTCGCGCGACTGAAACAAACCAATGCAAGCATATAAGAGCGGTTATACTACAAGCGAGAATTCGCCCGAAACCACTCTCATATGCTTGCATTGGTTTTTTGATTCGCGCGTATACGGACGCATACGCGCGAAGTTAAAGAAGTTAAGATCATTGACCTCTACTAGCTGTTCTATTATTAGGGGCAATCAATTCTTGTGCACTACCACAAACACTGACTGCTTTTTTTACATTATCAATGTCACATTACGTCAACTTAATGGTTTTTTTCCTCTTAGGCCTTCTTACTATGTTCGTGTTATCGTTCACATGCTGCAGTAGTCTTCTTTCGTGACTACTCGCAAATTCCTAGATTTTGCTGTCCATAAACGCCACTCCAAGGTCCCTATGAATTCATCTACGGTATTCCTTGATACTTTCTTTTGAAAGTGTAGATTGTTTATGTTGCTTTATTTTGGTATAACCACAGAGCTGTATACCACTCGTCCACACTGGTTTTATTTAATATCTGCTTGTATAGTAGACGCTTAGCCGACAAAGAGGAGTTTCTCCCTAATAGCCAAAACATTTTTCAATATCTTAAACCTAACTTCTCTTTTTTTTTGCAACATGAGTTTTTCGTCGGTGTAGTGTCAAGTGTTAGATATATGGCTGTTGACGTATGGTATTATCTGACCGATCATGGTTACAGGAGTGTGTTCAATACGGTTGTTTGTGAAGTCAATATACAGGGATGCGCAAAAGTTTGGAAACAAACAAATATCTAAAACACTATTAATAATATTTCAATGAAATTTGGTATTTGACCGTTATCGTATATTCCGGATTCGATAAAAATATTGACGTTGTGATACGACTTTCGGTTTAACCGGAAACGGACTCAAACTTTGAAATTTTAAATGGAACACCCTGTATATTTTTATATTTTTGGATTCCTCTTTAAATTTACTTCAAAAAATGTTTGAGGTTGTATGGGGCTTAAGTCGACCGTTTTCGTTGAAAATTTTGAGCTATACAGCATTGTTAAAAATTTTCAACATTTAAGAACTTTGAAATTGCAAGTAATTTTTTTTTAAAGTTTATGTTGACAATAAGCTTACTAACACTTTGCACAACGTACATTTAAAAAATATTATACAGGGTGTTTTTTACGCTTGTTCAAACTTGTACAACTTTAAACATCGATAACTCATTTTTCTTAAATACAACACCCTGTATATTTTTACACATTCTTATAGAAAATTGATTTCTCTTTCGAAAACATAAAGGCTGTTTTTCACCTAAAATTGATATTTTCCGAGATATCGCGATTTTATTGTTAATTATTAGGGCAACGTAATATTTTCAAGTAGGCTATGAAGAAAGACAGTGTTAATTTAAACAATTGAAAGAAAAAAAACAAGAAAGTTATAAATTTATCTTTTCCGTACAAATTTTTGACATTTTTGTTAACGAATTTTACCATTATTACTTTTGAATTAAGATTTTTTTAAATTATTTATGCATTTTTTTGTTGGACCAGTGTGATGACAAATACTAAATCCTATAAACTATTTTTTGCGTGTTTGCAATACGACTTTTGGTTTAACCGACCCAACCCTAACCTTTTTTTAAGTTTAAACATAAGGCAGGTCAGTTATTATTTTTTTTAATCAGCGTTTTTTTTTTCTCGTACCTAATACTAATACTTTATCTATTGGTTTTATTATGACTTTGTAAACGATCAAACTCAATTGTATGAACAATATTTTGGCCCTGATAAGGACCGATTAATTTTAGCCAAGTCGTGTGATACGAAGCGCTCAAGGTTTCTTCTCGGTCTTCTTGGGCAAGAGGACGCAGAACAGAAAATATTGCGAATTTATAAAAATTAACCAAATAGGGAATACAAAAATTTAATGGATACGATGCTCGAAATGACCACCATTTACTTCTTGGCAGTAGGCTAACCTATGCCGAAATTCCGTAAGAATGTTTAAAACCACATCTGGCGAGATTCTTCCAAGTTCTTTTGTTATTCGGTTTCTCAGTTTGCCTAAATCACCAAGTGGGTGTGCATAAACATTAGATTTTAAAAAAGAAAGCTAATGGAGTTAAATTCGTTATCAAAAATGTCAAAAATTTGTACGGAAAAGATAAATTTATAAGTTTCTTCTTTTTTTTTTCTTTCAATTGTTTAAATTAACACTGTCTTCCTTCATAGCCTACTTGAAAATATTACGTTGCCCTAATAATTAACAATAAAATCGCGATATCTCGGAAAATATCAATTTTAGGTGAAAAACAGCCTTTATGTTTTCGAAGGAGAATTAAATTTTCTATAAGAATGTGTAAAAATATACAGGGTGTTCTATTTAAGAAAAATGAGTTATCGATGTTTAAAGTTGTACAAGTTTGAACAAGCGTAAAAAACGCCCTGTATAATATTTTATAAATGTACGTTGTGCAAAGTAAGCTTATTGTCAACATAAACTTTAAAAAAAAATTACTTGCAATTTCAAAGTTCTTAAATGTTGAAAATTTTTAACAATGCTGTATAGCTCAAAATTTTCATAAAAATGTGATTTTAACGAAAACGGTCGACTTAGCCCCATACAACCTCAAACATTTTTTGAAGTAAATTTAAAGAGTAATCCAAAAATGTAAAAATATACAGGGTGTTCCATTTAAAATTTCAAAGCTAGGATGGCTGTATCGTCAGCAAATACCTGAGCTTTTAAATCTTGACACAATAGAGCACAATAAGTTATTTAATTTTAACGTACTTACTACTTTAACAATTCAAATATTTGTAATGTGCCTACTAAAAACGTGAGTTATTTCATTATTGCAGCGTCTGAGCGATATCATAACTGACAGAGGTCGCTTCAGTCAATCACACGAATTAATTAAAAAAGTTGATGTCTGAAACTGATAATTGCAAATTATTATTCCACAGCTACGCTGTTACCATTTGCTAGCGTGAGAAAAGTAAAAGTGTTTTAATGTCATCCCCGCAATCATCGGTTTTATTGTGAACTACGACATTATTGACAACTGCCAGAAAACTAAATCAAACGAGTTAGTGCCAATTAAAACTTTAAAATGCAGAGATTTAAACTTTTTTGTCATTATGTTTAAGCGTAATACGCGCGCGGTTGTCTTTTCAAATTGATCGCAAGTTTAATTATCCTCCGAAAATTTTATATCTAAAGATGACGATTAAATATTTTCACATAATCCACGTCGATTAATCATTTCAGTTAAGTTATGAATTGGTTTAATCTATTTGGAGATAAATTGTCCTTTATCTCCAGTCTAGGCGACGGCGACGAACAACATATTTACTAATTGAATTTTGTAATATTTTGCAAAATTTATGCACTATTAAAATGCCATTACGTTGTCACAATCTACAGCACATAATTTTCAATGCCTTAGTAATACTCGCGCAAAGTTTGGAATTGGACCGTTGATTATACATGCTAAATTGTGAAATTGTAAAACACATTTAAAAGAAGAATTTGGAGACAGTAGATTCAATTACATTTAAACAACAATGGGCGTTTACACTAATTTTTTATTTCTTCAGAATTTGATAGATTTGGTGTTCAGAATATCATATGTGCAGTTAAAATTGTTTAAATCAACTTCGTTTACTTATTATTAACGATTAAAGTTTTCCCGCGGCAAGTTGCGCCGTAAACGACTTGGACGATGCGCACAAGAAATGACGTCACACTCCGTACGTACTCCTCGATGAGGCAAATCACACGTGTGTGCTTGTTGTAAATATAACGCAACCATGTCGTCCTACAGAAGAAAGTGGTGTTTTGTGCCTGAATGTAAGACCACTTCTACAAAAAACCAAAAAAATTGTTTTTTGCTGTTCCGGATAATTCCACCAAAAGAAAAAAATGGTTTGATGCAGCAAGACGTTGTATTTCCGACGTAAGCGAAAAAACTGAATTATATTGTTGCGAAGACCATTGAAAATTTGAATAAACTAAAAAATATATTAAATAGTATTTATGCAAAAAAAAAAACACTAAAGTGAAAAACATTATCATTAAGCATTATCATTTGCATTAAGCATTAATCATATGGCAATAATATGTAACATGAAGCAGCCTATTACTTTCCAACAAAACAATCTGCAGTTTTAAACAATACTTATTTGTAGTATGCTATTTGGTGCATGTTTATGTTTGATTAAAAATGCTGATTAGTGTTAAAGCACTGTTGCTTCGTTTATGAAATTTATATTATATTTATACTGAACTAACAGTGCTTGTTTTACAAAAAGCCATATACTTTTTTTTATATGATCTAAGCATAAAACTGATAACATTCAAAACTTATAAGTGTAAATTAATATAGTAGAATCATTGAATTGAACATTATCTACTATTAAATAAACGAAAAGTTGCTGGTTTTCAAACAGGTTTATTCGTTGCAAATTCTTTTTTTAAAAAAGATCCGACATGTTTCACCGATGTTATTTTATCGGCATCTTCAGGGCTAAAAATTATATATATTAAGATTAAGTTTGTAAGTTTTTTAGATATAGCTATGACTAAAAGAGTAGTAGATACATTTTTTTAATGTTTACAATCACCTATTATTAAACAATAAACTGAAACATACTTTTTGTTCATATGTTCACCTGTTAAATGACCTTAGTAATATCGAATTATTTCTACAAAATAATTAATTTACTTACACAGTTGCTTTGTTTTATAATGAAATATACACTAAACTAACAACTAGTTAAAACCTCTCGCAATACTGTATACGTAAAGAATATTTGAACACAAATATGCCTGGTCCAGGAATTTCATATTTGTTTATGTTAAAAACACTTAAGATATGTTGTGCAGCCACCCTGAGGGGTCTCGCGGTCTCGGGGTTGACTTGAGATCATTCTTTTGCTAATACTGTTAAAAGGCAGTACTGTTTGTATTTTATTCATTATAATAAATTGTAATTGTTGTGCGATTACGTTTATTATTTACAATCGACGGCCGAAGTACGCCCCTGCGGCGTCTTCGTCGCGCGCTTCGCGCCTAACATAATAATAATAATAATCTTTATTTGTTCTGAATATCTCAAAAAAAGGCGTAGAACTTGTCACAATAATAATTTACGTACATTGCAATAATATACATAGTTAATATAAGAAAAAACATATTATATTAAAATATATAACAACTTGTCATTATGCAATGCATAGGAACTAGTCCGCTGCACATGGACTTGTGCGGAGAGTGACGTCACGGCCAATCACAGCGCGTTTCAGAATTTGAAATATAAAGGGCATTTTAAAAATTTACTTCTCGGAACTTGACGATTTTTTTTAAATTTTTGGTGGTTGAGAATGAACTTTATAGATCAGATTATCATTTAAAAAATATTTTATCAAGTTTTATTTTTTTGTGTAAACGCCTATTGCTACTAACAGCGCTATACGTGCAAAACATGAGCACATGGGTAAACGTGCAACGAGCATTCTAATATATGACAAAGTGCAGTTAACATATTAACACATACCTGGTAGTTTCTTATGTGTCCTGAAGGACACGTATCGCTGCAGATTGATTTTGGCGTTTCTTCACTGTCTCGCCATTGAATTTTGCTCAAATTTAATTCCAATCTATAAAATAAAGAAAATGCAATAATTACTGGTTTTTTTTTGTTACAAAGAACTGTGACCTATCAGCACCGTATATTATTTCACAGAAAATAATGCCGATCTTTTTTTTTTTTAGAAAATACTTCAACAGATTAGATCGTCTTTTTCTTACTTTCTTCGTTTTAATTGTGCAAATTTCGGTAAAACACTGTACAATACAGTGGGTTTTAACCTGCGGGGCACGCCCCTAGGGGGCGAAAAGAAATGAAAGGGAAAACTAATTATTAAAACAACAAGTCACTATTGTGAAACGGGGCGGATTTAAAAACCATTGTGGGCCATTTTTTTTTACTTTGAAACGGGATAGATTTTTCAAAAACATTAGAGAACCTTTTTATAAGTCACCAAGGTGAAACAGGAGACGAGTTTCAAATTTTTAGTCGTCACTACATAAAGGGATGGAAACAAAAGCGCAATAAACATTTATATATAAAATTGACCTTTTTTTTATAAACTTTAAAGGTCTATAACTCGATAACTCATATTTTTCCTCTAGAATTAATAAAGAAAAACTGTTTTCCTATAAACTATTTGTTTATAGTTAAAATGTACTGTTTATGGACGTAGTACAAATTTAAACTCTTAAATAAATTATTAAAAAAAAAACAAACAAACAAATAAATAAACAGCAACCAAACACCAACAATAATTAAACGCACTAATAACAATAAAATGGATCAACAACAAAGAACAAATAATAGGCAATCAAAGAACTGCGCGCTATTTACATAAAAACACAGTGTTTGGGCCAGAATAAACTGGCCCCAAGACAGCAAAAAAAAAACAGGATCGCTAGTGCACCCGCTTTACACATGCCCTGTACTGTATAAAATAGGGCCGGCCACGACTGGCCCTAGAGTCGCATTATAATTATACAATATTGCCTACCTACTATAGTAATAATTTTTTTCATTAAAATTTAAAAAAAATTAATAATTACTAAAAATATACAGAGTGTTTTTAAAATATTGCAAAATTTCTGTTTAAAAAACCAACAGGGGTCGTACTTTTTAGCCCCCTGTGAAGGTGGGAGATGATTAAAAATATTCCTATGGGAAACCTTTTAATAGTGAAAAGTATAAAACTTCTACCAAATATCATTTTCCTACATTAATCCAAATTTGAGAAATAAAACAAAAACCTAATTTTATCACTCCCCTTAGGAGGGTGTAACTCCGAAAGAAAATTTATATGAAAGACCTTCCTTAATTTTCGATAAGAAATCACCCACCCGAATTTTTTTGCAATATATAAGAAACACCCTATATAATTATTTGCCTAGTAACACAAAAACCCTAATGACGAGCCGCCCTTGTATGTAAGTTTAGTCTGTCTTTCGATACCTTAAAAAATATTGGTGTCTTTATCACAATCTACGTAAGACCATGTACAAATTGCCTGTTTGGAACTGTTTTGTATTTGTTATAGTAAAACATAGTTTTGAGTTTGTAGATGTTGTGGTTTTTAGATTATTGCAGTTTACTCAGAAAATTAGCAGACCCGTTTCAACTAAAAAAACTTTTCAAAAACTATTTAATGGACAATATTTGTCATTGAATTAAGAAGGTACAAAATATTTCATAAGGTTTTAATATGAAACGATTGATAATATATGGATTATTTTTGACCATTTTTTTCTTTAATCTTTTAACGTTATCACCAATACTGATCTTAAATAAATGGGAAAGGTTAAAAAACAAAACCTTTTTTAATAATAGTGGTTTAACAATTCTACATTACAAATTATTAAGTTAAGTTTTTATATGCAATGTTAGATGATCATTCGAGAAAACAAAGTTTCGAATACAACGTCCCGCGATTTTTTTTTGTCAATATCTGTGTCGTATATATCACTGTCGCCGTGAAGGTGTAAGTGCCGGCTGTATACGAAACACTTAAAAACCTCGTAGGGTTATTTTTTAGTGTAATACAAAGTACATAAAATATAAAGCACTTTGCAGTGCGTGAAATAAATTATTACCCTTACATTTCTTTCCAGGAACCAATTTGGCTGTAGTCGTATTTCCCGTCGGCATGCCTTTGATACTGGTAGATGTTATAGCTTCCAAATGCATCGCCATCTGCATTAAATCGCACCTCGGTCCCTTGCCGACCTTAAAAAAAAATCAAATTATAAGCAACAATCACTCAACCAATATATTAACTAAGAAACTAATAGCTAAAAAGAAATACAGTCACATGACTTATGTCCACAAAATTTTGCAAATTTAGGTCTGAAAAATTTGGTAAAAAAATGGTGATCAATAAATAATATATCCTAAATATTGCGAAAAAAATCGGAAGGCGATTCCTTATCGAAAATCAAGGGGTCTTTCATATACATTTTTTTCCTTAGACGTCTCCTTTCGAAGTTACACCCTCCTAAAGGGGACCGGTAAAATTAGGTTTTTATTTTATTTTTTAAATTTGGATAAACGTAGAAGAATGATAGGAGTATATGGTAGATGTGTTATACTTATTGAAATGTTTCCCACAGTTATATTTTCAATAATCTCCTACCCTCACAAGGGGCTGAAAAGTGCGACCCCAGTTGGTTTTTTTATCAGCACATTTTGGAGGCTCAAAATTTTGCTATTTAAAAAATATCGTTTTAAAGCTTCATTTATTTAGAAACTTGTTTTATACTTTAATTTTTCTCGTAAAACCTACCGTTTTTGAGTAAAAAATAAAGTAAGTTAACATACACCATTAAATATTCCAATATAAAATTATTCATTTTGGTGGTTGCCATGGTTTGTTCATGTTCATGTTGGGTAGAATTGACGGGCGTTATTGCGTTGTCGCCGCGTAAACGTAAAAATGAATAACATCTATCAATTCTATCCAATATGAACATGAATGAACAAACCATGGCAAGCACCAAAACGAATAGTTTTAAATTGGAGTATTTGATGGTTCATGTTTACTTATTTTATTTTTTACTCAAAAACGGTTGGTTTTACGAGAAAAACTAAGGTATTAAAATAGTTTCTAAACAAATCAAGCTATTTTTAAAAATTTTTAAATTGCAAAATCTTGAGCCTCCAAAATGTTCTGATAAAAAAAAACAACAGGGGTCGCACTTTTCAGCTCCTTGTGAAAGTGAGAAATGATTGAAAATATTACTATGGGAAACCCTTTAATCAGTATAAAATATCTACTAAATTGGTGCGAGTAAAATGGGATTCAGTGTACAAGGTAAAATGGGAGAGGATTTTTTAATGCGCATTTTAGAAATTATTATTATTTCGTTTATTTTTGTTATAAAGCAGTAGGGGATGTGTTGCCAACTTTCCCATTTTACATATAGGTACAGTGTATTGCGTATCCCATTTTACCTACACAGTGTATCCCATTTTATCAACACGTGAAGGTAAAATGGGAAATTTTGATATAAATTTAATTTTTTTCCGTTTACTTTTAATTTTTAATTAAGAATTCCTTTTTTATTTTATTGTATAATAAACATCGCATGCCTTAACTGACAGTTAAGTATAAATATTTCACATACACCTTAAAATAATGGCTCAAAACGTTAAGTACTGACTGCGGATAAGAAATACTCTAAGCCAGCGTTTCTCAACCTTTTTTGTCCCGCGGACCGGTAAAATTTGTGAAAAAATTTCGCGGACCGGTGTTTTTTTTTAACAAAAAAAATTACTTGATATTAAAGAACTACTTTATAAGTTAATTGTAACATTTTTATTATCATTTACCTACTTACAATAATATTTAAATGTAAAGATGAGTAGGTAATTGTAATTATTATACAGAGTGTTTCTCAAGTATTGCAAAAAAAATTTGGGAGGTGATTCCTTATCAAAACTAAGGGGGTGCTGTTATCTAAAAAATGTTCCTTAGACGTCTCCTTTCGGAGTTACACCTCCCTAAAGGGGAGCGGTAAAATTATGTTTTTATTTTATTTCCCAAATTTGAATAAATGTATGAGGATGATATTTGGTAGATGTTTTATACTTATTTAAAGGTTTCCTATAGTAAAATTTTCAATTATCTCCCACCTTCACAGGGGGCTGAAATGTGCGACCCCTGTTGTTTTTTTTATTAGAACTTTTTGGTAAGTTAAAATTTCGCAATTAAAAAACACTTTTTATGAATACTGAGTTATTTAGAAACTTTTTTTATTATTTTATTCTCGTAAAACCTACAGTTTTTGAGTAAAAAATAAAATAAGTAAACGTCAAAATAAATAACATCTGTCAGTTCTATCCAATATGAACATAAAAAAACTGTGGTAACCACCAAAATGAATCGTTTTACCTATATTGGAATATTTAGTTGTGCATGTTTACTTATTTTATTTTTCACTCAAAAACGGTAGGTTTTACAAGAAAAACTAATAATTAAAAAAAGGTTCTAAAGAAGAAATCAAGCTTTTAAAACAAATTTTTTAAATTGCAAAATTATAATCCACGAAAAAAAAAAGACAAAATCATTGGATATACGAACACACCACTGCGAGACATTTTATCGGGTTACTAATTTCACGTATGTTTGGTAAAATTCATTTGTCAGGAATGGAGCACACTCCTTTCCTGAACATTATGCATTACAGGAATTTGTCTTCAGTGCCGTGTTATCATAAATTATGTAAATTTAAAATTAGTTTAAAATATTTTAATTTCGTAATTTTATAAATTAAAATTTAATTATTTTTTTTAAAGATTTTTTTAACGTGGACAGGTAAAAATTTCTCCGCGGACCGGTGCCGGTCCGCCGGACCGGCGGTTGAGAATCGCTGCTCTAAGCGATGTTAAAATTTAAATAACAAGATAATGCCGCAAACTAAAAGCACAGTATACGTAACAATATTAACTTTTCTGTCAAAGTTCTTTTTACAAAAATTCTCTGTACAAACACGGCCCGGAGCAACTGTTTCCACTAATAATCCGGGCTTACCCGCGGCTGTTGAGTGCTTCTGCAACGTGCATTCATTCTTTTTAATCATCTTAACTTGATTTGTAAATAAAAGCATAGTCGAAATGGCTGATTGGCGGACTCGGTAATAAATTGCTTTTTTTATGCAGCTTTTTTATGTTTAGCAATATTTTAAGCATGTTATAATTGGTTTTTTGCAGCATGTATTATATGTACAGAACGATGTACTTACAACAAAAATAAGACGTCTTGAGTTCAAAGGATACAGTTTCAGTTGTTTAATGATATACAAATATTGGCTAATATCAAACGTGCCGTGTCATTGATTTAACCAATAATCAGTTAAAATTTGCTGACCGCAGGGTTATGCGTGGTATAACAAGTAACGAATCGAAGCTCGTTAACTGCCAATCCTATTAAGTGCTATAATTTACATCGAAAGAGAAAAAAAAACGATTATTAATTCGTAAATTGGTAGAACATTTCACAAAGGATATGGTCTTGAAAAGCATAATTTAAAAGCGTCAAAAAATACGAAATTTATCTTTCCCAAGACATCTATAAATTGCTGCAAAGTTTCAGATGTTTGCCTCTAATTTTTTGCTTTATGTTTTAACCTTCATTTTGCTTTAAAGCGAACGAATTATCTTGCAAGTTTTTCTGGTAATTGTCCTGTTCGCGAATGTTTCAGAGGACTAACAAATGGTTTTTTTCAGGCGCAATCGTAATAAGTTTTTAATAAAACGTAAAATAATTTCGTGCTTACGGACTATACAATTTTAAATTATATTAATTTCAGCAGCAGCTTATTAATCTGTTGTGTTACCTATGGGGTGTTTTATAATTATTCTATTTTACAGATTTGCGAAACTTATTAAAAGTAGTCGGTTTCGGTTTTGAATTTCAAACACGTTTACGAGTTGAAATTTCTTTCATTTCGTTTAAATGTCCTATTTTTCACCTGTCATACGTTTATTGTTCACGAAACTTATTATTAATGGTAAAATCTTTTGCATATGTTACGGAATATTTATCAAATAATATTTCACCAAAACAATTTAAAAGAAAACTGTTTAAATTTACGATTGCGGATATTGATAATCAAATTACCAAAATAACAGAAATGATTACTAACGCTATTCAATTGTCAACGAAACCAGGGAAAACAAGAAAAACCACTACGTACAACTTGCCTCCAAATCATATAATTAAGCTAATCAAACAAAAAAGCCGAATGCGACGTGAATGGCAAAGAACCAGAGATGCTGCAACTAAAAATTTACTAAATAACCTAACCCATCGCATAAAACGAGAGTTAGATGAATACAGAATTAATTCTTATCAAAACTTTATTAACAATATGGAACCCGGAGATCCAGGATTATGGAAGACGACGAGAAATATCCTCCGTCAAAGTCAGGAACTTCCATCGATTACTAAAGACGATATAACATATAGCACAGATGAGGAAAAATGTGGTGCTTGTGCCGACTACCTTGGAAAAACATTTGCTGTCGAAAATCATCCCATACCTGGGGTTGCCAACATAGTACAAAACTATATCGAGTCACATATACCTAACGTTGATAACGAAATCAATCCGACCTCTCCAAAAGAACTGTCTTCAGTTATCTGTAAGTTTGCAACCAAAAAAGCACCAGGCCATGACCAAATATCCAACATCATCCTTAAACACTCAACAAAAAAACTTCTGGCATATCTTGCAACATTGCTCAATGCCTGTTTAAGGCTAAGCTACTTTCCAATAACCTGGAAACTTGCTCATATCCTGATGTTCCCAAAACCGGGCAAAAACAAGAAATGCATAACGAGCTACAGACCAATCAGCCTGCTACCCACGATGTCAAAACTCCTAGAAAAGGTTATCCAGTCGCGACTATCTAAAGAAATCGATCGAATCAACTTGCTACCACATTTCCAGTTCGGCTTTAGAAGTGGACATTCGACATGTCACCAACTGCAACGAATAACTGAAATTATCGAAATTGAATATGAAAGGAAGCAATATACAACGGCGGCGTTCCTCGATATCGAACAAGCTTTCGACAGGGTATGTACAAACGGCCTCAAATATAAAATACTGCTACTTGATATTCCTGGCTACCTCAAAAAAATACTGTGTTCGTTCTTAGAAAATCGGACATTCAAAGTAATAGTTCAGTCATCAATATCTCCACTTAAAAACATCCAAACAGGAGTCCCACAGGGTAGCGTCTTGGGACCAACACTATTCAACATCTATACACACGACATACCCCAGACTCAAGCGGACCAAGCCCTTTTCGCAGATGATACAGCCCTAATCACCCAGGGCGATGATTTGCACCAAGCAGTGGAGCAACTGCAACTGGCAGTTAACGCAATAGGTAGATGGCTGCAGCGCTGGAACCTAGCCATTAACTACCAAAAGTGTGCAGCCAAAGTGTTTTCCTTAAAAAGATTTAAGAATCCTGCCGAAATTCAGTTGAACCACCACGCAATTCAATGGAAAGGAAACTCCGAAACAATTAAATACCTTGGAGTCATGCTGGACACGCGACTAACTTGGAAGCCCCACATTGTCCATAAGTTGAACCAGGGATACGCACGACTGGGCCAACTTTTCCCATTAATCAATAGAAAATCAGCTCTAAAAATTAAGTTCACCTTATTATTATACAGGGTGAGTCACGACGGACGCGTCGGAGTTTTATGGCCAAACGGTTTATATTTTCTAATTTCTGTCGCTGTTAGATTATGTAAGTCAATAAGGGCTACATTTTAAAAATATTTTTAAATATAATATTCTTATGGAACACCCTGTATATTTTTACATTTTTGGATTTCTCTTTAAATTTACTTCAAAAAATGTATAAGGTTATATGGATCTAAAGTCAACCGTTTTCGTGAAAATTGCATTTTCATGAAAATACAGTATTTTCAAAAATTTTCAACATTTAAAAACTTTGAGAAGTCTGAAGAAATTCGCTTGGAGATAAGATTGACAATAGATTATGTAACACTTTGCATGACCTACATTTTTAAAATATTATACAGGGCGTTTTTTACACTTGGTCAAACTTGTGAAACTTTAAACATCGATAACTCATTTTTTTTAAATACAACACCCTATATTTTTTTGTACCGTCTTATAGAAAATTTAATTCTCTTTCGAAAACATAAAGGCTGTTTTTCACCTTAAATTGATATTTTCCGAGATATCGCGATTTTATTGTTAATTATTAGGGCAAAGTAATATTTTCAAGTAGGCTATGAAGGTAGAAGCGGTAATTTGAAACAATTGATAGAAAAAACAAGAAACTTATAATTTTGTCGTGTTCCTACACATTTTTGACATTTTTTTAATAAGAAAGTTGTAGTTTTACCATTTTTACGTTTAAATAGAGGTTTCTCATCAGGGCCACAATATTTTTCATATAATTGAGTTTGATCGTTTGCCAAGTCCTAAAAACCGATTGATAATGTATTAGGTACGCGAACGGAACGCTGATTTAAAAAAAAAGTAATACTGACTTGTCTAATTTTACATTTAAAAAAAAAACATGGTTGGTACTGTTTTCGGTAGAGTGTCGTAGTGTCGTATCGTAAACAGACAAAAATTGGTTTATAGGATTTAGTAATTATCTTATAACACTGGTCCAATAAATAAATGCATAAATAATTTTAAAAAATCTCTATTTAAACGTAAGGATGGTAAAACTACAACTTTCCTATAAACATATGTCAAAAGTGTGTAGGCAAACGATAAAATTATAAGTTTCTGTTTTTTTTTTCAATTGTTTCAAATTACCGCTGTCTACCTTCATAGCCTACTTGAAAATATTACTTTGCCCTAATAATTAACAATAAAATCGCGATATCTCGGAAAATATCAGTTTTAGGTGAAAAACAGCCTTAATATTTTCGAAAGAGAATTAAATTTTCTATAAGACGGTACAAAAAAATATAGGGTGTTGTATTTAAAAAAAATGAGTTATCGATGTTTAAAGCTTCACAAGTTTGACCAAGCGTAAAAAACGCCCTGTATAATATTTTAAAAATGTAGGTCATGCAAAGTGTTACATAATCTATTGTCAATCTTATCTCCAAGCGAATTTCTCCAGACTTGTCAAAGTGTTCAAATGTTGAAAATTTTTGAAAATACTGTATTTTCATGAAAATGCAATTTTCACGAAAACGGTTGACTTTAGACCCATATAACCTTATACATTTTTTGAAGTAAATTTAAAGAGGAATCCAAAAATGTAAAAATATACAGGGTGTTCCATAAGAAAAAGTATAACTTTGATATGCCACTCTTTTTTGGAGCACCCTGTATGTTTGAAAATATTTTTAAAATGTAGCCCTTATTGACTTACATAATCTAACAGCGACAAAAGTTCGAAAATATATACCGTTTGGCCATAAAACTCCGACGCGTCCGTCGTGACTCACCCTAAGGCTCTCATAAGACCATTAGTAATGTATGCCTGCGTAGTGTGGGGTAACACATGCAAATCCAACTTAAAACAAATCCAAGTCTTGCAAAATAAAGTTCTTCGAATCGCAGTAATCGCTGAGTGGTACGTTAGTAATGTACAACTCCACAAGGAACTCGGTATTCTAACAATAACCGAATATACTAAAAAGTTAACAGTTAAGTTCCACTCCAACTTGCAGCACTGCGAAGGTGCCCACCATTATTGGCTAGGTCGCAAAGACATTCACTCTCGCCTAAAGCGAAGACTGCCCCAAGACATATACACGTAGTGAGTTTGCTGTGAAATGTTTAACCAAGTGTCCTAAGTGTGAGGAATAAGATCCTCTTCGATAAATCAAGCTAATAAACATCTTACAGCTCCGTTATGAATAACGACTAATGTCGTTGAACTGACGATTATATATTTAAAAAAAAAGCGATTGCTTGTATAAAAATAAGTAAAGCAACTGTTTCAAGTGCACTAGAGCAGTGTTTTGTATTTTATAATTTGCTTGCTCGATAGAAATGTCCTCCAGGGCAGCGTTTCTCAACAAGTGTGACTGCATATCTACGAAAAACTGTAAAGTGTGGAAGGTGACTTAAAACAATAGTAAAAAAAAAACTAATATTTTAAAATTATTAATTTTGGTATATTTTTGTTATTCCATTTGATATTTTATGCTTAGAGCATTATTCTTAACCTTTTTGTGTGTGCGCCATTCTTTTTTTTATATCAAATTTTATTGCGCCCCCCTCCAATCCTCTTGTCTTGCAAAACTCAAATTTCTTTTTAGTTCTCAACCGTCTTTGGACTAAGTGTATTTCTTTTTTAATGTATATTATTGTTAGTACCCGTTTGTGCTAATTTAAACTTAAAAATACGTTGAAATCTGTAACACTACTTATTAGGATCACAAATTCACAACATCTCGTCTAAATCATGAATGTGCATATAAGCAACACCAAAAATCAGGTCTAACACAAGCACCTAATATTTTTTGGAAGATTAATTATCTGATTCTATCAATTTCAATAAACTAACAATGTTTTTATGTATAACCATTAAAAATAAGTATTTATCTGTTGTCAATTAAAATAACAAATATTATATACAGGGTGGTTCACTTTTTTGTAGCAGGACTCTTAACGGTCAGTACAAAAATTCATTTTAAAGCGAATATTCTTTATCAACATGGGTCCATAAACGCTTCATTTTAAAGATAGGTGTTGAAATTTTGGAAAAAATATCGATAATTTTTAACCGTTTCCCAACCAGTAGATATATTCAAACCAAATTTGGTATACAGCAGTACCTTACAGGTTACCACCCACATTCGGTGAGAATGTCAAACCCCACAAGCAACCAGTGGCAGAGTTGTGGGGGTTTAGTTCCAATAGAATTTGTAAAAAACTAGTACGGCCCTGTTCAAAATTAAATCGAACTTGTTTTTGGGTAGAGCATTTTCTTCTAAACAGAAAGTGTCTTTTGTTTTTTCGTATCTGTCACCGTTTGGTGGGAAATTTGATTTATTTCACTATTCTAGCGAAAAGTTTGCTAACAAATTCGATTTAAATATATGGCTAATATTCGCAATAAAGAAGTAATTACCGATTTTTGCAGTTTTTAATAACAGAACATGCTAATAATGAGGGAAGAAGTTCCGCTAAATTAACGCTTAATGATTCACATTTGGAGCATTTACTCTGCAATTTTCAATGTTCTGCTTTCCGCGATATTTTAAGAACGAACTTATGCGCAAATGTTTTCCGAGAAAAGTAAAATAAATCAAATTTCGCGCCAAACGGTGGCAGATACGAAGAAAAGTCAAGATACATTTTCTGTTTAGAATAAAATGCTTTACCCAAAAACCAGTTCCAGTTTGAGTTTGAACAGGGCCGAACTAGTTTAAAAAAAAAAACAATTGAAACTGATCCGCCACTGGTTGCTTGTGGGGCTTGACATTTTCGCCGAATGTGATAACCTGTGAGGTGCTGCTGTAAACCAAATTTGGCCTAAATATGGGAAACGGTTAAAAATTATCGATATTTTTTCGATAATTTCAACCCCTGTATCTTTAAAATTGAGCGTTTATGGACCCATGTTGATATGGAATATTCGCTTTAAAATAAGTTTTTATATCGACTGTTAAGTCCTGCTACAAAAAAAATGGACCACAGGGTGTTGCATGAACAAACGGGCAAACTTAAGGAGCGTTTCCTTTGAGTCAATTTAAGCAAAAAATGTTACAGTAACTATAGTCAAAAACCAAGGTGCTAGAGACGAGTTAACTCGCCCGAACGTTACCGCATTTGAAAGGCGCACTGCAGGCACAGAAAAACTAAAAACATTGCACACCGAAAAGGTTAATGAGCACCAACTTTAGCAACTTTGCCAGATTTAAACCTATACTCTAGCTATTATAATAAGCGAGATACCCATGCTTAAACTTGAATTTTGATAACCTTTATGAAAAATTATGAATTTTCCTAAGTAATATTGCCGCTATAATCAAACTTTTAGTGCTTGAAGTTTAAAAAAATTAGAAATTTCATGGAAAATATTAAATGAGGAAATTGAAAGCTAAAAATCGTTGAGAACCGCTGCAGTGTAACGAAACGTGTTGAAAAACAAATAAAACAGTGTCATAAAAGGTGCTAGATACGAGATTTTGAAAGATGCAAATTAACTTTATTAAGCTTAAAAGGTGTACATCTTGTCGTGAAAATATCATAACATAAAAAAATTAATCTGACATTTATGTGTATGCATGTAAGATAAGTTTTTACATTGTATTGTGCTGACTATTGATAAATTACAAAGATTTTCAGAAATATTTAGAACTGTGAGTTACAGTTTAGTAAAAGAATATGGAACTTTAATAATTCTGCGCTGCTGTTGTGAAACAATTTCTCAAGAGAATTAGCCTATTTTAAGGATGAAACAATATATTTTAAATAATAATTGGACTTAACCGCTGTTAACATGAAACAAGTAAAAACCATTTCATCATTTAGTTTAAAAGCTTCAAGTTATATTAAAGCAAGACATTTTACTTAATAAAATAATGATTACCTACACATGGCGACATTTTAGAACTTTGTGAGTTTTTTTAATTTTGATAACTGTTGTTATATAAAAACATGCTCTGGATTCAATGGCGCACACAGATTCACGCTATCACATCAAGTTTTTCAACAAAATGGAAAAACAAATTTAAAAAAAGACATAAAATTTCAAAACTATTTAAACAAAAAGGTATTTGTATAATTTATACTATAATTGCTGTTGGTATATACAGGGTGTTACACAAAAAACGTCGCAAGCTGTAACTCCGTTGTTTGTGGTCCGATTTTAGTGAACAAACAAGTAAATACTATAAACTAAAATGGATTTCAAACGTCAGTGTGGTATTTAAAAGACATTTGTTAATTAAGATTTTTTTGTTTTCCACGGCACGCTTGAAAATTTTGTGAAACCTAACCTATTTTAGTTAAACTTTTATTTTTTATTTCTTATTAGTTTAGCACTAAAATTAACTTATGATTGCATCATTGAATTCAGAAAAAAATGTCTACCAGCTTTAGTAAAAAAAAAAATAGATGGTGCCATTTGGAAAAAAAATTGACTATCGTTTGACATTTAAGTTCAACTTGAAAAAAATTGATATCCAATTCAGTTTATAGTATTTGAGGAGCCATTTCGTTTATTTTTTTGTTCACCAAAATCGGACCACAAACAACGGAGTTACAGCTTGCGGCGTTTTTTGTGTGACACGCTTTATATAACATGCTCTGAATTCAATAACACTCGCAGTTTTTCGCTATCACATAGTAAATTTTTTCAGTAAAATGTAAAAAAGATTTATGTCTAAAAAATTATTTTTTTTACTTCAAAACTATTTAAACTAAAAATTATTTGTTTAATTTATATTAGAATTGCTATTCTATTATAAATAACATCCTCTTAAAAACAATGACACACACAGATTTTCGCTATAACATCAAGTTTTTCAGGAAAATGGAAAAACAGATTAACAAACAAAAATAAATAATTTTAAAAGTACTTATTTAAACAAAAAACTATTTGTATAAATCATATTCAAATTGCTGTTCTTATATAAGTAACATGCTCTGAATTCAATGGCACACACAGTTTTTCGCTATTTCATCAAGTTTTTCAGTAAAATCAAATAACAGATTGTGTCTTCAAAAAACAAAAAATGTAGTAATTTATTTTTAATTTTACCTGGTGTATACAACCAACGAGTTACATACATATTTAAAGGGTTAATAAAATTACTGTTATTGTATTTTGACTGATTTGTAATTGTTCCAAATCTGGGAAACGGGAATATCAGGTAATATGCTCGGGTCTGCAAGACGTCGCGTCGTAGCTACACAGCTGGCGTACCTGATCCAATTTATTAAAAAATTCTTTTGTGTGACAACCTGATGTGATATCAAAAAGCTAAAAGCAGATTCGTAATCAGCGCCACCGAATTAGTAAACAACACCAATCAAATTTAAAACAAAAAAAATCATGTCGGCCTGTGTTATTCGTTAAAACATGAAAATTACGAATTTGAAATTTTTGTGAAAGATAGGAAAATACTGTTGTCTTTGCACTTAAAAAAAAATCAAACTTAAGCAATAGGCCTAAAACTTTCCCCACACGTGATTTACAGTGTAAGTATTAATTGATATCTTATTATAATAAATAATTAAATTGTTTATTGTTAATTGTAAAAGTAGAAGTTATCAAATTATCTGCCTAATTTATTTCTAACTCATCTAACATGTTAAAAAGATAGACATCTCTGTGATCAAAAAACAGTTGTAGCTACTCTAAATTTTAATAAATCTGTGACATTTAGGTATTTGATATTACTTTTTAAATATCATGCAATTCTTAATTAAATTTTTCGCGTTTTGTGATTATACATCATACCAAGTTTAAAATATAGTTTTAATAACTAGATACGCAACGAATTCTAATGCAAAGTTAAATGATTCCCTGAACAAAGTAGTAAATATAAAGGTATTCATTATTTAATGCACTTAATTTTGGCTCCATTCTGTATAGTTTAACATTTATATAATGATTTCAAATTACCGACGACTATAATTACATTTTACAATCAATGAACAATAAACTGCTGCGGCAAATGTGTACAAAGCGTTAATAATTTATAGATAGGCTCTTTTTACAGTTTCATACACTGCAGCCGATCCAATTAAATTATTTAGCTTTAAATTGTTAATGTATTATTTACCTAGTTGACTTGGATAGAGCGTATTTCAAGCGATTTCGTAAATACAATGCGAAAGTAACTTAGGGAATAAGAACGAATGGTGGTATAATAAACCATGAAAAAACATAAAATTAAGCTGTTGCTATATTAAATCTATAATAACACAGGGGTATTAAAATATTAAGTGATTGTTTTATTTGATAATAGTCCATATTTTACTGCGTTTAATCAAATTAATTATTAACTTTGGTTTTGACAGATTTTACCACGTATGCCAAGTAAAAATTGATTAATATTTATACAGCGATGCGCAAGAGTATGGAAACAGACAAATATCGAAAATACTATTGAAGGTATAACAATAAAATTTTGAATCTGAGCGTTATGGTATTTTACGGATTCGATGAAAATATTCAGGTTGCAATACGACTTCCGGTTCAACCGGAAACGGACTCTAATTTTGAAATTTTAAATCGAGCACCCTATATATTTTTACATCTTTGGATTTCTCTTAAAATTTACTTTACAAAATTTATAAGGGTATATGGGTCTAAAGTCAAACGTTTTCGTAATATTTATATTTTTATGAAAATTTTGAGTGATTCAGCACTTTTTTTTAAACATTTAAGTTATTTAAAAAGGCAGTAGTATTTGGTTAAAAAATAGATTAATAATAGATTAATTACCAATTTGCGGTGGCTACATTTTTAAAATATTATACAGCTTGTTTTTTACGCTTGGTCAAACTCGTGAAACTTTAAACATCGATAGCTCAATTTTCTTAAATACAACTCACTATTTGTTTTTACAGTCTTGTAGAAAAATTGATTGTCTTTTAAAAACATTCATCATGTTTTATACCTAAAACTGATATTTTACGAGATATCGTGATTTTATTGTAAATTATTAGGGCAATGCAATTTTTCGAGTAGGCAATGAAGACAGCGATAATTTTGAAACAGTTGATAGATAAAAACAAGAAAGTGATATTATCTTTTCCATTCGAATTTTCGAAATTTTTTATAATGTAGTGTAATTTTACCAAACTTACGTCTATATCAAGGTTTCTTATCAGAGCCACATTATTTTTCACATAATTGATTTTAATCGTTTGTAAAGTCTTAAAAACCGATTGATAATGTACTGAGTACGCGTAAAAGCACGCTGATTAAACAAAAGTCACTGACGGTTAGGGTTAAAAACGTTTCCGGTTCAACCGAAAATCATACTGTAGAAACATAAAAAATTAGTTTATAGAATTTAGTACTTGTCCCATCACACTGGTCCAATCAATAAATGCATAATTTTAAGAAACATCAATTTAAACGTAAAAATGGTAAAATCACATACATTATTAGAAATATCGAAAATAAGTAATGAAAAGATAATATTATAACTTTCTTGTTTTTCTCTTTCAATTGTTTCAAAATTACCGCTGTTTACCTTCTCCTACTCGAAAATTTACTATAAAATCGTGATATCTGGAATAATATTAGTTTTAGGTATGAAATATATGATGGATGTTTTTGAAAGGCAATCAAATTTTCCACAAGGCTATGTAAAAACAAATAGTGTGTTGTATTTAAGAAAATTAAGTTATCGATGTTTAAAGTTTCACAAGTTTGACCCAGCGTAAAAAACACCCTGTATAATATTTTTTAAATGAAGCTTGCGCAAAGTGTTCATTAATCTACTGTCAATCTAATTTTTAAACGAAACTCATCTGCCTTTTTAAATGACTTAAAATTAAAAAAAAAATTGAATATGCTGTGTTGTTCAAAATTTTCATAAAAATGTACATTTTTCGAAAACGGTTGACTTTAGACCCATATAGCCTTATACATTTTTTAAAGTAAATTTTAAGAGACATCCAAAATTTAAAAATATACAGTGTGTTCCATTTAAAATTTCAAAGTTTGAGTCCGTTTTCGATTGAACCGGAAGTCGTATTGCAACCTTAATATTGTCATCGAATCCGAAAAATACGATAACGCTCAGATACAAAATTTTATTGTTATATCTGCAATAGTATATATTTATGAAGCGTTCACAGGCCTTTTAGGCCCATTACTTAGTAAAATCTCTCCATCTCTTCCTGTCCTTTGCTATCTGCCTCCAGTTTGTAGTTTTTTTTTCCTTATGTCCTCTAGAACTGCCTCTCTCCATCTCCTCCTCAATCTGCCCATTTTTCTTTTTCCTTCCGGTGTCTTACAGCTCACATATTTTACATCTCTGTCCTCTTCCATTCGTTTAAGATGACCTAGCCATTGCAATCGTCGAGCTTTGATGAATTGAGTTATGTTTGGTTCTTGGTATAAGTTGTAAACGTCTGCATTTGTTCTTCGTTCCCACCTGTTTTCCACTTTTTTCCCACCAAATATTCTTCGAAGAATCTTCCATTCCCAGGCTTCTAGCTTTAACTGTGTGGTTTTGTTCATTACGCATGTCTCGCTGCTATATGTTAGAGTTGGTCTTAAGAGGGTCTTGTATAATATTATTTTTGCTTTTCGCGATACTTCTTTCGACCTTACTATTCTGTTTAATCCGCCCGCGCATCTGTTGCTTTTTGCTATTCTTAAATCTATTTCAGTTATTTCTCTGCATTTATTGTCTATCAGGGTTCCTAGGTACATGTAGTCTTCTACTTCTTCTATATTTAACACATCACTGTTTGCTGTTTGTATCTTAAGAAATCTCTTATTGGCCCCTCCTAGTTTGTTTTTTAGTTCCATGTATTTGCTTTTGTCCGTGTTAATTTGGAGACCGATTCTATTTGCTGATTCTAACAGCTTGCTTGCTTTGTCTTCTAAATCCTTCGTGTTTCGGGTTATTAATAATATGTCGTCTGCATATGCAAGACACTGGAGGCTTTTGTTGAAGAGAGTTCCCCGTCTGTTTATCCCACTGTCCCTTATTATTCTTTCCAGCACTATATTAAATAGGATGGTCGATAATGGGTCACCTTGTCGTACACCTGATTTCACCTCGAACTCGTTTGATATTTTTCCGTTGACTCTTACAGCGCAGGTTGTCTTTTTTAACGTCATTGCGACAAGTCTTATTAACTTTCCTGGGATACTTAGTTCTTTCATTGCTTCGACCAGTTTATTTCTATCTACTGCCTTGAAGTCTATGAACAACATGAATGTGTGCCGGGATCTCATACTCATAACATCCTGTAAGGATTTGCTTTAGCATAAATATTTGGTCTGTCGTTGATCTGTTTTTTCTAAAACCGGCCTGATATTCGCCTAGCACTGCCTCCACGTGAGCTTCTAATCTTTGTTTAATCAGTGCCGCCAGAATCTCATAGACCGCATCTAACAGAGCTATTCCTCTGTAGTTACTGCATTCCGTTATATCCCCTTTTTTTAAAAATTGGAACAATAATTGCTTTTGTCCACTGCTGAGGCATAGATTCGGTATCCCAGATTTCCTTAATCAGCTCATATAGTTTATCATATAGGATTTCCCCTCCGTGTTTTAGATTTTCAGCGGTAATTCCATTTTGACCTGGGCTCTTATTATTTTTTAATGCTAGTATGATTTCTTCTACTTCTTCTCTCCTCACTCCTGTTGTTCCTTCCTCATTTTCTCCCCCTTCTTCGTTATATTCAAAATCTTCTTCTGTTCCTGTGTTCAGTAATTTCTCAAAATATTGTTCCCATCTCCTGCAGATTTGTTTTTCCTCCCCCAACAAGTTCCCTTTCTCGTCTTTGTAGAAGACAGCTCTTCCTTGGTAGCCTTTCCTGATATCCTTTACTTCCTTATATAAATTCTTTATATCTTTTTTTTGGAACTTTTCTTCTATATCTTTTAATTCCTTTTCCATAAATTTTCTTTTCAGGGCTCTACACATGTTTTTTACTTTTTTCCTTTGTTTAAGATAATTGCTTTTGTCTTTTTCTGTTTGTGACTGCAACATCCGTTGTCTTAGCCTTGCTTTATTACTCAGTTCGGTTTTATATTCCTCATTCATCCATCCCATCTGCAATAGTATTCCAGATATTTGCCTGTTTTCATACTTTTGCGCAAACTTGTAGTCTTGCCTATTGTACCTAAATGGGCACATAATTATTAAAAAAATTACCAATATTTCGTTTTTTTTTACATTCGCATAAATAAATAGTTACAGGACAAGTAACTCAAAAACGCATGTAAACGATTTGGACGCCAATGAGTAACGACATGTAAAGATCTTTTTTATAATTTTTTCAACACCGTATTGTACCAAAAAAGGGCCAAAAGTGGCTTAGCATTTGTCATGACGTAAACATACAGTCTGTTCTATAAAATGGGCCCAAGACTATAGCAACTTCAATTGTGATTTAACCATCAAAAAATCATATATATTATTAAGTTGGACAGTCTTAGCTACAACTTGGGCTAAACATTTTTTTTTAACACCTTCATTTATTTGTTGTGACGTCACCGAAATTTTTTTAAATTGGTTGGTATAATTTTTTGGTGTATTCTTGTAGATACTTTTCAACGGTCTAGACTTTTAGTAGGGTTATACTATGAAATGTTTGCGAAATATGCAAAAAACTAGTTTGAGCTAGTAGGCCATTTAATCAAAACTTCTGTTAAAAAAAAGCAACCTTTCTTAAAGTTTTTACACTTGCTTAACTAAGTTAGTGAAATCTGAATGACTATTACAGTGAGCTCGCGTTATAAGCAACTAACGGCGGCCAATTCCGATCTAAAAGTTGCTTATAACGTGAAAGTTGCTTATATGATAGAAATAGAAACGATTCGATTTTTAACATAAATAAATCTTGCTTTTAGTAGTAAAACTAAAAATAAAAGTTTACACCATAACAACCCGATCGTTGTCGCGTTGCTATGGTGATCTGTACGTACCTATGTCAAACGAAATACGCGCGTGCCACGTACCTTTAGTCGTGATCTATGTACTTGTACATCTCTCAAATAAAAAAATATGATGTGATTTCATGGCAAGTATGCAGAGCGGATGAAACGGCCTTATTTTACAAGTGGTTACCGGACAAAACTCTTGTTCATACACGTAAGAAAAATATTCCCGAGAGAAAAATATCTAAGCTACGAGTTAGGTACTATTATACCGTGTGCTAATTCCACCGACAATCATAAATTGAACTAATGAACTTTGGTAAATTATATAAAGCCAAAAAATTTTAGTAGTTTAACCTACGAGTTTATTTATTATATTATTATACAGCGTCATTCAAAAAGTCTGCAACAAATTGAAAAAAATTTTATTATTGATTTCTCAGAAAATTTTATTCTTGATAAAAGTTGGTGCATGGTCTAAAACTAATTTTAAGATGAAAAAGGTTCAATAAAAAATCATAGGACGCTAGATTTTAGCGACTTTTTGAAATATTCGCAAGAATAAAGTGCTCTTATTTTAAGAGAAACAAAAAAACTATTTAAAAAAATATTTAGTATCTAAAAATAAGCCTAAATTTAAATTTAGATCGTCACATTCCAATTTTTAGTTTTTAAGAAACTTAAACATTAAAAAAGTGTAATAAATAGAACCATTTTTTATTATCAATTTGTCAGAAAATTTTATTTTTGTTAAAGTTGGTACATACATGGTCTACAACTAATTTTAAGATGAAAAAAAGTTGAATAAAAAGTCAGGATATTTTCCATTTGTTGCAGACTTTAAATGTTGAAACTTCTTAAAAAATAAAAATTAGAATTTAACCCTCAGAATTTAAACCTAGTTCGGTTTTTAGATTCTTAATAACTTTTTTCAATAAAAATAAAATTTTCCATTTGTTGCAGACTTTTTAAATGTTAAAATTTCTTAAAAAATAAAAATTGAAATTTGACCGTCAAAATTTAAATCTAGCCTTATTTTGGGATTTTTAAAATATTTTTTTTTGTATCTTAAAATATTTCAAAAATCAGTAATATCTAGTGTCATATGATTTTTTATTGAACTTTTTTCATCTTAAAATTAGTTTTAGACCATGCACCAACTTTTATCAAGAATACAATTTTCTGAGAAAAAAATAATAAAAAACTTTTCCATTCGTTGCAGACTTTTTGAATGACGCTGTATATTAATAATCTCCTTAAAATAAAATGATTGTTAAAAAATCTATTGTTAATCTAGATTTCACAAGATATTTTAATGCCCTTTTAAATAACCTGAACGTTAAAAAAAAAATGAAAGTGCTATATCACTCAAAATTTTCGTAAAAATGTAAATATTTTGAAAACTGTTGACTTTAGACCCATATAACCTTTTACATTTAATAAAGTAAATTTTAAGACAAACTCAAAAATGCAAAAATATACGGATGTTCTATTCAAAATTTCAAAGTTTCAATCCGTTTCCGGTTGAACCGGAAGTCGCATTGCAACCTTAATATTTCCATCGAATCCGAAAAATACCATAACGCTCAGATACAAAATTTCATTGTTATATCTGCAATAGTATTTTAGATATTTGTATTTTTAACTGTCACACTGACAGTTGCTTATATCGTGTACTTTGATACGATAGTTGCTTATATCGAGTGTTGCTTATAACGCGAGTTGCTTATATCGTGGGTTGCTTATAACGCGAGCTCACTGTACTAATGAGAACACTGCTATTGGATTTTATACCACAACCATAAGTCATAACAAAACAGGACTAAAGAAATTGTTTAAACTGTGATTAGTCATTCAGATTTCACTGACTTACAGTTAAACAAGTGTTTTTAAGGTTGCTTGATTATGAGTAATTATTTTTTTAAACAGAAGTTTTGATTAAATGGCCTACTAGCTCAAAATAGTTTTTTACCAACCAATTTTAATAAAATGTCGGGGACGTCACAACAAATAAATGAAGGTGTTTAAAACAGAATTCTTTTCACCAAGTTGCAGCTAAGACTGTTCCATTTAATAATATATATGATTTTTTGATGGTTAAATCACAATTGAAGTCGCTATAGTCTTGGGCCCATTTTGTAGACGGACTGTATATATCTGTTGTGAGTCCCTTATTTTTAACGCGAAATTCTTAGATTAATTGATACTGTAATTTCTAATTAACACGCTAGAGCGGTTTACTTGAGGCTAAAAGTTTTTTAAAGCCGAAATTTTCTCATAAAGTTTAATTTAGTAAATGTGCCAAGTAATTTTGCAAAACAGGCAAATTTCAGAGATTTTTAATGCAAATTAATTGCCTTAGATATTTAACTAAAAATATTTTCAGCAGTCTTAAAACAACTGTCAATTAAGCCGGTCATTAAAGAAAATCATATATAATTTTAAACCCAAATATCAATCTTTTATGGTCTTTGATGGTTTAAACGCGTCTTCGATTTTTTGAAAATTGGGTGTACTAAACAACACACAAGAAATAGAGCACGATGGATGTTTACATTCGAAAATCTATAATTATTATAGAAGTTACCTACCAACAAAGGACACGTTTCTGAGATATTTCAGTAGCTGAGGTCCTAGTGGAGCAGGCTTCAGCTCATCACAGAAATAGAACGGATCACTCCCACATTCATCTTGAATGATGTTATGTATGGAGTGGGCTGCTGCATACACTGCATCAACTGCAAAAGAAATTGACTGTGACGGTATGAAAAATATTTGCACGTAAGTAAAACAAATAAAAATAAGTAATGCCACGAAACTTCTTAAATTTGCTAGAAATTTGCTATTGGCTAAAAATGGAAGCACAGAAAACCTTAAGGCCCGCTGCACACGTACGTTTTTCGCCCGCAGCGGGCCCGCTGCGGGCCCGCTGCGGGCGAAAAACGTACGTGTGCAGCGGGCCTAAAAGTAGTAGTTTTTGCATAAACTTAAGATCAATAAGTTTGACCACAAATTGGAACGCTAATCACAAAAATTTAATATTTTTGGCATAAAATATATAAAAAATAATCATAAAAGTCTTAAATTTAGTCTCTTTAAAACGATTTAAAAAGATTTTAGACACTATGAAAGCCACAAAGTTATAAATAAAAAAAGTGTACAATTTTAAGAAGATTTCATGTAAAATTATTTCCAAAAATATGCTTTTTAACAGAAGACAGTTAAAACATTTGAAATATGAGTTTGTAAAATTAATAAAATAAGCATGTATGTTGTTGATTGAATATGCTCAACTTTTCTTTTACATATTTTTGATCTTCAAATAAATAAGGGGTATATGAGAACAATCTATAAGTTAGTTTTTATTATAACTGCTGATAT
>OX393584.1:13101797-13289718 GCA_947652605.1 Elmis aenea
TATTTTTTTGTGAACACCCTGTATCAATAAAGGTAAATTTTTTATTTTTAAAATGTTGCTCCCTAACCGAACTAACATTATTGATAAAACTTATTTCATAACTTCAAGAAACGAGGTCGCTACGATTTTTTAAAGTTGGGCCTGCTAATGTCAGATTTTTCGGAAAAAAATTAATAAGTTGGCAACCCTGACACAAAATCAAAAAACGAAAAGACATTCATGTAGAGGTTAAAAAATGACATCCGAAGACCTAAAAATATACAGGGTGTTCCATTTAAAAAAATCTTTGTTTTTGTTATGGCACGAAAATGGGACACGCTGTATAGCTGAAAATAATTTTAAGACGTAGATCTTTTGAAACCAATAACTTTTTGTATTTAAGTTTTTTTTCTATCTCCTACGGGCGGGGCGCTATGAAAGCCCGACGCACTAATGCAGGACCCTGTAGATGTGAGGGTTGGTTTACAACTGTATGATTTGCGATTTATTTTACAACTGTTTTTTAAATCTCGTAAGTACTAGAGACCAGCAAAAATAAGCAAATAATGAAGCCTTTATTCCCACCACTTTTCTCGCATTTTGCAGTAAGGAGTCGGCCCGCTAGTATAACGATGACCCCGGTATTATAGATTAACCCTGCTGGATGAATTAAACTTTTTGTCCTGAAAATAACCGTATTATCAACTTGCAATGTTGAGAAACTATTATTTATGTAGTCTTATGAGTAAAGTGACCAGACGTCCTGAATTGTGTGAGACAATCCTGGATTTGATCTGTCAGTACCCCATTGAAAACTGTCCCGGATCGGTTACGCAACATTTTGACTATTTTTGCAATTACGCAAAGTTGCCATTATTAGAATAAGATAGCGCTGATGTGTTTAATGCGTTTTCAATTGGATTTTAAATTTCTAAACCTGACATTTTGGAACCTTCAAAAATCGCATTTTTTTGAAATTGCCGAAATCATCTTTATTATTTAATTTTCGCAGTACACCAGTAATAAAAAACTAAAAAAAAAACGTTTGAGGTTGTTTTTTTTTTAACACATCCCGCATTAGACCATAAAACATCTGGTCACTTTACTTATGGTAGGTTATTTCCTAACCATGTACCTTTACTTGCATTGGCGGGCCTAAAACAGCGTCATTTTCTAAATATTTAAAGTTTCAAAACGTAAAACCGTTTCAGTTAACTGCCATGGGAAAAAACAAAAAAGCGTGGAGTGGTAGCGAATCTGAGAAAAAACGGGAGAACTATTCAAATGCATCGACATGTTCAGTTGCCTCTAATGCATCTGAGCCTAATAAAGAGAAAAAAACTAGTAAGCCAGGACCAAGTTCTAAGAAAAAAGCGAAACGTCCAGCTACATCTTCAGTTGCGTCCGACGCATCTGATTCTGACAAAAAGGAAGATAAGGTATAACAAGTTTTTTTTACTTAAATTTTATTTATTGAAATAAATAGCATTTCAATAGAAATCATTTAATATTTTAATGTTAAAAATGCGATTGAACCTCGAGTCAGTTTATTTCATCTCTTTAACCGTGGGTCACCTTATTTTTGAGTTAATAATAAATCAATTAATTTATTTATATATAGTAATGGGGATTGTCTTTTTCTTTCTAGAAAAGTGCACAAAAAAATCGTTGACTTTCGGATATGAAAAAAACAAAGAAGCGTGCAAGATCGCCATCTGTTGAATCTAAATCTAATATGTCTGATTCTAAAAAAAAAGGAAAGCTAAAAAGCCAAAATCACCTAAAAAGAACAAATTAAGCGAATGTACAGAATGACAAAGAAAAATTACTTGTTACATTTCGTGGGAGCAGACACTTACGACCTGCTGTGCGATCTACTGTCGCCCCAAAAGCCAGAAACTAAAACTTATTAAAAATTAATTACGGTGCTTGAAAATCATTTCGACCCCAAACCTCTACAAATCGCAGAATATTACAAGTTGCATCATAGAGGTCAAACTGAAGGTGAAAGCTTAAGGGACAACGTGACGGTACTCAGGAAAATGGCAGCTGCATGCAATTTCGGGGCGTTGCTGACAATAGTTTTAAGAAACCATCACAGTTGTGAAATCCGCAACCCAAAAATTCGTGAACGATTGCTAAAGACTAAAAACCCAACTTTGTAAAAAGCCATCGAGATCGTCCAAGGGATGGAGTCATCCCAGCAGGATTCCAGAGAGCTAACGGACTAGGCCGTTAACGAAATAACACCCAGTAGAAAACCACCTAAAGCTCACAACAAAGGTAAGTTTTGCAATTCTGGTAGAACTAGCCAAATTACAAATAACGATGTCAATAAAATTACACGTTTTCATTGTGGGGGTCCACATAAGGATAATAAGTGCACATACACACTTTAAAAGTGTCTGCCAGGATTGCAAAAAAGGAGGGCATTTAAAAAAAGTATGTTTTAAAGCGCGTAGACTAATTGAAATTAATACAATAAATGAAAGTAATACTGTTTACGTAAATACAATTGTAGATAATATTGATGCAGAGAAAATGTAAGTCAAAATAAGAATAAACAAAAAACTTGTTAAAACGGAATTTGATAGCGACTCTGCAGTTTCAGTAATAAGTGATGTAGAATTGTTTGTAAGTTAAAAATGTATTATTAAAACCATGGATGGAAATCGTTACGTTATTGTATAACGTTATTTATTATTTGTTTTCGTTACATAACGTTATAAATAACATTTAAAAAAAGATTTGCTATGTTATATAACGTTACTTAAATTATAATATGTAACGTTAAAAAAATAATTTTTATTTGTAACTCCAAAATTATTTTTGGTATCTGTAAATGTAAATTTAAAAAATAGTTCAAAGTTACGTTGAGATATTTTATTTTCATTAAAATTTCTAAAATACAAACAATAGTTATTTATGTACCAAGGCAGTAAAGTTCGATTTTTTATCAAGAGTGTGAATATTATTTGCCAAGACGAAGTCAAGGCAAATAACCACGCGAGTGATAAAAAGGAACTTTACGGCCGAGGTGCATATTAAAATTTTTCTGCAATCGTCAAAGAAATAGCGAAAAATCAAGCAAATACATAAAGTTTTACTTCATCTGTCAGATTCTCATTCTGTCAAATATGAATCTTTGAACAAAAGCACGCTCAATTTTTCTAAATTCAAACAATGAGCGTAGCGCATTTTACTTTTTTACTGCCTAGGCAGTAAATGTCTTTTTTAATGCCTAGGCAGTAAAAATGATTATTACAGCCGTTTTGGGTACTTATTGAGCTAGTTTAGTGACGATTGCAGAAAATAGTTATTTATGTACCAAGGCAGTAAAGTTCAACTTTTTATTACGAGTGTGGATATTATTTGTCGAAACTTTAAAAAGTACCTTTACTGCCCAGGTGCATATTAAATTTTTTCTGCAATCTCCAAAGAAATAGCGAAAAATCAAGTAAAGTAAAAGTCTTTTTTAATGCCTAGGCAGTAAAAATGATTATCACAGCCAGGGGTTTGGAGCGGAGCTCGGAGCTGGAACACGGAGCAGAGGAGCAATGGGTTTTTGCCCGGAGCAGGAGCGGAGCCCGGAGCAAATAATTTTGATTGCTCAACTGCTCCAGTTTATTATGGAAAATTTGTAAAAAAAACTTTTTTTTCCCTTGTTTTCAACGTTTGAAGATCAATAATCTGTTTCTTCAAACATTTATTTAACTCTACTTGTTTGTTAGGGCCAAATATTGTTATTTTTGACCAACTTATACATATCCGATCAAATTAAAACTTGGGCTGCTCCTAACCCCTGATCACAGCTGCTTTTGGGTACTTATTGAGCTATTTTAGAGACGATTGCAGAAAAAATATTATATCATCTGAAAATAAAAAGATCGCCATATAAAAATTTAATTTATAGAGAATAACGATACAAAATAACTTTTAATGAAAGGTTATCGGTTATCATAACGTTATATAACGTTATTAAAATATCGTTACGTTATTGTGTAAAAAATTATAGTAGAATCGTTATTATAACGTTATCGGGTATCGTTACATTACGTTTTACATCCCTGATTAAAACCAACAGTAGTTAGGTTATTACTTATTCTAACGATTTACTAAATGTGTGAGGTGTGGCTGAAGTGACAATTACATTAGGTCAGGTTGCACAAAAGGATCTCTTGTATGTAGTAGTTGAAGGTAATAAGACTGATCTGATGGATCATGACTGGATCAACAAAAATTTTAACCGGAAAATTTTACAAACCTGTTTCAAAATGAAAATAAGGAAGTCCATATGACTGATAGCTTACCTAATTTACAAAAATTGTTGGAAAAATATATGAGCCTATTTGATGGGAAATTCGGTGAAACTAAAGGGGAGGAGGTTACATTACATGTTAAACCTGACTCCAAACCGATATTTTTCCGAGCTCGAGTTGTTCTTTTTGCAATAAAAGAGAGGGTAGAACAAAAAAAAAACAGAGATTAAAGGAGCAAAGAGTATTAATTAAAGTAGATTATAGCGAATATGCTACTCCTAGTGTTCCTGTTGTCAAAGCTAATGGCAGCATTAGAATTTTTGGGGATATCAAAATTACAACAAATCCTTAGTAGTAGATGAGCAGATGAGCATCCACTACCCCGTGTCTTGAACATTCTTCGCCCACAATTCTTCGCCCACAATTCTTCGCCTACACAATTCTTCGCCTACGCAATTCTTCGCCGGCCCAATTTTTCACCGCATACAAGCATATCACAAATTTTGTTTGTAAATGTGATTGTTTTTATTTATAACGTAACCTTTACAGATTATTTTACATTTGGTTAGGTCAGGTCAGGTCAAGTCAGGTTAATTTAATTTGTATTCATACTATAATAACATTAACAAGATTAAAAATCACAACATACGCTATTTATTTAGCAACTTTTAAACATAATATTAAAAAAGAAGTATTAATATACAAGGAACAACTTTATGCTAATGTAAAATAATCTGTAAAAATTACGTTATAAATTGTGGGCGAAGAATTGTGGAGGCGAAGAATTGTGGGCGAAAAATATTAATAGGGAAACTTGGGGTTGCAGTATTTATTGATGATGTTAGAGTTACGGGAGCCAATGGTAAAATACATTAAAACGGTTAGAAAGGGTTTTTTCTTAATTATTAGAATATGGATTGAAAATTATTAACCTTAACAAATCAGAATATCTCAAAGAGAAAATTGAGTATTGCGGGTACATCCTAGATAAAGATGGCATTCATAAATTTAAAGCAAAAGTTAATGCCGTATTACAGGCATTGCATCCCACAAATATAATAATAAGTACAGTCTTTGTTAGGATTAACCTTTTTGGTGCTCTGGACGAGTATACTCGCCCAATTTTTACGCGGCCCAAGATGCTCGATACGAGTTAACTCGCCCGAACGTTACCGCATTTGAAAGTTAGGCGCACTGCAGGCACAGAAAAACTAAAAGCATTGCGCACCAAAAAGGTTAATAAATTATTATGGGAGATTTTTCAACAATCTAAGTGAAATCTTAAAACCATTACATACATTGCTAAGAAAAGATACAAAATGGCAATGGACGAGAGAGTGTGAGAAAGGATTGTTACAAATAAAACAAGACATGCAGGCAGATGATTTTTTAGTACATTACTCGACAGATCTACCTGTTGTTTCGGCATTGTCCGAAATACAAACTCAATATAGTTTTACACCACATGCTCATTTAAATGTAGCACCATCGAATTTAATTTTCAAATTTAAAAACAGGTAAAGAATTAGTTTAATGCTCCCTGAAAGATGCGAAAATAAATTACCGATCAAAGCTAATACATTAAGAAAGTTTCTGGTTGGTGAAAAAGTTGCTGCGAGAAATAATATGGGTGTACCGAAATGGAAATTTGGAAGAATATCCAATATACTGGGAACTTTAAACTATGAAATATCGTTAGATGATGGAAGGAAGTGAAGAAGGCACATAGACCAAATACTAGGAATTGAAAGTAATGTAGGGGAACAGGTTGAATGCAGTACGTCATTCGACCGCGGAGCAGTTAAAACAAAGTGAAAAGCAAATTGTATATTAAAGGGTAAATGAAAAAAAAAGTATAGTTGATAATAAGAATTCGCTCAATAACGATACAATTTCCACGGATTTGCAAATAGAATCACCTAAATTACGTAGAAATTCTAGAGTTCGCAAATCTGTGGAAAGACTTCGTGCTCAAAATGTGAATAGTTTGTATTCAGATTAATCTGATGAAAAAAAAGACATAATCTAAAGGTGATCAAAAGTGGAGTGTCGATTAGTTCGGATAGTGAGATAAAACATTAAAAAAGAAAACCAACTAGCGTAAATCTTATAAAATAAAAATACCCAATTATTTAGATTCATCTGATGAAGAAAAAAAAAAACAAGACAAAATCCAAAAGTAATAAAGAAAAAGTGTAGTGTCGATAAGTACAATAAGTGAAGATGAAACACTAAAATAAAAAGCAAACCAGCCTAAATTTGATTTAAAAAAAAATAATAATTCAGATTCTTCTGATGAAGATAAAGACAACAAGACCAAATTCAAAGGTGATAAAAAAAAAGTCGAGTGTCGATTAGTGCAGATAGTAAAGAAGAAACAGTAAAAAAGAAAACCAACCAGCGTATATCTGATAAAAAAGAAAAACTTAATAATTCAAGTTCATCTGATGAAGAAAAAGATAACAAGACGAAATCCAAAGGCGATAAAAAAAAGTCCAGTGTCGATTAGTTTAGATAGTAAAGATGAAACATTGAAAAGCAAAACAAACCAGCGTAAACCTTATAAAAAAAACCTAACAATTCAGATTCATCTGATGAAGAAAAAGACAACAAGATAAAATCCAAAGGTGATAAGAGGAAAAGTTGAGTGTCAGTTAGTTCAGGTAGTAAAGATATTACATAAAAAAAATAAAAAATCCAGCGTAAATTTGATAAAAAAGAAAACCCAACACTTTATATTCATCTGATGAAGAAAACTACAACAAGACAAAATACAAAGGTAGTAAAAGGAAAAGTGGAGTGTCGATTAGTTCAGATAGTGATGATAAAACATTAAAAAAGAAAACAAACCCGTGTAAATCTTATAAAAAAAGAACAATAATTCAGATTTATCTGATAAAGAAAAATACAACTAGACAAAATCTAAAGATGATAGAAGGAAAAGTAGAAAGTCGATTAGTTCAGATAGTAAAGATGAAACATTAAAAAGAAAAACAAACCAGCGTAAATCTGACAAAAAAGAAAAACCCAACAGTTCAAGTTCATCTAATGAAGAAAAAGACAACACGAAAAAATCCAAAGTCGATAAAAGGAAAAGTGGAGTGTCGATTAGTTCAGATAGTAAAGATGAAACATTAAAAAAAAAAAAAAACCAGCGTAAATCTGACAAAAAAGAAAAACCCAACAGTTCAAGTTTATCTGATGAAGAAAAAGGCAACAAGAAAAAATCCAAAGTCGATAAAAGAAAAAGTGAAGTGTCGATTAGTTCAGATAGTAAAGATGAAACATTAAAAAGAAAAACAAACCAGCGTAAATCTGACAAAAAAGAAAAACCCAACAGTTCAAGTTCATCTGATGAAGAAAAAGACAACACGAAAAAATCCAAAGTCGATAAAAGGAAAAGTGAAGTGTCGATTAGTTCAGATAGTAATGATGAAACATTAAAAAGAAAAACAAACCAGCGTAAATCTGACAAAAAAGAAAAACCCAACAGTTCAAGTTCATCTGATGAAGAAAAAGACAACACGAAAAAATCCAAAGTCGATAAAAGGAAAAGTGGAGTGTCGATTAGTTCAGATAGTAAAGATGAAACATTAAAAAGGAAAACAAACCAGCGTAAATCTGACAAAAAAGAAAAACCCAACAGTTCAAGTTTATCTGATGAAGAAAAAGACAACACGAAAAAATCCAAAGTCGATAAAAGGAAAAGTGGAGTGTCGATTAGTTCAGATAGTAAAGATGAAACATTAAAAAGAAAAACAAACCAGCGTAAATCTGACAAAAAAGAAAAACCCAACAGTTCAAGTTTATCTGATGAAGAAAAAGACAACAAGAAAAAATCCAAAGGCGATAAAAGGAAAAGTGGAGTGTCGATTATTTCAGATAGTAAAGATGTAAAATTAAAAAGGAAAACAAACCAGCGTAAATCTGAAAAAAAAAGTTTAAGTTCATCTAATGAAGAAAAAGACGACAAGAAAAAATCCAAAAGCGATTAAAGGAAAAGTGGAGTGTCGATTAGTTTAGAAGTTTAGATAGTAAAGATAAATAATATTAAAAAGGAAAACAAGCCAGCGTAAGTCTGAGAAAAAAGAAAATCCCAATAGTTTAAGTTCATCTGATGAGGAAAAATACATAAAGAAAAAATCCAAAGGCGATAAAAGAAAAAGTGGAGTGTCAATTAGTTTAGATAGTAATGATAAAACATTAAAAAGAAAAACAAACCAGCGTAAATCTGACAAAAAAAAACCCAATAGTACAAGTTCATCTGATAAAGAAAAATACAACAAGACAAAATCCAAAGGTGATAAAAGGAAAAGTGGTGTATCGATTAGCTCAGATAGTGAAGATGAAACTTTAAAAAGGAAAACAAACCAGCGTAAATCTGATAGAAAACAAAAACCCAATAATTCTAGTTCATCTGATGAAGAAAAAGACAAAAAGAAAAATCTAAAGGCGATAAAAGGAAAAATGTAGTGACGATTAGTTCAGATAGTAAAGATGAAACATTAAAACAAAAACAAACCAGCGTAAATCTAACAAAAAAGAAAAACCCAACAGTACAAGTTCATCTGATGAAGAGAAAAACAACAAGAAAAAATCCAAAGGCGATAAAAGGAAAAGTGGAGTATCGATTAGTTCAGATAGTAAAGATAAAACATTAAAAAGAAAAACAAACCAGCGTAAATCTGACAAAAAAGAAAAACCCAATAGTACAAATTCATCTGATGAAGAAAAAGACAACAAGACAAAATCCAAAGGTGATAAAAGGAAAAGTGGTGTGTCGATTAGCCCAGATAGTAAAGATGAAACATTAAAAAGGAAAACAAACCAGCGTAAATCTGATAAAAAAGCAAATCCAATAATTCAGATTAATCTGATAAAGAAAAAGACAACAAGACAAAATCCAAAGGCGATAAAAGGAAAAGTGGAGTATCGATTAGTTTAGATAGTAAAGATGAAACATTAAAAAGAAAAACAAACCAGCGTAAATCTGACAAAAAAGAAAAACCCAATAGTACAAGTTCATCTGATGAAGAAAAATACAACAAGACAAAATCCAAAGGTGATAAAAGGAAAAGTGGTGTGTCGATTAGCTCAGATAGTAAAGATGAAACTTTAAAAAGGAAAACAAACCAGCGTAAATCTGATAGAAAACAAAAACCCAATAATTCTAGTTCATCTGATGAAGAAAAAGACAATAAGAAAAAATCCAAAGGCGATAAAAGGAAAAGTGGAGTGAGGATTAGTTCAGATAGTAAAGATGAAACATTAAAACAAAAACAAACCAGCGTAAATCTAACAAAAAAGAAAAACCCAACAGTACAAGTTCATCTGATGAAGAGAAAAACAACAAGAAAAAATCCAAAGGCGATAAAAGGAAAAGTGAAGTATCGATTAGTTCAGATAGTAAAGATGAAAAATTAAAAAGAAAAACAAACCAGCGTAAATCTGACAAAAAAGAAAAACACAATAGTACAAGTTCATCTAATAAAGAAAAAGACAACAAGACAAAATCCAAAGGTGATAAAAAGAAAAGTGGTGTGTCGATTAGCTCAGATAGTGAAGATGAAACATTAAAAAGGAAAACAAACCAGCGTTAATCTAACAAAAAAGAAAAACCCAACAGTACAAGTTCATCTGATGAAGAAAAAGACAACACGAAAAAATCCAAAGTCGATAAAAGGAAAAGTGGAGTGTCGATTAGTTCAGATAGTAATGATGAAACATTAAAAAGAAAAACAAACCAGCGTAAATCTGACAAAAAAGAAAGACCCAATAGTACAAATTCATCTGATGAAGAAAAAGACAACAAGACAAAATCCAAAGGTAATAAAAGAAAAGTGGTGTGTCGATTAGCTCAGATAGTGAAGATGAAACATTAAAAAGGAAAACAAACCAGCGTAAATCTGACAAAAAAGAAAAACCCAACAGTTCAAGTTCATCTGATGAAGAAAAAGACAACAAGAAAAAATCCAAAGGCGATAAAAGGAAAAGTGGAGTATCGATTAGTTCAGATAGTAAAGATGAAACCTTAAAATAGAAAACAAACCAGCGTAAATCTGACAAAAAAGAAAGACCCAATAGTACAAATTCATCTGATGAAGAAAAAGACAACAAGACAAAATCCAAAGGTAATAAAAGAAAAGTGGTGTGTCGATTAGCTCAGATAGTGAAGATGAAACATTAGAAAGGAAAACAAACCTGCGTTAATCTAACAAAAAAGAAAAACCCAACAGTACAAGTTCATCTGATGAAGAAAAAGACAACAAGAAAAAATCCAAAGGCGATAAAAGGAAAAGTGGAGTGTCGATTAGTTCAGATAGTAAAGATGAAACCTTAAAATAGAAAACAAACCAGCGTAAATCTGACAAAAAAGAAAAACCCAATAGTACAAATTCATCTGATGAAGAAAAAGACAACAAGAAAAAATCCAAAGGCGATAAAGGGAAAAGTGGAGTATCGATTAGTTCAGATAGTGAAGATGAAACATTAAAAAGGAAAACAAAACAGCGTAAATCTGACGAAAAAGAAAAACCCAACAGTACAAGTTCATCTGATGAAGAAAAAGACAAGAAAAAATCCAAAGGCGATAAAAGGAAAAGTGGAGTGTCGATTAGTTCAGATAGTAAAGATGAAACCTTAAAATAGAAAACAAACCAGTGTAAATCTGACAAAAAAGAAAAACCCAATAGTACAAATTCATCTGATGAAGAAAAAGACAACAAGACAAAATCCAAAGGTGATAAAAAGAAAAGTGGTCTGTCGATTAGCTCAGATAGTGAAGATGAAACATTAAAAAGGAAAGCAAACCAGCGTAAATCTGATAAAAAAGCAAATCCAATAATTCAGATTCATCTGATGAAGAAAAAGACAACAAGACAAAATCCAAAGACGATATAAGGAAAAGTGGAGGAAGTGTCGATTAGTTCAGATAGTGAAGATGAAACATTAAAAAGGAAAACAAACCAGCGCAAATGTGATTTAAAAAAACCCAATAATTCAAGTTCATCTGCTGAAGGAAAAGACAACAAGACAAATTCCAAAGGCGATAAAAAAAGTGGAGTGTCGATTAGTTTAGATAGTAAAGATGAAACATTAAAAAGAAAAACAAACCAGCGTAAATCTGACAAAAAAGAAAAACCCAACAGTACAAGTTCATCTGATGAAGAAAAAGACAACACGACAAAATCCAAAGGTGATAAAAGGAAAAGTGGTGTGTCGATTAGCTCAGATAGTGAAAATGAAACATTGAAAAGGAAAATAAACCAGCGTAAATCTGATAAAAAAGCAAATCCAATAATTCAGATTCATCTGATGAAGAAAAAGACAACAAGACAAATTCCAAAGGCGATATAAGGAAAAGTGGAGGAAGTGTCGATTAGTTCAGATAGTGAAGATGAAACATTAAAAAGGAAAACAAACCAGCGCAAATGTGATTTAAAAAAACCCAATAATTCAAGTTCATCTGCTGAAGGAAAAGACAACAAGACAAATTCCAAAGGCGATAAAAAAAGTGGAGTGTCGATTAGTTTAGATAGTAAAGATGAAACATTAAAAAGAAAAACAAACCAGCGTAAATCTGACAAAAAAGAAAAACCCAACAGTACAAGTTCATCTGATGAAGAAAAAGACAACACGACAAAATCCAAAGGCGATAAAAGGAAAAGTAAAGTGTCGATTAGTTCAGATAGTGAAAATGAAACATTAAAAAGGAAAACAAACCAGCGTAAATCTGATAAAAAAGCAAAACCCAATAATTCTAGTTCATCTGATGAAGAAAAAGACAACAAGACAAAATCGAAAGGCGATAAAAGGAAAAGTGGTGTCGATTAGTTCAGATGGTGAATATGAAACATTAAAAAGGAAAACAAACCAGCGTAAATTTGATAGAAATGAAAAACCCAATAATTCTAGTTCATCTAATGAAGAAAAAGTCAACAAGACAAAATCCAAAGACGATATAAGGAAAAGTAGAGGAAGTGTCGATTAGTTCAGATAGTGAAGATGAAACATTAAAAAGGAAAACAAACCAGCGCAAATGTGATTTAAAAAAACCCAATAATTCAAGTTCATCTGCTGAAGGAAAAGACAACAAGACAAATTCCAAAGGCGATAAAAAAAGTGGAGTGTCGATTAGTTTAGGTATTAAAGATGAAACATTAAAAAGGAAAACAAACCAGCATAAATCTGAGAAAGAAAAACCCAATAATTCTAGTTCATCTGATGAAGAAAATGACAAGAAAAATCCAAAGGCGATATAAGGAAAAGTGGAGGGAGTGTCGATTAGTTCAGATAGTGAAGATGAAACATTAAAAAAGAAAACCAACCAGCGCAAATCTGATTTAAAAAAAAAACAATAATTCAAGTTCATCTGATAAAGGAAAAGACAACAAGACAAATTCCAAAGGCGATAAAAAAAGTGGAGTGTCGATTAGTTTAGGTATTAAAGATGAAACATTAAAAAGGAAAACAAACCAGCATAAATCTGATAAAAAAGATAAACTTAATAATTCAGATTCATTTGATGAAGAAAATGACAACAAGGCATAATCCAAAGGTGATAAAAGGAAAAGTGGTGTGACGATTAGCTCAGATAGTGAAGATAAAACATTAAAAAGGAAAACAAACCAGCGTAAATCTGATGGAAATGAAAAACCCAATAATTCTAGTTCATCTAATGAAGAAAAAGACAAGACAAAAGCCAAAGGCGATAAAAGGAAAAGTGTGTGTCGATAAGCTTAGATAGTGAAGATGAAACATGAAAAAGGATAACAAACCAGTGTAAATCTGATAGAAAAGAAAAACCCAATAATTCTAGTTCATCTCATGAAGAAAATGACAACAAGAAAAAATCCAAAGGCGATATAAGGAAAAGTGGAGGGGGTGTCGATTAGTGCAGATAGTGAAGATGAAACATTTAAAAGGAAAACCAACCAGCGCAAATCTGATTTAAAAAACCCCAATAATTCAAGTTCATTTGATGAAGAAAAAGCCAATAAGACAAATTCCAAAGGCGATAAAAAAAGTGGAGTGTCGATTAGTTTAGGTATTAAAGATGAAACATTAAAAAGGAAAACAAACCAGCATAAATCTGATAAAAAAGATAAACTTAATAATTCAGATTCATCTGATGAAGAAAATGACAACAAGGCATAATCCAAAGGTGATAAAAGGAAAAGTAGAGTGTCGATTAGTTGAGATAGTGAAGATGAAACAATAAAAAGGAAAACAAACCAGTGTAAATCTAATAAAATGATATCATATACAAGTAAACAAAATTTTTAATGTTTCGATTTTGAGTAGCTTTTATAGTGTTGCTGGCATGCTGTGTGTAACCAATCTTGAGAAAAATATGAATAGTTCTTGACAGCATAAGAGGCCTTTCTTAAACTCTATCTAATTGAGAAAGATGTGCGGTTCAAGTAGCTTCTTATAGGTGGGTTCAAAATTTACATGCAATATCCGTCAGTTCCATAACTTATTACTGTCACTGCAATATCTCCTTAAAGCCGCAGACATGCGGTGTAATAGAATTTCATCAGATGCATTTGGCTTAGACGTCCTTTAATAAATTTCCCCAATTCTGTTTTTATATGACGTACAATAAAAAACGTAAAATGTGTTGCATAACGTGTTTTCCACCTCCAGGGAACCGAATTAAACCCGCAGCTTTTGCGGTCACAGAAATTCTAACGAGGAAATTTTTATTTTTCGTTCATCGACGTAGCCATTTCCTGTTTAAAGATTGTAAATTTGCAAATACAATTCGTAGCTTTTTTTAAATCATCATTATTCTTTGCAGGAGTAAAGTATAATATTAAATCTCCATTCGGTTAGCATTTTCATGAACGAAACTTAAAAAATGGACAAAATTTACCTCCCATATTTTTGTTTGTATGAGTTCAAAACGTATGGTAAAGTGGTGGTGCTGCGAATGGATTGTAACCATGGATTTCGTTTGGAGAAAAAAAAAACTAAAATATAGCTTAGTTGGGTAAAAAATGCCAACCTGCGCGCGGGCGAAAGTGTCATATATCCCACAAACAATTTGCAATCCAACTTTGAAAAATGAAAGATATCCAAACTTTTTGCACCGGCTGTTGTCGACCTCTATGACTGCTAATTAATCAACTTTTTTTAGCACAGTTAATCATGCATATTGTACGACGGGTGTCATTCGGCTTAGTTTCATGAAACACATTAAAACAATGTCAGGCTGCGAAAAAAGATATTTGTTTGTATTGGAAATACCGGAATAAAAAATGTTCATATTTCTTTCAATAGTGGTATAGTATAAAACATATATAAACCCCAATCAAGATAAATAGCTCGACTGTGGCAGGCACGTTATAGAAGTCTATTCGATTTACTGGAAGTCTATACAGTTGATGAAGTTGAATTTAGGGCATTGTAGCGTTACGGCTTTAACAGATTACAGTATTTTATAAGAAAATCACCGTAATATATATGTAGAATGCCAACACTATTATTGTGTATCAGTTGTAAGTTTATATATAAACACTGGAGACGGTAACGTGAAATGGGGTAAAATTGATCATAATTATAAAATTTTCAAATTGCCATAACCTTGTAAAATAGTATTGCATAATCGGTTTTTTATGTTGATGATGAAGTATATTCGGGTGTTAATACATTTTCAATATTTCAAAATTTATATCGTGCTTTTTTCATCAAAAACGCAATAAACCTACCTCATGATCAACTTTATACATACTTTGGGGTCACTTTGATCAGTACTTGAATTCTAGTGCAGTAACCTTGAAAAATAATATATACTGTGAATAAATAATGCAACCCCTGTTGAGGTTCATTAGCTTATAAAAAGTTATGTTGAATTTTCATATTTGGGGTGAGATTGATCACATGTATAAGAGTGATCTTTATGCGATGCTTTCATTATTTTATTAATTGTTTATTTCAATAACACTTAGTAAATTAATTTGTTGTAAAACATAACACATTTTTTATTAATAATATAAAATTTAACGTAACGTCCAAGATATTTATTAGTTAAAGTGCCGTTTGGAATTTTATACTGCTTTGCAGCTTTTCGCAAGCTCCAGCCATCGTCAATAACTTTCTGCAAAGCATTTTCAACGCATTGTTCATCGTAATATCTATACTTAGGCGACCCTAGCTTTCTTTTATATGCTGTTGGCTATTTAAATATCTGAAATATAATTGGTAGGATATAAAACGCTAAAATTATCAATAAATTAAGGTAAAGCAATAATATTCTCTCGATAGACTAAGTCATATTTTTTTAACTCAATGTGAAACCTTCAAAATTGACAATCAATAATGGTGGTGATCAATTTCACCTTACGGAAAAAAAATGTAAATAGCAATCTAATCTTAAACGACAGCAACTGTAAAATGAGCTAACGAGTGTATAAGCCAGGGGTGGCCAACCCAAATGGTCTTGCGGGCCACTTTGGAAATGCATCATAACTCCGCGGGCCACATATAAAATTATATATTCCCATATTAGATTGAGATACTCTATAGACAGTTTTTTGGAGTGAAAAATTGAAACATAATGAGTTATTATTATTGTGTTTACTGTTATTCTTACATGTAAACATAGATAATATAATAATAATGATACTAAACGTACATTGTAAAGAAATATATAACACTAAAAATTAAATATAAAAAATATATAAATATAAATGAAATGAAAAAAATTAAATCATTAAAAAATATTTATTTTACTAGTGCGATATTTGTTTCTCCACTCTTTCACTTAGCTTTTGCAAATCGATCTCAATTTGGGTATTTGCACATGGTAATTGGTGTTGCAGGTTAGCGTCCGTTATGTTTGAGCGTGTTTTTTGTTTGGTCAATTTCATTTTCGAAAAAAACGATTCGCAGGTGTAAGTTGAACCAAAAGCGCTAACAACTTTTTGTGCCAGATTTCTCAAATTAAAAAATTTCTCTTTTGTGACGTAAGTGTTATAAAAATCTATTTTTGATTTTGATGTTTCAAAAATGTGTTTTAATTCAATATTGCACTGTAAGTCAACCATTTCCAATTGGAGATATTCTGGGGCCACTCGATTTCAACATGAAAGGGAGATGAATATATTTAAAAAAATTTGTTGTATTTGTCTAACTAAATTACTGATACGGCTTTCAAAAGCAGCTGTAAGTTTTCTTATTTCTTTTGCATATTTGATGTAATTGTTTCATTTTGATTTCTTAAATTCTTTCAACAATGGAAAGTGGTGAGCGTTATAACTTTTCAATTGCGATTCAAATAACAACAATGTCTTAATTTTTTAATATATGGATGCACAAATAGTGTATTTTTGTAATACATTGGTTTTCACTATGGATTCTGAGTCTCGACAATTTTTAAAGTCCCGGGACTCGAGACTTTTTTTTATCGAAGTCCCGGGAATTCCCGGGACTTCGAGACTTTTGCGATTTTTATTTACATACTAAAAAATAGTGGTTTAACCCGTCAAAAATGACGGAAGATTCTATAAGGTGCAAGAAAAGTTATGATAATATATTCATGTACTCATAATTCATCGGCTATTTTCACTGTAAAAAATAAGTTTTCTTGACAGTGACATTGTTTCTAAAAGCACCCGCTACATATTTAAAATTGCTACTGTGCATGTATCATGATCGTGAATCGGTCGTGACAGTTGACAGAATATTTTTTTTTTTTTAATTAAACCAAATTAACGGATTTTGATTATAAAGCATTTATTTTATGAATAAAGTATAGTCGTAGGAGTAGTATTATTATTTTTAATTAAACCTACATTCTACAGTAAATAAAGTATATATTTTCAAGTAAATGCCTATTTTAAATAACCTTAACAAATTTCATTAAACTTTAAAACATAACACACATAAGTAAAACATATTTTTACTAATAAACTTAACAATTATCATTTAGCTTTAAAGCAGACAAGAAATAAACATAAATAATTAAATATGGCAGGCAAAAAATTTAAATAAAGTTGAGTAAATACTGATTGTTAGTATAAACTATAAACATAAAAAAATATGAAACAAAACATTTTTGTTAAACTCGTGGCAGTAAAATTTGTTAAAAAATTAGAAGTATAAAAAAATAATTTCAGTGTTTTGTAACATTAAGTCTCGTCTCGAGTCTCGAACTAAATGTCCCGGGATTCGACACTAAGAATGTCCCGGGAATTCCCGGGACTTATGTCCCTGGAAAGTCCCGGGACAGAATCCCTAGTTTTCACTACTTTGGCCATTATAAAATAAATATATTTTGTAAAAGTGTGATGAATCTCGCGGGCCGGAAAAATGTTCATGCGGCCCGCGGGCCGCTGGTTGGCCACCCCTGGTATAAGCTATCTACGAACACGATTCTGTTAAGAAAATTTGACTTAACTTAGTGAACGTGAAAGTACAACACAAATTTTCAGAGGTATAACATCTATGTTGAAAACACTTATCCTTTTAGCAGCCAATTTAAGCATAAAAACAGCTCTAAAATACTATTGCACAATACAATTCTGCTTCACGCGCTAACTCTGAAAATAATGGCGAAATTGGCTGTTTTATTAAGTCGGTATTACGCGCGCTAAATTCGAATATGCATAATTTGGAAATGGTTATCAAATTCGCCCCGCAAGATCAATGTCACCCCATTTCACGGTAGCTTTACATATACGGAATGGGCTGGTTTAGGGTACATTTCTAAAAACATCTAACTGTTACCTATAAATGAAAAACGTTTTGCATAAGCATTTTTCGTTATTAAACGCTTGATTTAATTATGTTTTTGTTACCAATTTTTACTAACATGCTCCTTAAAAGATTGTGGAATAGATTTAAAAAAAGTCAAAAATTGTATAGGAAATTATTTAACACGTTAACTGTCCAAGCATTTTGTTAAAATTCGACGTCACAAGCTAATGTGTCCCATACCCAAACAACATGTTCAATTGTTTTTGGAATTTCGTACATAGAACTTTCAAGAGTCACATGTAATACAAATTATTTGCTCAATAAGCTTTAGATAACCCTCTTTTTACGCCGTACAACCATTTCAGCACCTTTATAGGCACATTTATGTTGATATTCACGTTTACATTTGACTTTGACATCTGTCAAATGCGTCACGTATGTCATAAGAATGTGCAAGTAAGTATCATGAGCCAAAATTGGCTCATCGGACAGTCAACGTTATAAACGTCCCAGAATTCCAAGTGATTATGCGAAATTTTGCCAAAATATAACCCGATTTACTGCATCAGAACTTAGTTATTTAAAAAGCAACTAATTATTCAAACGTATTTGAGAGTTTGTGAAAATCACTGTTGTAAAATTTCTATTGGAAATGTTTATTCTTGATTAAACTTGTTAAACAATCCACTGTAGTTTTTAAGGAAAATGTTTTAAGAAATTGTGACGAACTTCATGTCAGAACCATTCGAATCATTTCTTTGCTATTTGTGGGACATGTACGGATTTTTTTTATTTTTATTGTTTCAACAAAAGAATCCCAACTTGTAGTTCATCAGCCAACGAAAATTTTGCTGTAGAAAATCTGAAAACTGCTGACAGATTTGTACGTGAACGAAATTACTGCCCTGCACATCGTGGATGTTAGTTTATCATTATTGCATTGCGCTTTTTACTAAATTTATAAGGTAAACAAATTCTAGTTTGGCTTTCACACTCAGCAATTTTTAAAACACGCACTGTCCTATAAGGTTTTCAAATTCCAAGAAGTGGATGTTTTTCACTTCTGTAAGCTCCTTGTTACTTTAGTGAACTAGATGTCTAAATGAACCGTCTTTAGCGGTTTTGCATTTATTTTAAACAAAACCAGCTGTTAGCTTTTCCATTAAGCGTAGCATCAGAGTATAGCATGGAGCTTTAAAAATATTATTCTAAGCTCTCGCATTTGGCTACAAAATAAACAGTATGTTATAATGATCCAGTTGTGCATCCTTAAGTTTATATTATTAATTGTCTTCCACTTCTAAAATGCGTTAAGACAGTTGGTTGTTGGTTATAGTCCTGAAGACAAAAACTACAAAAAATCCGTTGTGAAGGGATTATTGCATGCATAAAAATGTAAATTTCACAAAAACGGTTGACTTTAGACCCATATAATCTCACACATTTTTTAAAGTAAATTTTAAGAGGAATCCAAAAATGTAGAAATATACAGGCTGTTTTACTAAAAAAAATCACATGTGCCGCTCATATAAAACACCCTGCATATTTGAAAATTATTTTAGGTTATGTAAAAAATAAGTTTGCACAATATTTGTATTAAATATTTTTTTATATTTTCATTGATAAAAGAGCTATCGAAAAATCTCAGGGTCGTGGTGCACCCTGTATATGTACCAGGGATGGAATAACGTTTTAAATCGTTACATTATTGTATATCGTTATTTTTTACTGGTATTCGTTACATAACGTTATAAATAACATTAAAAAACAAATTGTTATGTTATATAACGTTATATAACGGTACATAAATAATGATAAATAACGTTATAAAAATAATTTTTATTTGTAATTCTGAAATTAATTTTGGGATCTGTAAAATGTAAATTTAAATATCAGTACAAAATTTCGTTAAGATATTTTATTTTCACTTTTATTTTTAAAATACAAACAAAATATTTCTTATTTTGAAAATAAAAAGAACGCCATGTAAATCATTAATTTATAGAGAATATCGATACAAAATAACTTTTAGTGAAACGTTAGTGGTTTTTATAACGTTATTAAAATATCGTTACGTTATTGTATTAGAAATTATAAGTGAATCGTTATTATAACGTTATCGGGTATCATTACGTTATGTTTTCCATCCCTGACATGTACTAATCCAGTGTTTTTCAACCTGTTGTGTGTATGTTATTGTATGTTATTGAATTACTATTTTAAATTGGATTAAATAGACTATGTTAATCAATTTAAGGAGTAAAGGAGCCCTATGCAGAACTTTTTTATCACAAAAGTTGCTATTATTGTGCCATAATATATAGAGATGTTTAAATACTGTGAACAGCTTTACACAGTGTTTAAGCGATAGACATTTTTAACTAATTAAATGTATATATATGATACTAAGTACAAACTATCTTTAATCACTATTTTACAACGTTTTCAAATGGTTTAATGATTCATCGTTACTATCTGCACTAATCGACACTATACTGTTTCTTTGATCACCTTTGGGTTTTGTCTTCTTGTCTTTTCTCCATCAGATGAATCTGAATGATTGGTTTTACTTTTTATCAGATTTACGATGGTATGTTTTCCTTTTTAATGTTTCATCGTTACTATCTGAACTAATCGACCCTCCACTTTTTTTTATCACCTTTGGATTATTTTGTCTTGTTATCTTTTTCTTTATCAGATAAATCTGAATTATTGGGTTTTACTTTTTTATCAGCTTTACGTTGGTATGTTTTCCTTTTTATTGTTCCATCGTTACTATCTCAACTAATCGACTCTCCACTTTTTTTTTATCACTTTTGGATTTTGTCTTGTTATCTTTTTCTTTATCAGATGAATCTGAATTATTGGGTTTTACTTTTTTATCAGATTTACGCTGGTATGTTTTCCTTTTAAATGTTTCATCGTTACTATCTGAACTAATCGACACTCCACTTTTTTTTTATCACCTTTGGATTTTGTTTTGTTATCTTTTTCTATATCAGATGAATCTGAATTGTTGGGTTTTACTTTTTTATCAGATTTACGCTGGTATGTTTTCCTTTTTAATGTTTCATCGTTACTATCTGAACTAATCGACACTCCACTTTTTTTTATCACCTTTGGATTTTGTTTTGTTATCTTTTTCTATATCAGATGAATCTGAATTGTTGGGTTTTACTTTTTTATCAGATTTACGCTGGTATGTTTTCCTTTTTAATGTTTCATCGTTACTATCTCAACTAATCGACTCTCCACTTTTTTTTTATCACTTTTGGATTTTGTCTTGTTATCTTTTTCTTTATCAGATGAATCTAAATTATTGGGTTTTACTTTTTTATCAAATTTACACTGGTATGTTCTCCTTTTTAATGTTTCATCGTTGCTATCTGAACTAATCGATACTCCACTTTTTCTTTTATCACCTTTGGATTTTGTCTTGTTATCTTCTTCTTTATCAGATGAATCTGAATTATTGGGTTTTACTTTTTTATCAGATTTACGCTAGTATGTTTTCCTTTTTAATGTTTCATCATTACTATCTGAACTAATCGACACTCGACCTATTTTTTTATCACCTTTGGATTTTGTCTTGTTATCTTTTTCTTTATCAGATGAATCTGAATTATTGGGTTTTACTTTTTTATCAGATTTACGCTGGTATGTTTTCCTTTTTAATGTTTCATCATTACTATCTGAACTTATCGACACTCGACCTTTTCTTTTATCACCTTTGGATTTTTTTTGTTATCTTTTTCTTTATCAGATGAATCTGAATTATTGGGTTTTACTTTTTTATCAGATTTACGCTAGTATGTTTTCCTTTTTAATGTTTCATCATTACTATCTGAACTAATCGACACTCGACTGTTTCTTTTATCACCTTTGGATTTTGTCTTGCTATCTTTTTCTTTATCAGATGAATCTGAATTATTGGGTTTTACTTTTTTATCAGATTTACGCTGGTTTGCTTTCTTTTTTAACGTTTCATCTCCACTATCTGAACTAATCGACACTCCCCTTTTCCTTGTATCGCCTTTGAATTTTGTCTTGTTATCTTTTTCTTTATCAGATGAATCTGAATTATTGGGTTTTACTTTTTTATCAGATTTACGCTAGTTTGTTTTCCTTTTTAATGTTTCATCTTTACTATGTGAACTAATCGACACTTGACTTTTTCTTTTACCTCTTTTGGATTTTTTCTTGTTGTCTTTTTTTTTTCATCAGATGAGTCTGAATTATTATTTTTTTTTTTATCAAATTTACGCTGGTTTGTTTTCCTTTTTAATGTTTCATCTTTACTATATGAACTACTCGACACTCGACTTTTCCTTTTATCTCCTTTGGATTTTTGCTTGTTGTTTTTTTCGTCATCAGATAAGTCTGAATTATTAGGTTTTTCTTTTTTATCAGATTACCGCTGGTTTGTTTTCCATTTTTACGTTTCATCTTTACTATCTGAACTACTCGACACTCGACTTTTCCTTTTATCACCTTCGGATTTTTCTTGTTTTTTTCTTCATCAGATGAATCTGAATGATAAGGTTTTTCTTTTTCATCAGATTTACGCTGGTTTGTTTTCCATTTTAATGTTTCATCTTTACTATCTGAACTACTCGACACTCGACTTTTCTTTTTATCACCTTCGGATTTTTTCTTGTTGTTTTTTCCTTCATCAGATGAATCTGAATTATTAGGTTTTTCTTTTTCATCAGATTTACCCTGGTTTGTTTTCCATTTTAATGTTTCATCTTTACTATCTGAACTACTCGACACTCGACTTTTCCTTTTATCACCTTCGGATTTTTTCTTGTTTTTTTCTTCACCAGATGAATCTGAATTATTAGGTTTTTCTTTTTTATCAGATTTACGCTGGTTTGTTTTCCATTTTAATGTTTCAACTTTACTATCTGAACTACTCGACACTTGACTTTTCCTTTTATCTCCTTTGGATTTTTTCTTTTTGTTTTTCTTCATCAGATGAATCTGAATTATTGGGTTTTTCTTTTTTGTCAGATTTACGCTGGTTTGTTTTCCTTTTTAGCGTTTCATCTCCACTATCTGAACTACTCGACACTCGACTTTTCTTTTTATCTCCTCTGAATTTTTGCTTGTTGTTTTTTTCTTTATCAGAGAAATCTGAATTATTGGGTTTTACTTTTTTATCAGATTTACGCTGGTTTGTTTTCCTTTTTAATGTTTCATCTTTACTATCTGAACTACTCGACACTCGACTTTTCCTTTTATCTCCTTTGGATTTTTGCTCGTTGTTTTTTTCGTCATCAGATGAGTCTGAATTATTAGGTTTTTCTTTTTTATCAGATTACCGCTGGTTTGTTTTCCATTTTAACGTTTCATCTTTACTATCTGAACTACTCGACACTCGACTTTTCCTTTTATCTCCTTTGGACTTTTTCTTGTTGTTTGTTTCTTCGTCAGATGAATCTGAATTATTAGGTTTTTCTTTTTTATTAGATTTACGCTGGTTTGTTTTCCTTTTTAATGTTATATCTTTACTATCTGAACTACTCGACAATCGACTTTTCTTTTTATCTCCTTTGAATTTTTGCTTGTTGTTTTTTTCTTCATCAGATGAATCTGAATTATTGGGTTTTACTTTTTTATCAGATTTACGCTAGTTTGTTTTCCTTTTTAATGTTTCATCTTTACTATCTGAACTAATCGACACTTGACTTTTTCTTTTACCTCTTTTGGATTTTTTCTTGTTGTCTTTTTTTTTTTCATCAGATGAGTCTGAATTATTAGGTTTTTTTTTATCAAATTTACGCTGGTTTGTTTTCCTTTTTAATGTTTCATCTTTACTATCTGAACTACTCGACACTCGACTTTTCCTTTTATCTCCTTTGGATTTTTGCTTGTTGTTTTTTTCGTCATCAGATGAGTCTGAATTATTAGGTTTTTCTTTTTTATCAGATTACCGCTGGTTTGTTTTCCATTTTACCGTTTCATCTTTACTATCTGAACTACTCGACATTCGACTTTTCCTTTTATCTCCTTTGGACTTTTTCTTGTTGTTTTTTTCTTCGTCAGATGAATCTGAATTATTAGGTTTTTTTTTTTTATTAGATTTACGCTGGTTTGTTTTCCTTTTTAATGTTATATCTTTACTATCTGAACTACTCGACACTCGACTTTTCTTTTTATCTTCTTTGAATTTTTGCTTGTTGTTTTTTTCTTCATCAGAGGAATCTGAATTATTGGGTTTTACTTTTTTATCAGATTTACGCTGGTATGTTTTTCTTTTTAATGTTTTATCGTTACTATCTGAACTAATCGACACTCGACTTTTTCTTTTATTACCTTTGGATTTTGTCTTGTTATCTTTTTCTTTATCAGATGAATCTGAATTATTGGGTTTTACTTTTTTTATCAGATTTACGCTAGTTTGTTTTCCTTTTTAATGTTTCATCTTTACTATCTGAACTACTCGACACTTGACTTTTTCTTTTACCTCTTTTGGATTTTTTCTTGTTGTCTTTTTTTTTTATCAGATGAACCTGAATTATTAGTTTTTTTTTATCAGATTTACGCTGGTTTGTTTTCCATTCTAATGTTTCATCATTACTATTTGAACTACTCGACACTTGACTTTTCCTTTTATCACCTTCGAATTTTTTCTTGTTGTTTTTTTCTTCATCAGATGAATCTGAATTATTAGGTTTTTTTTTATCAGATTTACGCTGGTTTGTTTTCCATTTTAATGTTTCATCTTTACTATCTGAACTACTCGACACTCGACTTTTCCTTTTATCACCTTCGGATTTTTTCTTGTTGTTTTTTTCTTCATCAGATGAATCTGAATTATTAGGTTTTTCTTTTTTATCAGATTTACGCTGGTTTGTTGTCCATTTTAATGTTTCATCTTTACTATCTGAACTACTCGTCACTCGACTTTTCCTTTTATCTCCTTTGGATTTTTTCTTTTTGTTTTTCTTCATCAGATGAATCTAAATTATTGGGTTTTTCTTTTTTGTCAGATTTACGCTGGTTTGTTTTCCTTTTTAGCGTTTCATCTCCACTATCTGAACTACTCGACACTCGACTTTTCCTTTTATCTCCTTTGGATTTTTTCTTGTTGTTTTTTCTTCATCAGATGAATCTGAATTATTGGGTTTTTCTTTTTTGTCAGATTTTCGCTGGTTTGTTTTCCTTTTTAGCGTTTCATCTCCACTATCTGAACTTATCGACACTCCACTTTTCCTTGTATCACCTTTGGATTTTGTCTTGTTGTCTTTTTCTTCATGAGTAGAACTTGAATTATTGTTTTTTTTTTTTTTATCAGATTTAAGCTGGTTTGTTTTCCTTTTTATTGTTTCATCTTTACTATCTGAACTACTCGACACTCTACTTTTCCTTTTATCTCCTTTGGATTTTTTTTGTTGCCTTTTTTTTCATCTGAAGAATCTGAATTATTGGATTTTTCTTTTTTATCAGATTTACTCTGGATTGTTTTCCTTTTTAATGTTTCATATTTACTATCTGCACTACTTGACACTCGACTTTTCTTTTATCTCTTTTGGATTTTTTCTTGTTGTCTTTTTCTTCATAAGAAAAATCTGAATTATTGTTTTTTTTATCAGATTTGCGCAGGTATGTTTTCCTTTTCAATGTTTCATCTTTACTATCTGAACTGATCGACACTCCACTTTATCTTTCGTCACCTTTGGATTTTGTCTTGTCTTTTTCTTCATCAGATGAATTTGAATGATGGACTAGTTTTTTGTGTTTCTACAGTATGATTTTTGGTTGAACCGGAAACGGTTTTACCCTAACCGTTTTTTAAAATTTAAAGATAAGACTGGTCAGTGACTTTTGTTTAATCGGCGTTTTTTTCGCGTACTCAATAAATTATCAATCGGTTTTTATGACTTTGCAAACGATCAAAATCTATTATATGAAAAATATTGTGGCCGTGATAAGAAACCTTAATGTTGGTAAAATTACATCTACATCGTTGAAAATTTTGAAAACTCAAATGGAAAAGATAGTATTATAACTTTCTTGTATGTTACTTTTAATTGTTTCAAAATTACCGCCGTCGTTCATAGCCTACTCGAAAATTTTACTTTGCCCTAATAATTTACAATAAAATCGCGATATCTGGTATAATATCAGTTTTAGGTATAAAACATAGTTTATGTTTTTGAAAGACAATTAAATTTTCTACAAGATTATGTAAAAACAAATTGCGTTATATTAAGAAAATTGAGTTATCCATGTTTAAAGTTTTACAAGTTTGACCAACCGTAAAAACCACCCTGTATATTAGATTTAAAATGTAGCAAGCGCAAAGTGTTAATAAATCTATTGCCAATCTAATTTCTAAACGAAACTCTGCTACCTTTTTAAAGAACTTAAATGTTAAAAAAAAAATTAAAAAGCTGTATCGCTCAAAATTTTCTTAAAAATGTAAATTTTATGAAAACGGTCTTTAGACCCATACAACCTGTTACATTTTTAAAGTAATTTTTTAGAGGAATTCAAAAATATAGAGATATACAGGGTGTTACGTTTAAAATTTCAAAGTTTGAGTCCGTTGCCGGTTGAACCGGAAGTCGTATTGTAATCTCAGTATTTTCATCGAATCCGAAACATATGATAACGTTTAGATACAAAATTTCAATGTAGTGTAATGATGTTTTAGATGTTTGTTTGTTTCTATACTTTTGCGCATCCTTGAAGAAGAAGGGCGCATATACAAAAAGGTTGAGAAACGCTGGAGTACGTAAATTGTCTTGTTTGTTTCAGGCGATGTTATATTACTTTGTAATGTTTTTTATCTTTTTCTTATATGTTCGTTCTGTAAATTGAAAATCTAGCGATAGCTCAGCAACACTTCATCTTTATAGAAAAGTTTAAACACGAGTTATATTTCTCCATACCACACAGGGTGTTTACAACTGATCGTATATTGTATTTAAGTTATGGACCATAAATTGCACTTGAGTTTTAAGGTACCTAGCTAATGTTCGGGAATCCATATGTTTTAGGTTTAGGGTAAATGTAAGTTTTAAAAATTAAGTTAAGTTGTATTCGAAATCTCAGCTCTGTCCTTTGTAAAATTGGTAAATAAATAGTTTTAAGAGCGACTTTGTTTTTTTTTTAATCAATAAATTTATAAATTAGTTAGTACCATAACTCACGCAACATCACGGCAATTTTGTTTATTAGATAATTGTTTCTCAGCATGTCAAACAGCTAACATCAGTGGTTAAGTTAATATTGTTATATTATGTGTGAAAACAGTTTATATGTTGTAGTTATTCTTATTGCATTTTCAGCAGGCGTGGCCTGATTTAAATCACGATTTAAGCATGATTTAAATCAGCTGATTTTTAAAAATTAGAATCATGATTTAAATCGGTTGATTTTTAAAAATAAAAATCATGATTTAAATCAAACTTAATTTTTTTCACGATTTAACATCACACGTCACATATAAATTAAAAGCACGTTTTACTTCCACGCGGTTAAACAACTGCTAGTAAAATACGCTGGAAATATTGCCTATTGGCTTCCTGTAGATTGGGGAGAAATAAAGTCTCTACAGGAATTTTCTTGTTAGAGACGCATTCCGGAAGATTTGCTTTGTAAATTTTCATAATAATTTTTAATTTTTGGGTCAAAAGATCCCATTCAAAAAGTTTGCAACAATTGGAAAAGTTTTTTAATATCGATTTCTCTGAAAACTTAATTCTTGATAAAGTTGATGCATGACCTAAAACTAATTTTAGAGATGAATTTTTTTTTATATTATGACACTAGAAGGAAATTAAAAATATTTGCAAAAGTGCCCCTATTTTAAGACAAAAAAAATCGTGGAAAAAAATTGTTTAGAATTCAAAAGTATAACAACACGAAATTTTACGGTAAAATTTCATTTTTGAATTTTACAGTACTGTCAACATTCGAAAAGTTTGCAACTAGGTAATTGAAAAGTTTTTTATTATCGATTTCTCTGAGAATTTTATTCTTGATAGAAGTTGATGCATGGTATAAAACAAATATTAATTTAAAGAAAAGCTCGATAATTCATACGACACTAGCTTTTAGCGTTTTTAGAAATATTCCCAAGATTAAAGTGCTCTTATTTCAAGAGAAAACGATATTTTATATTGAGTAAAACTTTTAAATTTTAAACGTTTTTTTTTTTAATTTTATAAAACAAGGGCACTTTTTGGATGATACAATTATTTCGAAAATAAAAATAAAAATTTTAACGTCATCTTTCACTTTTGATCGTATTTTTGAATTCTAAACAATCTTTCCCTACGAAGTTTTTTTTATAAGGCCCCTTTACTTTGTGAATATATCTGAAATCGCTAAAATCTGGTTTCGTATACATTTTTAAGGATTTTTTTCCATCTATTAATCAGTTTAGGTCATCCACGAACTTTCGTCAGGAATAAAAGTTTCTGAGAAATTTTTAGTAAAACACTTTTTTATTTGTTGATACTTTTTGAATGACGCTGTATAGAAGATAATATAATGCAGCGTAAATAAAAAATAAATTAGTTGTAAAAAAGGGTAAATAGTCAAGTTTCATTAAAAAAATAAAAAATTCATGATATTTTTGATGTTTTTAATTTAAATCAATGATTTTTAATGTTTTTAATTTAAATTAATGATTTTTGATGTTTTTAATTTAAATCAATGATTATTGATTTTTGTAATAAAAATCAAATTTTGCCCGACCCTGATTTTCAGTGACTCCTATGTAAAATGTACAAACAATGACAATATTTTAAAAAGATTTATACAGGGTGTCCCAGTTTACATTTCCAGCATGGGGATCTGCTTATTATAAGAGATATTTTTTTTTTAAATTGGATGAAACAATCAATTGTTAAAATTTCTTTTATCTTTCATAATTTTTTTGTCTTAATCGTTGGAACAATTTTATTTGTACTTTCTGAAGGTACTTTTTAATGGAGAATGTAACTATTATTTTATATTTGTTTTAACAACTACCATTGTTGAGATATTACCAACGATTATTTCAAAAAAGTTATTAAAGAAAAAATAAATTCGACATTTTCATATTTTTTGCTATAACATCTGAAGTACGAGAAATTTTATGCTTTTAAAAATTGATTGTGGCTCCTCTCAACCTAAGTAATATTTCATCTAATTTAAACAAACCTGTATCTCTTATAATAAGGGAGATCTCCATGCTGGAAATGTAATCTGGGACACCCTGTATAAACTGCATTTTGACTGCAGAATTTAAAAAAAAGATAAGCTTTAAAAGTAGAAACAGACAAACAAAAGCTAATAAACAAAACATGAGCAAAACCAATAGGAGAGAGGCGTTAGATTTAGGAAGAAGCAATTTTGAGGTTTAAATACTAAAAAATCCCAATCGATCCTTCATATTTTAACCTAAGTTTTTCTTTGACAAACCATAAAATCGCTTAAAGACTCAAATTTTAACAAAATAAGGCATAACAAAATGTATTCATAATTTCAGGGATATTTCTCTTAAACGTTTAATATGGAAACATGCTTTCATTTTAATATTAAATTCTGCTACCGCACAATTACAGTGAAATACTAAGTTAAAAGAGCGGTTATTATCAAACCCGTTATCAACGGTTAAAAACAGCGGTCTGGACAAACGTAATGCTTTCGAGGAGCACCATAAAGTTAGCAACGTTCAGCCGACGCTTGGCGTAACCACGCGCCACAAGTTAAATTCGTTTATTCAACTTTATCCACCAACACAAATGAATTTGTTGGATCTACTGATAAATTTAAGCTGTATTTTACAAAGTTTTATCATCAGAGAGCGGCATGTGACTACTTAAATATAACACTCATTAATTATAACATTATTTATCATACAGTGTGTACAAATAGTAACGTAACGGATCAATATCTTGTCTTGTGGCAACTTTACAAAAAAAAAGTTTGATATAAAAGTTGTTTATGGTAATTAACTACCGGTGCACAGGAACTGCGGCGATTCTAATCCCATCATTACCAACTTTTATGACCATGCGTTAATCCTACCCTCGAACTGCGTACAAATATTTTCTAACTCTTGATTATTTGGGTAAACCCTTTTAATGTTCCAAGAATTAAGCCACATCCCAATATTCACGTTTTTATGCCTACTTTAATAAACATTCAGACAGATCATATATTAAGATTAACAGGGTTCATTGTGTCAATCAAACTCCACGAAGAAACATTCGGAATCACCATATTTATTTGGGGAAAAAAATTGAACAATACAAAGACAATTTGATTTCTCGAGTAGATTTTGTTAAATGTTGTAGTTATATTTTCAGACTAGAAATTTTATACTCCTATTAGGTAATTACTATGTACCTACATATTATTGACAAGTAATAGTAGTTTGTATACCTAGGCGGGAAAGTGGATGTTTTCCGGGCCGAGAGAAAAGTTGGACAGCCGAGGCGCAGCCGAGGCTGTCCATTTCTCGAGGTTCGGAAAACCACTTTCCCGGCATGGTGTACACAATATTTTTTATCCTACACAACAAAAATTAAAAATAACAATCCTGTGAGAAATGCATCTATTTCTTGACGACTGATATACTTAATTTATTAGCAACATGCCGGACAGATTGTTTTTTAAGAAAGGCAATTACTTTCATATACAATGCAATATCGGCATTATGTCTTACAGTAAGGAAGCTTTTAACATAAATGAATCGGCCACAGCGTTGAAGACATATTTCTTTGATAATTTAGATAAATAAGTTAGAATTACACTTTCGCTGCGTCGTTTAACGTTTTTGGTAGTACACCACTCCATAAATAAGTTATACTGTATAAGTATATCATACCGTTTTTTAGATTTTGCTGGTAATAAATCCAGAGTTAGTTCTTTCGCTTTTTCACTAATTTCCGCAAGTGTGCAACTAAAGTTGTCATCTGATTCTTCATTTCTTTTGTCCATTTCCATTATTTATCATTCGTTAAGTAAGTCACGGTTTAAAATTTTAAATTAGTTGTAATTTAATTTTGACAGATAACGGAGCGCCCTCTGTTGGTAAACGTCGACGTACTTTTTTCGCGGCTAGCCGTTACATGAGTTTTTACCAGGCTAGCCGTGCAATGTGTTTTTACCAGGCTAGCCGTGCAAGTGCATACTTTCGCGTCCATTTAGACGCACGAAAATAAGATTTTCAGATAGTGTAGGATAAAAAATATTTTTTATCCTACACTTTCTCACTATCCAACTTTTCTCTCGGCCCGGAAAACATCCACTTTCCCGCCTAGGTATACAAACTACTATTATTTACATTTTTTAATTTCATTCAATTTAAGTAGTGAATATTTAGGAATACTCGAACCATTTCTGACCGCTTACCTGAATACGAAATTCCAGGAAAGGTATAATTAAGCAATGTCCGCAGTTCGTGTATCGGCTTAACTCTCATGCTTAATTACTTGCCGTAGTTCGAGTGGTACTTAAGTACAAGTCAATAAAATCGCCGCAATTCGAGTGCGCCCTTAACTACATAACCTTAAATTAGATATAATTGACCTTTAATACTTTTTAAAGAAAATACATGATCAATAAGAAAATCTAAAAATATGTAGGGTGTTTCATTTAAAAAAACTGACTTATTCGTGTTTGAAGTTTGACTAAGTGGCCCGGGCATAAGGAACACCCTGTGTATTATTTTAAAATTTTAACTAGTCGACAACCATTGTGACACTATTGTCCTACAAAATTTTAAAGGAATTCGTTATGACTTAGCCAATTTGTGAAATATCATTATTTTTTTATACTCGTTTCTGTCAATATTTATATAAAACTTAAATAACTCAAAAACGACTAAATTTGGATACATAAATCCAGTGGCGTAGCTACGTTAAATGGCGCCCAGGGTATATTGTTTTTTTGCGCCCCCACTCGTCCGTATTTTTATTGTTTGTGAGTTTCAAGTAAAATATTGTTGGTGTTATTTATTCCAATACACTGTAATGAAAATGAGAACTAATTTTAAAAGTATAGTGGCATTCTAGTTTGATACTCCCTTGCCCCCCTGTCGCTGCGCCACTGGATAAAACCTATGTGTTGTAGAAAGATAATTCAATTTTACATTTAAAAGTTACAAAATATACTAGGTGTTCCATTTAAAATAAAAAAGTTACACATCAGTGCGCCAAAACAAAACACTGTTTATAGTTGAAAATAGTTGAAGGTTATGTAGCATATTACCACAAACAACTTATACAGGGTGTAGACTCGGATCACGCAACATAGCAATTTCAATGGTAAAATTTTAAAAGTCGAATTCTTGCTCCGCTAATTATTTTAGAAAAAAAGTGCAAATACGTTTTTTGTAGAGAAAAAAATTCTGTATCCATAAATGTAATCAATATTACTTTTTCGTTTTTCAAAAACAGAAAAATAAGCAAATTAAAAAACGCGTTTTCGCGAAAATCTGTAGTGCCTTGGAATTATGGTATGACAACTGCCCATCTTACTAACACTTACTGTCACTTTGACGTTTGAAGTTTATTCTTAATTATCATTTTTATTATATCTTGCAATGAAAACATAACTAATTGTGTAAAATAAATGTTTGATAAAATATAAAGGATAATTAAGAATGAATTTCGCGTCAAAGTGACAGTATTAGTGACATTAGGCTGGGCAGTTGTCATACCATAATTCCAAGGCACTACAGATTTCTGTCCAAACGCGTTTTTTAATTTGCATAATTTTCAGTTATTGGAAAATGAAAAAGTAATATTGATTACATTTATGGATACAGAATTTTTTTCTCTACAAAAAACGTATTTGCACTTTTTTTCTAAAATAATTAGCGGAGCAAGAATTCGACTTTTAAAATTTTACCATTGAAATCGCTATGTTGCGTGATCCGAGTCTACACCCTGTATATAAAACTTTTTTTTGTAAAGACGAGATATTGATCCGTTACGTTACTTTTTGTACACACTGTATATTATCTACTTATGAGAGGCAAGAGTCGAATGAAAAAAAACCTTGCCATAACGGGCAAACATACCACACAAATTTTAAAAAACCGCGCCTAAACTACAAACTTCTGACTTAAAGCGACGCTTAACTATCAATAAGAATTTTAGTTCAAGCTTCCTGGAGAAAACTTCGTTTATGCAACTTGATTGCCGTTTTCCAATTTGTTGGAGACTAATCTGACCTAAATTTCTCTACCTCTGGCGCTAGTTAAGATATTATTAAATATAACATGAAATAAAATTAGTCCTGACATTTCTTGTAGCAACACCAAATCGATTTAAAACATAGATATCTACCATTCGCTATATTTTTAAGTTCTTCAAGTTTATTTCTAAACTTGATTTATTAAAAATATCGCGATAAAAATTTGTAATTATTGTTTCCGTTTTCTACTTAAGACAATATTGAAACCATTTTGAATTTGCATAAGTTTTTTTTATTATTATACGTTATTTTTAAAAATTATTATATAAAAACTATCATCAAAGAAGTTGTATAGGTTCATCGTTGAAAACAAGTGAAACTTTTAGAATAATCATTTTTCTTTTAAATAATATGTCACAAATGGAAAGTACTACTAGTTCTATTTGAATTTACATTAAGATTCTCATTTTATTACTTGTAAATGCACGAAAAAACGCCTTTTTTATGGTACAGTTGGTAAAAGGAAACGTATATATTTGTATTATAAACCTACTTACATATTTTGTCGAGTTCTACAGGAGCAGAAACATAAAGAGAAAGTGAGGAGATATAACATGAATATATTTACACAAAATGGTTATTTCCTGGAGAAAAATGTTTTATTCCCTATCATCTGTACCTATTACGGAATGTAAGGATTGTTAGAAATGAATTATAGATGGCACCGTATACGTCCATTTTCCACGGTCCAAATTCAAACTGTAATATTTAACCCGCATATTACGTCGTCCACTAGAACGCGATTCGTTCAACACAAAATTAACTATGCTTTTAACTCTAATACAACAGACATTTATAAAAGTGATGTATGTCTGTGGAAACGGGAGGGACTTGGCCGTGTTTTGTACTTTACCACTGACAAAACTAAAAAGCAAGTTCGTTAAGTAATATTTGAAACATTAAAAGCTCTGTTTTCAACCACTAATTGAAGCCGTTCTTGAGCGAGCGAATAGAAATTTGCTTTTAATGCATTTTAATGATAGCAAGCCCTGGATAAAGCTGAAGAAACTTGACTATTATAACCTATCTATCACTCTATATGCGAGTTAGATTACGGTTGTGGCAGTCTCTTGCTTCCTAGTTTTCATTTTCGCCTGTCGTACCAATCATCTTCACTTAAACCTCTTGCAGCCATTGTTTCCTTTACGTCGTGACCCCAATTTTTTTTGGTCGGCCTCTTCTTTTTCTATACGGCGGTACTCTTCGATGTTTTTTTGGGCCAACTGTTTTCATTCAATCTTTGGCTGTGCCCAAACCATCTTCGTCTTTTGAATTCTATTTACTCTACAGTGTGTCCAGAATTCGACGTAATAGATACAAGGTCGGTCAAACGGGACAAAAGTTACCTACTTGATAGAGCAATACAGCGATGCTTTTGTTTTAAAAAAAAGTTCAAGGCTAATTTGATAATGATGAAAAACCAAAAAGTGTCATATGTTTACATGAATTTATCTCAGTTGCTATGAGATATACAAAAAAAAATTTTAATAAAAGTGGTAGATGTCTTTGATCGCTATAAAATGGAGGCAATCAATTTTGTTATAATTGCATACTTTACGAGATACATCATAAACTTGCATTATTTTAAACGCAAACCATAGTTGATTTCAATGTCATTCGAGAGCTTATTTTTTTCTTTTTTCAATGTGCCACATGATACATTTATTTTAAAATTGACGGCTCTAATATTAAAAGACGATTTTGATTTGAAAAAAAAAAAACAAGCAATGAATTAATAGCGTTGGGTTTCACCCTATTAGCTGATAAAAAACAAAACAAAAAACACCTTAATAAAGGAAAAAATCAAGGTATAAATGAATTATTTTATTTACAACACAACAACCTAAAATATATCATATACTTGTATGAACAATCATTTTTACGTCAAAAATCTAGTAGATACGCAATTTTGAATGTCTAAATAAACATTTACAAACAAAAAATTATAAACATTGGTTATATTTACAAAAAAATAAGTTTAAAGTGTTATCCCTTCCAACACTAATTTATTTTCTACAGAGATTTCTTAAAAGCGTCTTTGTTTTTTTTTTAATGCTATGTTCAATCTCACATAAAGAGTTGTTTATTTATAAATTAAACCTTATCCATTTAGGACTATTTTAAAAATCTAAAAAAGTTAATTACCAACTATCAATATAATGGCCAAACAACAAAGTAATCAATAAAATAACAATAAAATTCTAAATCTGAATGATCATATTCCGTGAAATGGGTTCAGTTTCAACAGTTGTAGCAGTAAGTACTTCTATTTTCTGGATCTCTTTGTTTTCTTTATAATTTTTACGTGGTTTTTATGCGAACCAAACTCTGAGATTTTTTTCCAGTTTTGAAAATGCAGTTCTGTGAGGTTGTTGCCTCTTTGGATACAAATTCATGTAATTAGCACATTCTCGTTTTAAATTCCTTGAGCTTTTAATGTACACAGAAAACATATCTGTTTTTTTCCAAAGCGGAGAAAGCCATATTATCGTAGTATTTACAATGACAGTTCTTCTTACATTTATTAGACCGTTACCCTCTCGGGTGTAAGGCCTCGCCTATCTCCCCTTACGGGTGTAAGGCATTGGGTGGAGTTGAGTTTTTTCTTATATCTTTCTCATATCCTTTTTCATTGATTGTGTCATTTCCGATATCTGCTTGTTATCTTTCCTTATTTATTATTTTTACATTTATTTTCTTTCTCATGTCCTTTTTCTTTGCCTGGATCTTTGTCCTAATATTTCCGTTTTTCTCTGTCAGTTTTTTGAAGGTTGTCCCATCTCTTCCATTCTTTTCCATCTACTGTGATTTTTTGATATTCTATTTTCGTTGTTCTCCCTTTCTTCTTTCGCTAATTGTTTTAATTCTGTTGAATTTCCAGTTCCTCCTGAGTCATTTCGTTGTTTATATCAATTTTTTCTTGAAGTTGTTTTAACTTAAACGTGTTTTTCATTACCTTTTCTTTTTCTAGTGGTTTGACTAGTTCTAACTTACATGATTTTGTTCATATCTGTATGGCGTTTTTAATCTGAACTTTTATACCGGTTTCTATTTCAATAAAGAGTTCGAATTCCTGTATAAGGTCTGCTTTGTTATCAGTTTTTATCTCCATGCCTGTTACAACGATATTGCTTCTTCTGTTTCCAATTTTCTAACTCGATCTTCTACGGATTTTATCTTTTCTTTTATTATCTTGTTTTTGTTTTCCTGCAATTCATTTTCCTGTTTTAGTTCCTTCAGTTCTTCTTGATGTGACCTCTGATTATGTTTTATTTCTCTTATATCTTTCACTATTTCCTTAATCATAATACAATCTTGGTTTCCGGGTTTGGAACCGCGTCTTCTATATTTAGAAGTAGACGTTTCGACCATTGTGTCTTGGTCTTTTTCAAAACGACTAATTTGTGAGGGATGTTGCTGGGTTTATATATCCAGCTTGTGGAGGCGTGGCGTTCCGCTTGATGGATTTGTTCTGCCTCAGTGATTTTGTGATGACTGGTTTCCAGATGTTTGGGAGTTGTATGCCTGTGTCTCTGTTGTAGTTGTTTGGGTTCTTGATGATTTCCAATGATTCTCGATATAATCTTGGCCAGAAATGGTTTGCGCGGGCCAGTAGTTTTGTTTCTCTGAAGAGGATGTTGTGTCCTGTACCCTGGGCGTGTTCTGCTACCGCTGATTTATCGACTTGTTTTCTTGTTGTTTGTCAGCTTTGATATTTTGTTAGTCACTCCGCTGATGTAGGGCAAGTAAGTCGTAGCGATGTATTCTTTCTTTTTTTTTTCCTTCTTTTGGCGTGGCATGTTTTTGTATGGCACGAAGTATTTGTTTACGCTGGTAACCGTTTTCTTGCAGGGCTCTCGTGACCATGTTCAGTTCTTCTTTGATGTTTTCTGGTGTGCATATCTCTTTGGCCCTATGTATTAATGTGTTGATCACCGATTGTTTTTGGGCCGGGTGGTGATGTGATGCAGCATTTAGATATCGGTTGGTATGGGTCGGTTTACGGTAAACGCTGTGGCTAAGTGTTCCGTTTGCTTCTCTTTTGACCAGTATGTCCAGAAAGGGTAACGCGCTATTCTTCTCTTCCTCCATCGTAAATTTTATGTTCTTGTGTAGGTTGTTCAGGTATGTTAGAAAATCTTGAAGTGGTTCTTTTCCATGTTCCCAGATGACGAAGGTGTCGTCTACGTATCGGAACCAGTGTTTCGGTTTCAATTTGCTGGAGAGTAGGGCTTGTTCTTCGAAGGCTTCCATGTACAAGTTGGCGAGTGCCGGTGATAATGGTGAACCCATGGCTGCTCCCGTTGTTTGTTCATAGATGCCTCCATTGAAGGTGAAGTAGGTAGATTGTGCGCACAGCTTTATTAAGTCGGCTAGGTTACCATCGAGGTCGTTAGCAACCAGTCGTTCCCTTGCCAATTCCACTGCTTCCTCAACCGGTATATTGGTAAATAATGACGTCACATCGAAGCTAATCATGATGTCGTTGTCGTTTATATTTAGCTGTTCTAGTTTCTGGATGAAGTGTTACGGATATGGGGATCCGATTGTCCAATGAAATTCTTCAGTGTTCTGGCGAGGTATCTTGCTAAAGGATGGGTAGCTGATCCAATGGCGCTCACTATTGGTCTTAGCGGTACGTCTTGTTTGTGTATTTTCGGTAGACAATACAGTTTTGGGGTTCTGGATTCTGTCGGTATTAGGCTCTTGTGGTCTTCTGTTGGAATTGATGAGGTTTTCACTGCTGTCCTAATATGTCGTTCTATGTTCTTGGTAGGGTCCTTCTTCAGTACTCGGTACGTCGATTCCTGCAGCATGTCGAGAACTTTGCTGTTGTATTCCGCGCTGTCCATAATTACGGAGGCATTGCCTTTGTCGGCAGGTAGAATTATGATGTCCGGATTATCGCGTAGTTTCCTGACGGCCCGTTCTTCCTCTTTGCTCATGTTTGGTTTCGGTGGTTTGGCTTTCTTGAGGATGAGTGCTGTTGCTGCTCTTATATCTTCAGCGTCGTCCGTGGTAAGGTTACGAAGTGTGCTTTCTAGTTGACTCACTATTTCTTCGTTCGGTATGTATTTTGGAGCGACAGCAAAGTTAAATCCTTTTTGTAGTACGGCCTTGCTGGTGTCGTCTATTATGGCACTCGATAGGTTTATAACGACTCGGCTGGCATCCAGTTGAGGTGTTTGTTGATGTTGTGAGCTATACAGCTTCTCGAATTTCTTCTTTTGTATAGTAGTCGCCTTGTCCGCTTGGTATGAGGCTTTTTGTGTAGACAGACGGTCGACGACAGTCCATGTTTCTTGATCCAATTTTGAGCTGGTGATAAGATGTACGTTGTACAGACTTCTGGCGTTGGCGTCCAATTGGGTACGAGTGCTGTGGATCCTTTCTCTGAGTAGCGCCGAGCTTGCGCGTTGTAGTATGTTGTGTGCCGCTCTTGTTTGTATGTGGTGGCTGATCTTCAGGAATGTTGGTGTTGTCTTCTGATCATGTTCGTGAGCGTATCCGTTTGATATTCTTTCTCATTTTTTTCTTTTTAAGGTGTCCTGTTTATCTTTGTACTCTTTTTACTCTCTTTAGATGTCTTCTATGTGCTGTTCTCTTTTTCTTTTCGAATCCTCCGACGTATACTCGTCGCTCTCAAGATGTTTTATTTTTTTTCATATCTTTCATTACTTCTTCCACCATGTTCGTAAGCATACTATTTTATCCATTTTAGGATAGCCAATATCACTGATATTATATACGTGATTGTTGATTTTATATCACTTTATAATTTCGGAATTAAACAGTGTTTTGCACGCTGTTAACTATTCACCCGACCTTGACCCTCGTGATAGGACCCGGTATTCTACACGTCCGCTTCATTTAGCTGGCCAAACTCAACAAGGACAGTTAAAAACTGAAAATACCTGAATTGGACCTAGCAAACATTTGTTTCACAGCCTACGTATTGTGACGTGCGCTTATGCAACGTCGTTGTTTACTTAAAGGTTTTGTTGCTTTTGATGTGGCTCGTGTCGTCGGATGCTCTGGAGGACTCCTTCACGTCGTTTAGCGTAGTGCACCAGGTCTAGAGTAGCTGTAAGGTAGTGAGGTTGGCGAAATTAAACAACATTTACTTTGTGATCGGTGTTTATTATTCATATTTTGTTCAATATTTTGTAGTTGGAGTTTTAACGTAGATTCGTGAGTATGTGTGTGGATGCGTATGTATGAAATTACGTGTGATTGTGTGTGCAACCGAATGTTGGTGTCTGTATGAAATTATGTGTTTTATGTGTACAATTAAATGTTGGTGTAGGTGTAAATATTGTGTTTGTGTATGCGTGTATCTGTTTAAACTCCAACTAGGTCTGTCGAATAGCGAAAGCTCGCCCATCAGACCTCTTTGTTGGAGTTGGTAGGAAGACTTTATGGGGTCGATCGATAAGCGATAATTCGCCCGCAGACCACGCTCCAAAGTCCATAAAATAATTGAGCCGTGTGCTCTCGTAGCGAAAACTCGCCCAAACTGCACGTGCAATGGCCCAAAGGGTTACAAGATAACAGGAGCTTCAGAATCTAGCGAAAACTCGCCGCAGAAGCTGGCTCTGTATATCAGGTGAAATGTGTATGATTGTGACGTGTGGTTCTGTGTTGAACCCCTTTATTTTGACATACACATCTTTTTATACATGTTTTTGGAAACGTGGGGTGAAAAATAGCTAAACTACGCCTATTAGTCGCTTTGAACTAATTACAATCCTAGTATTGAATAAAAAAGGCGTAAAACAAAGTTTAGTCGTTTGTTAATTCGTTATTTAGTTGTGTGCACAGAGAGGGGGTGCAATCCGGATGTTTTAGTTTGTTACTGACTGTGCCCCTCCAAAACTAGATTATCTAAACAAAACTGATTCCTGTTTTCACCCCACCAAAATTCCTAAATAAAGTTGTACACGCTAAAATATGTTAAACTGCATTCAAGTTACATCAAATAATAATAAAATTACATCTATGCTAATATTTTACAAGAATAAACATTGTCATTAAAAACGATACAAATTACATACACTGAAAGAGGTCATGGCCCTTTTAATAAACTAACAGGTGTTCCCTTAGGAATGTTCATTGAGTTTGTGGTTCACATACAATATTTCAATCATCAAGTCATTCCATACTTTCTTTAGCCGACCTAGCTAGCATACCATCGGTCCAAGTACCGATAATTTACGATGTCATTTACTATTAGTCAGGCCATATGCCCACGAAACAACCCCAAACACCCTGACCTTATTTTTGAGTGTATTATTTACGTATTTAATAACGTATCCCTTTCATGGCTAAGCTAATGTTTTTTAAGAAATAGTTGATAAGAAACAGACTAAACAAACTTAAGTTTAAAAATATTCTTTAATTTTAAAATTCCCACGATAGTTTTGGAAGCCAGAACAATTATTGAAGGTGCATAACTTGAAAATATTGATTTTATTTAAAATTATTTATATTACTAATGCAGCCGTCACAGTATTTGATTTATTATCTTTGGTTTTGCTATCAAAAACTACAAAATAGTATTACCAATTTTGGATTTTTTGCTTTGTTTATGCGTTCTTTTGTTTTTTATCAGCTCATAGATCACAATCGTTTTTTAATATTGAGCCGTCAAATTTTAAAATAAATGGAGCAAGTAGCACATCATTGAAATGAGAAAAAATAAGCTCTCGGATGACACTGAAATCAAGTATGGTTTACATTTAAAAATCTCGTAAAATATGTAAAATTTAAAAAATTTATTACCGCCATTTTATAGTAATCAAAAATATCTACCATTTCTGTAAAAAACTTTTTTTGCCATATCTCATAGCAACTGAGATACATTCATGTAAAGAAATGACACATTTTTGGTTTTTCATCAAAATCAAATTAGCCTTGGATTTTTTTTTTTAACAAAAACAAAAGCATCGGTGTATTGCTCTATAAAGTAGGTAACTTTGTCTCATTTGACCGACTTTGTATCTATTACGGTTTAAAAGTTACCCATGGTGAGCCTTGAATTCAGGAAACACTGTATATTGCCTACATCTACAATCTACACCCATTTCAATGCGTATTACTTTGTTTCACTTCTCGTCTGTTCTTCTATAGTCACACCATCGTCGCCAGAAGTCCATTTCCATCGCCTTGATCCTTGATTACTCCGACTGACGTATCTACTATAATTAATTCTGATCCATATGCACTGACACTTCGGCTGTTGTTTTGTAGATATGAACTTTGGTATTTTTAGTTGTTTTTCGGTCCCATAATAGGCCATGCAGTTGTCTAATGATGGCTTTCCTTGTCCTATTCTGTTTGTAATTTCCTGGTTGCTTTATGCATTGTCGTTGCCCAGGTATGAGTACTTATTTACATTTGAAATGATGTAGGTGTTAAGGTGCAAAGCTTGACTGGGTCCGCCTATAACGATGTATTCTGTTTTAAGCGTTTTTATCGTCAGTTCCCATTTACTTTCCTGTGCATGTAATCGATATCATCTTTGGCTTCGGCTAATATTATGTGATCATCGGCAAAATTAAGTGTGGATAGCGCCTTTCATTTTCTATGGACAAGCCCATATTAAGACATTTCTTTCTCCAATTTTTAAGGGTGCCATTTAAATGTAACTTGAAAAAATGGGTGATGTGCAGCATCCTTGTCTAAGCGCTTTCGGAATTTTGATTTCACGTAATACATATTTACTGTCCAATTTTTATGGAATTTGTCATGTTTTGTACAGGTTTAGCACCGCTGGGGTGTAGATTTTATTTATGGCTTGAGTGTCCATAACTATTACAACCACTGATTATTAATAATGCATTAAAACTGAATAGGTATAGAACGACATTGCATTACAATATTGTGCAATTTTAAATTTCAGCCTACACAAATTGTTAAGACGTCATTCTTGTTTTTAAACGACATTTAACAAGATTTTTTGTCGTGAAAATAGTTTAACAAAAATTTATCAAAAATTTAATAAAAATTTAACAATGTTTGTGAATTACCTGTTCTGTTTTAGATTTGTAAGTAGTGCTAATGAGTTTGAAACAGAAATTATTTACACAGTGCATTCCAGAGTCGAATTATCATTGAATTTGATGAGCGTAAGCCAACTTTAACTGTCGGAAAATTCCTATAAAGATAATCATGCAATGAAACTTAACAAGTGGCAACGGGATAGGTGTTAAAATTGAATTGATGGCCGCATTGTAGTCCCTCTTAACTGTCTCAATGAGCCCCAAAGTGACTATTACCACCCGTTTATGTTAGACGAAAGAACCTCAGCTGGAAGTAAGTGCGTTCAGTACCAAGAATTCTTAACGAACGAAGCCTGTAGTCATCGTTTCACTAACAATTAATTTTTAGATTCAAATAGGGACAGCTATTTGCTGAATCAGTCATAGATGGACCGTCTAAAAATATAATTAGAATACACAAAATCATCGATTTCCTGTTTTTAATTTTGTCCAAACTCGTATATACGACCGACCAACTTCTATTTGGTTGGCCATGTTGAACGAACGCACGATTTCAGAAATCAGCTTTTTTTGAGACTATTGCGTTAACTGTAGTTCAAATGTATTATTAGCTCTAAAAAGAAACAAGAGCATACAACTGAGCAAGAAAATAGGTCGTAAGAACGGTTATCAGCATACCTTGGGAGTAAATTAAAAGCTGAAATGTTTTTGTTATCGTTTTGTTGGTAACGTTTCACATCGTTTAAATTCTTCTATTGGTTAACGGATTAGTACTGAACAAAATTTAAACTTTGTATTTTGCATAATATACGCACGAAAAGTTGCTGCAAGGGACATATGATGTAAGAGTTCTTTTTATTTTAAACTAGCGATTCCGAAGCCCCTTCGGGGCTCCTTCACCGCTAGATCCCGGCTTGCGCGTAGAATTCTCTTTGCGCGTAAAGTTCTCTTTGCGCGTAAAGTTCTCTTTGCGCAATAAATTACCTTTCGTTTGTTGCACGTTACATGTCTCTATGTTCCCTAGATATATCGATTATTGCTAAGCGTGTCGTTGAACAATCGATAGGCTCAAATTTTTATTTACAACACTTCTTCCTTCACCGCAAGACACCGCCTTGCGCGTATTTTTCTTCTTGCGCAAAATATTATCTTTCGTTTGTCCATAACTGACTTCGTTCCTGAGATATAAATAGCTCAAAATTTAATGTAAAACAAATTATTCTTCTAGTGAGAGCATTGCGTTTCGTTTTCAATCATTTCAGATGAACGGGCTTGAGCATTGCGTAATCGATTCGTTTCCAATCTTGCTTTCCGTTGCTCGTCCGTTTCAGATGGGCGGGCTTGAGCATTGCGTAATCGATTCGTTTCCAATCTTGCTTCCCGTTGCTCGTCCGTTTCAGATGAACGGGCTTGAGCATTGCGTAATCGATTCGTTTCCAATCTTGCTTCCCGTTGCTCGTCCGTTTCAGATGAGCGGGCTTGAGCATTGCGTAATCGATTCGTTTCCAATCTTGCTTCCCGTTGCTCGTCCGTTTCAGATGAACGGGCTTGAGCATTGCGTAATCGATTCGTTTCCAATCTTCCCGTTGCTCATCTGCTTCTGAAGTTCATAGTGCTTTTTTTTCTTTGCTTGAGGTGTAGATTGACCAATCCCTCCGTTTGGGAGGCAAAATTAAATAGAAAATGCGTTGATTTTTTATATATAGATAGACGAACTGTTAAATAACAGTCTTACTGTCATTTACAGCGTATCTTAGCAACGATGTTTGTAATGCATAAGTCATCAGCTCAACGATCCGTTGACAATGACCATGGCCTACTACACAATGACATACTTCAATTTCTAGGTTATGGTGTCAGTTTGACAGTATTGACATTTAAGTTATGCTGTCAGTTTGACAGTACTGTCTTTTCACATACTTCAATTTCTAGGTTAAATATCAATTTATTTTTAAATGTCATCGTATTTTCATATTCTCAAATATGAATTCAACTCGAAACTGGGATTGTTTCGTATCTATGTTTAGGGGAGAGCGAGGCGATTCCGATTTGGTATGATACATGTACATAAAGCTTAATTGGAGAATGGTCTGAGCGCTTCTATTATTCTGTCAAAGTTTGACAGCGCATGCGCGCGACGACGTTTTCATCATGCAAGTACGAACATTTTTGCACGTTTTAATTAATAACGTTTGCAAGCGATTTTTTCCGAGGTCCTGAGCGTGCACATATTAAAATTCGATCCTTAATACGACCCTTCATAGAAATTTGCGATTTTTAGACGCCCCCGAGTATTTTTAATCGCTCTTTGAAAAAGGCTTTCGACGTTCGTTAGTATGTAGTGCGTGCGCGTGCCTGCGCTTTTTCTCGTTCTTGGTCCGAATTTAACTCGAAAGTGGGATTGTTTGGTACGTACTTGTCGGGGAGAGCGAGACGATTCCGAATCGGTACGACACATGCGCGAAAAGGTCGAATCGGAGAAGGTTCGAGCGTTTAAACGTTACGTCGAATTGACAAATTGTCAAATTTTGACGAAATTCTCGCTCCAGACGACCCGATTTAAATGTTGCGTGTAAGATATTGGCACGTTTTCCTTAATATCTTTTCCGGACGATTTTTTTGGGAATTCTTATATAGCCTATCTTCTTCCCATGGTCCTATAGATTGCCTGTGCCAAATTTGGTCAGGATCGGATGAATGGTATAGGATTGCATAAAGGACAAACATCCATACATACATACATTCATTTTTATATATATAGATTTAAGCTTTGCTTTTTAATTTTTGGTTTCGATAAAATGTGAAGGACTCTGTACATATATTTACATTCCTGATATTTATTGAACACGGAACAAAGTTCAGGGGTAGTGTTATGGATTAGCGAGCAAAATTTCAACAGATGCAAATCAAGTATCAAAATTTGCATATGAAAGGGCTTCTTTAAAGAGAGTGCAGTATACGTGAATAGGAAAAAGGTTCAAAAATAAAGAAACCCAAGACAACGATATTCATGCGCTTTTAAAAATGCACTTTGGCAGCAAAAATGTTGCAACCATTATTAAAATTTCTTTGACTGCTAAAATAAAAAGCCATAAAAAATATTCAAACGGTACCTGCATACACATATATTTCAAGCTGATTATGTAGATTTTTTGTTCATCTAGTAACCGTAGTTTTCCATACTTATTTTTTAAAATATATACGGAAGGACACTTGGGTGTTGCAGCTTTCTAAGTTAATCTTAAAAATCATACTTTGCGAAGGAGTTTAAAGAATTAATTATATTTGAAGGTTTTTTTCGGTAGGATAAACTAAAACAAACACCACCACAGAATAAAATAAATTAAAATAAACAACTGAGCACTTGCAAAATAATCCAATACAAATCGATAATTAATTAATAACTATAAGATCGCCACACATCGTTAAAAACATCTGTATAAGCAGTTTACACAAAAATTTCAAAACACTTATTCGTCCCTATTAAACCCTCGACTAATAAACTAAAGTAAGTGTCACTTTTATACATAAAAGCCGTTATTTATCATGAAAATAGAAAATTTTGCGTCCAGCAAATAAAATTGTTTTGTACCAATAACCGAATAAGCAAACGCAACAAAAGAGATTAATAAGTAACAAAAGCAGATTAAAAAAACATAAATAAAGAATAAAGATAGGTATATAATCTGCAAATCGCATACAAAATATTTTTATACAGTATCTGGAAATAAATGCACAATTATGAATGGTAAGGTAGATATTCCTTTTGTTTGGTTATTTTTTATTTCACGTAAGACGAGCACCTTCTATTCACAAAAAACATTTGCTTTTTATTTCTGATTTATTATGTTTGAGCGCCTTATAAAATCTACCTTTCAGAAATCGCTTGTTTACGCCAAGCATTTGTCAAATTAGCGTCAACTTAAATTGGACTTAAATTTCTACATTTGTATCATATTCCCGAATAATTATTTTAGGATTTGGGTTATTAGAAGTACTTATCATCATAATGGCGAAGCATAAAACGTCAGTTATTGCGGACCAGGCATGGTTAGACCAGCAATTATCAAAGTTTATGTCTTTGGTTGGACCTTTGGTCGAGTGCAATAAGCTCTTAAGCGTTTAATGTACAAAACATGGTAACATAACAACTTAAACTTGTTTAAGACGTGCAGCAATTAACTCTAAAGTTGTTTATAGCGTCTTAATTATCAATAAGTAAATATTACTATTAACTTGGTGTGGCGCAATACATTTTTTTCAGAAAAAAAAAATTGTCTTGGGATGGTCTTTGTCCCTTTCGCTCCCCTTGGGACAATATATCCCAATGAACTGTTGAAATTATTTCTCGAGTTATTAAATCCCCTTTAAGCGTTGCAAATATAAGGAATGGTCGTTTTGCATACAAGTACGTATTGTGACACGCTGCCCGAGATCAATTATTTTATTTTACTTCAATGTTATTTAATTTACTTTTAAATGAATAACATTGCAACAAATGCTGATGCATCAGTTACTAAAATATGTAACACTTCAAAAGGGCCAAGTTATGAGGATTTCAACTTTAGTAAAACACATTAACGTTAAAATATTACGGTCATAACTTGGATCCTACAACGGCAGCATTTGGGTTTCGTCAATCAACAAACGATTTGTTGATAAAGATGTACATCATAAGTAGAACAAACTACTCGCACAAATATGTGTTTATAGAGAAGAATGACAAAGATGCAACTACAATAAAAAAGGAGATAGCAACAGGGAACCTAAAATCTTGGGACAGTCGCGCTGGGTAGTTAAGATTCAACCACTGAGAAATGTATTGCCAGTTGAAAAATAACGGAGTTTAATGTTAAAATTGTTGTGTTTTATTTGTTTTTTACTGTGGTATAATTGCTCTAGACCTTTGTACTACGTAAAACAACGTTTGAGGGTCCAACCACGTTACAAAGACGATCACGAGCCATAATTAACAACAATAAATATAAGAGTAATAAGCACTCTTCCACAACAGTGCGGCCTATGTACAGTACGGTCCGTCACAGAATATGGCAGAAAAATAGGGTTAGCATACAACACATGCATTGCAACCTAACTTTCGTCTGTCAAAAAACGCGTTTAAGTAAATAAGTTATTTTGGATTTATTTTATTGTAAAAATGTACAAAGCATAGCCCGACATAATATTCAATAGGTAATAGTATTTTTGAGAACGTATAGCAATAATTCTTTATCTTGGGATATATTATCCCAAAAGTATTTTTGAAGGGAATTTATACAACCCAGTGGTATTTGTACAGGATAAAACAAAAATTGATTCAAAAGGAGTTGCAAGAAATTGCTGATGATTTAGACGTGGATGAAGATGACGATAGCGTAAAAGATCCTTTTTAAAGCCAATTATGTTAAATTCCTCTTTGAATTAATTGCTTTACACCATATCACCTTTGAAAAATAAATATCTTTTTTTTTTAATGTATAGTTTTATTTTGACCACTGGAATATTATTATTCCACAAAAAATACCAGTGGCATCACACGTCCCAGGATAAAATATTAATCCTGACAAACAAAAATTGCTACCCAATATACAGGGTGGTGCTTTTTTCGATGCTCACCATTGCTATCTTGGAAACGGTAAGAGATACAAGGTTGGTTAAATTAGAGAAAAGTTGCACATTTTCATGGCGATTGAGAATCTGAAAAGAAATCTTGGATATTTTAATTCGTTTTTGATTTATTACAAAAAAACTGAAAAATGTGATTTTAGAAAAATACTATTATCTTCCCTACCATTAACGCGATTTCATTTAAACTTGGTAACTATATGTTTTTGGTCGTCCTGGGTTTGATGACGTCAACAGAAATTTTCTAAGCCTTCTAGATTTCAAGTTGCGATAGTCAACTTTTTTATTTCTTATGGCCGCCATATTGGATTTTTACACCATCAGACAGACAAAAAAATTAGCTTTTCAGATTGGTAACCAACATACCTTCTTTCTTTCTAAAAACTTGTTGAAATTTGAAAATTTGTATAAATAATCAATAAAATGGCGAAAGTTCTGAAAAACAATAACCATAAGAATAAGCAATGTTACCTTGCAATTTGTTCCAGAAAAAAAATGTATAGTTTTGGGATGGTCTTTATATTTTCTGACAATGTTTAAGACACATCAATCAATGCATTTTCACCTTTGGTTTGTTTAAAAACGGCCTAAAACTATTTTTTACGGCGCCTCAAAATTTTTAAAATGTTGCAAAGTTTAAAATGTATTGATTTGTAATAGTCCTCGTCGGATTAAACTTTAAACTGCACTGACAATGGAAATGGTGTCGTCTTCCTGTGTTAGTCTTATTTAATTTAATTACGTTTGATTTTACACCAGGATGATTTTTTTAAATGTTTTACAATCGTCTCATTGTCGCTACAGGCGGCAGAAATCTCGGAGTGAATAAGATACATTTGATACATCATATACTAACCAAAATGCCAATTTTTAAAATGGATCCTATCTCACACCGACGGCAGTAATATGACAAAGCACAAATTCCGAGAGTTTCTCTAGGGTAAAACAATATTTACTTAATCAGCTTCTCTATTACCATCCACACACGCTTCCGCTAATCTATATGTGGTCGGTTTCGGTTTTCTCTAATGCTTTGTAGCTTTAATACTACAACGAGTACATTCTTCCAAGTTATATATACATAATAATATTGCAGAGTTTGCAAAGGCTGCACTTACATTGTTAGATGAGTCTGCTAACTTGAGTGTGTGCTTTTTACAGTACCTACAACCGATTTCAATCAACTGAGAGTAATTAAAAGGATTAAAAATACTGTTGGTAAAACCAAGTTGTGGTAATAAATTTCGTTTAAACTATTTGTTTTACTTTAAATTAAAAATTTACGCTAACGAAGTAAAAGTCGACAAATTTGCGTTGGTTTTAAAGAAAATTGTTTTTTTTTTTCTTTAAAAAGGGCAAGGACTAGCCTTTGCACTTTTCCATTTTGCAAGAGAGGTCAAAAATCGTAGTAAAAATTATTTGAGGGCTAATAATCCTTAACGTGGCCATAAATAACGTGTATAAAAAGTTTGAAGCCATTTGCTTTACGATCAGTCGTATAAAAGTTGTTTTTTACAAACCATCACGTACAACTAGTTTTAATATAAAAGCAGTCCTAGAAGAGAGGGATATAGAAACTTATCTAAAACATGAGAATATATTTAAAACGTGAAAGAGATTCTGTAAAAAAATAAATGCAAGTCAACCAAAACATGCAGGATGAAATAAATACATGAGTTTTATTTTTCTGGCCAGTTTTATCATTCACAGTTATTTTAGAGTGACCCTCTTAATTTGTTGTTAAAAATAACAATATATAGGCAGTAACCTTGAACTTAGGTTGATCATTGTAAATCAGAAATTTGTATGATCGACTTTATTTAAATTTTTAACAAATATGTATATTTCGCAGTAAATTATTTTTTTACGCGTGTCAAACGCAGACACGAAGCGTTGGTTTAAACAGACTAGAGAGGTATCAAAATAATTTATTAGGTAACCGGATAGCAAAACCTTGTTCCGAGCTGCTGTGAAAAAATCGGGCTGAATGGAACGAGGGCCCTATAACGATCTTATCAATTACCGCTGCAAGATGCCCTTAGAACAAAAAGCGCGAAAAAACTTATCAACAAGCTGATGTGTAAGCATTTTTGTGAAAGTTTCACGGCACTAAAAAACTTGTTTTCGACAATATATAGATAAATACGTCAGACGCAGAAATTTACAACATTGTTTAAGTATCAATCATGAGAACTGACATAATAGAAAGCTAAACAAAACCAAAAATTTGAAAAGTTGTAAAAACAACATCGCTGAAATAATATACGAAGCGATGTGTAAGATAAAAACGAGCGATTGCGAAAACACAAACGAAAAATAGTTTATATTTACACAAAGATACGACTGTTTTATTTACGTTCATGAAGTTAGTCCATTACCGACTTTATCAAAGGTTGTTATTAAATATTTGCCTCGCCGCAGTGTGAAATAAGCATCGCTATCAAACTACAAATAAATTTAATGATTGTTTCACTTATTTTACTTATTTCGCTTAATTAAATTAAAGTAAAACTAAGATGAATTAATTTTACTTGAAAATGAATCAATCACAGAAATCATTACAACAAAAATTATTTAATATAAAAATTATGTTCTGAGACAAATACGTAGGAAAATTTATTTATTTATTTTTAATTTACAGCAGAAAGAATTTTATTTGTACAGCGTGGTGAACAACAAACTAAATTTTTTATATCTATACAACCATTTACTTAATAAATACGTACCTCGGGTAGATGTATTGACAAATAATTCCTAATCCGCTTTAAATTTCTATTTGAATATTACAGGAAATGTTTATCCAATGCAACTTTACAACAACAAAAATTATACTGCATTGGTATGTTAATCTATCTGTTTGTATTTTCAAAAATGAGCGCAAACATTACCATTTACGAGGTAGGTACCTCAAGCAGATGTATCGACATATAAATTCGAATCTACTTTGAAAATTGATTTGAATTTTAGAGGCAATGTTTATTTAACCCAAATTTACAACAAAAACATAATGCTGCATTGGTATGTTAATCTGTCTGTTTGTATTGTTAAAATAAGCGCAATACACTAACATTTACTTAATAAATGCGTATATCAGACAGATGTATGGACAAATAATTTCTGTATACTATGAATTTAATTTGAATTTTACAGGATCTGTTTATCCAACGCAACTTTACAACAAAAAAGTAGTACTGCATTAGTATGTTAATCTTTCTGTTTGTATTTTCAAAAATAAGCGCAAAATTTTATATTTCGGTTAAAATACTTTTAAATTAATTTAAATCATGATTTAAATCAGCTGATTTTTTAAAATTAAAATCATGATTTAAATCAAACTTTATTTATTTTCACGATTCAACGTCATACGTCACATAAATTAAATGCACGTTTTACTTTCACGCGCTTAAACAACCGCTAGGAAAATACGCCTAAAATATTGCCTATTGGCTTCTTATAGAACAGGGAGAAATAAAGTCTCTTCAGACTTTTCTTGTTAGAAACGAATTCGAGTAATTTGCTTTGTAAATTTTCATAATAATTTTTAATTTTAGGGTCAAAAGATCTACAGCCTTATTCAAAAAGTCTGCAACAATTGGAAAAGTTTTTATTATCGATTTCTCAGAAGATGTTATTCTTGATAAAAGCTGATGCATGACCTAAAACTAATTTTAAGATAAGAAAAAATTTGTATGACACTAGATTTTAACAATTTTAAAAATCTTCGCAAAAGTAAAGTGCCCCTATTTTAAGACAAAACAAATTCGTGGAAAAAAATTGTTTAGAAATGAAAAATATGACAATACGAAATTTGACGGTAAAATTTCATTTTTGAATTTTTTAGTAGTGTCAACATTTAAAAAGTTTGCAACTAATGGAAAAGTTGTTTAATATCGATTTCTCGGAAAATTTTATTCCTAAGGAAAGTTGGTGCATGGTCTAAAACTAATTTTAAGTTAAAAAAAGCTTGATTAAAATTCATACGACCGTAGCTTTTAGCGATTTTAGAAATATTCGCCAGATTAAAGTAACCTTACTTCTAAGTTAAAAAAAAAATATCAAGGAAACGATAATTTATATTGAATAAAATTTTTAAATTCTAAGCAACATTTTTTTAAACTTTTTAAAACTCTTAAAATAATGGCACTCTAATCTTCCAAATATTTCTAAAATCGTTAAAATTCAGTGTTATATGAAGTTTTATCGAACTTTTTTTTATAACTTAAAATTAGTTTTAGACCAATAGACCATACACCAACTTTTCTCAAGAATAAAATTATGTGAGTAACCAATAATAAAAAGCTTTTCTATTTGTTGCAGACTTTTTGAATGTTAAAATTACTACAAAAATAAAAATCGAAATTTTAACGTCATATTTCGCTTTTGGTCGTATTTTTGAATTCTAAGCAATCTCTTCCAACAAAGTTTTTTTTTGTAACTCTTAAAATAGGGCCACTTTACTCTTAAAAATATTTCTTAAATCGATAAAATCTGGTAGGTATCGTATTTTTCATCTTAAAGTTTTAGGTCATCCACCAACTGTTATCAAGAGTAAGAGTTTCTGAGAAATTTTTCGTAAAAAACTTTTTTATTTGTTGATACTTTTTGAATGACGCTGTATAGAAGATATAATAATGCAAAGTGGGTTTTTTAAATTTAAATCAATAATTTCTATTTTCTTTTAGTAAAAGTTAAATTTTACCCAACCCTGGTTAGAAGTTAGCCAGAACAAGTATTATTTAAATTTTTAAATATCTGGAAAATACTAATAACTTTCAATCCAACTACCTTTAAAACACAACTTGTTTAAAGGTTCGGCAAATGGAAATTTTGATGTTTTAAAATAACGTTAAATGGCCAGGATATAAAAGCTATAGGTTTAGTGAAGTAAAACCGTTGTTTGTGTTAGTGTTTATAAATATTAAAGTTATGATTTTTTAACATATTACTCTTTATATGGTAAAGAGGTAATTGAAAAATAACATGAAAATTAAGATGATTATCTACAAAAACTAACTTTTATATAACTTTCAGTTATTTTCTTTGGCAAATTTATTAAGGATGAAGTTTGTTAAATAAGATAGGTACTATCAACTTATTTTGATAGTGTTTAAAGTTGAGTTTACCACACTGCAACTCACTTGGTGACTTGAGAAGAACTGTTAGTTCCCTTATATAAGTTTAATTATTATTCATCAATATTATTACTCAAAGAATACGCTTTAAAGAGAATATATACCAGTTTCGGAAATCGATTTTTATTATCAGTAACGGCTTGTCTAATTTTTGCAGCCAAATATTAGCTTTTTTTTCTTTGGAACCTGGTAACGCTTGATAGTAAAATTTAAATCTTTTGAGTATAATAAAATAAAAACGTAATCTGCTGATGTAGAGCCATAAGTCTAAAAGATGATATAGATGTTTCTTAAAAAAGGTAAGTGGTTTTTATTCAAAGAAATACTGCATCAACTGACAATATAGGTGATTTGTCCATAAATATAAATTCAAGTAATTTATAGCGGCTTAAAAATGCACTTTTTCTCATCAACATTATCCTCAAGATTATTTTATTATTGGGGTCTACATACTTAACCCTTCCTGATCATTGATATAAAAACAAAATTATCTCAGCAGTCAAACCGAATTAAATATGATTTTTTAAATGTTGCCTGCGAATACCGACCATCCCACGTCCAATCTAGTAACAATTGTTACTAATTTATTATGCACTACGGCGTAGTGACTACGCAGTAATGGTATATTACATAACAAGAGTTAAAAGAAGCATATTGCGTAATTGCTTTACAACTCGTGTTATGTAGCTTACTTTTTCTACGATCACATAATACCTACGATTTTAACGGCTTTTTGGCTAATATACACATGTATTTACGTTGTCTTGTCAATTTTGACGTAACCCTACTTTGACATTTCTAGACAAGTGTGCGTTTTGCTTACCGTGCGTTAACACTCACTATGCATGCAGGCTGTACGGTAAGAGTCATTTACATTAGTGCTAGTAGAAAAAATCAATTATCACTACAAATTGATGCCCGCCGTGCATAATTTACAATACATGAATCAGTTAACTTAAAAATAAAAGTATGTTGTACGTAGCCTAAATATTGGATGTCAAATACAGAATGTTAACATGGAGGGAGCCGTATGCTGTTTTAATCTGTTTACCGTGATGGAAAAAAAACGCTTTGATACTACAGCTTCTTTAGTTTTTAAAGAATCTTTGAGATTAGTTTCTCGCTTCGACTTTTTTGTACCACGATGTTAAAATTTACGTCACTTAAAGTATAAATTTGACATATTTTAACTTTCATCGAAGCTAGGGATGCATGTACCGATTAAGTTTAATCGGTAATCGTCCGTATTAAATTTAATTGCTAGTAGATTGGACAACAGCAATAGTGTCACCTTTTAACTATTACTCTAATGTTTATTCTGTCTGCTAATACGACTACTTATGCATATAAGAACACTAAAACCACCTATAATTATTATAATTAAATTCTATTACACCTACATTATATCGTAGGATCAAGAAAGTTTCTACACTTTTAAGGCACTTTTTTTTCCATTGTATTTGTTGTGTTTAACTAACTAAAATAAATACTGAGTTTCAATAAGCACACATTGTAAGTGCATTAAGCATATAACCTAGTTAATCACAATGTGAATGTTAATAATTGGATGGTTAATCGGTAATGGGTCAATCTTCTTACATCGGTGCATCCCTAATCAAAGCTTTATCCATTTTATCGTGATGTTTACGTATTCTGTGCATCATAGTCACAGTAAAAAAATTTCATACTTTTAAAATAATATTAACTTGGAAGAGACTTACTGACAAACGGCACGAGCCCTTCCTGTTCATATCCTGCAATAACTTCCTGTCCAGTGCATTTTCGAACGGAGTTATTGAACGTACATTTATTATGTTGACTCCAGAACTCACGAAACCAACCATTGCGACAGTTCACAACGTATCCTGGCTTGCTGTGAGGAATATTCGTGCCAAAAGTTGAGTTACAAGGGTCACCTTCCATTTTCGGCTTAAGCGACGTGTAGTATCTGTCAAATCCTGCAACAGTAAAAACGATATGAATTTCTTGGCATGCTGAAATAGTTTTCACTTTAACAAATAGTCCATTGCCAGTAGATAACAACAGAACAGGTCAAAAACACTCAACGAAAATCATATATTTTAACAATATTATTAAACAATAATAAGTTAACATAATTTTATTCATTCTAATTTAAAAAAACTTTCTTAAATTTGGAATTTTCAGAATATTATCTGCAATCGTTCGTTAAAGGAAATCAATAAGCAATTATAAAAAATAATACATTATGAGTTGGAGATGATTGTGAGCAGAGCACAAGTAAATTAGTACAATTAGGGGAAGTTATTATTCCAATTAATATAACGTAATTTAATAAACAAAAATGAGTTTTCGCGTAATTCGCTTTTAATTTTATTGCCTCCAGCGGCGGCTGAAATCTGCAAGAACTTTACAGCACAATCCAGGTTGTGCTTTGCAATTTTTAATTATTGTTCGCTGCTATCTATGGTATCAAAAAGTTTCGAATTGTAAATAATGTAATACCAAAAATTTGATTCGCAATTAAAATGTGAGGCCACCTTGCTACGATAATTTCACTTATTTTGTTTTTAAAGCACACACGTCAGTATCATTTCAATTTTTAGTAGCGTTTTTTAATGAAATCTTGATTGGCTTGTAACAATATTATCGCGAATAGGTTACGGAAGTTTTAATTAATTTATTGGTTAGAGTGGTCGTTTTACCAGTGGCGTATCCAACAGATGGGCCGTAAAATATGTTGTTTTGGGCTTCTATTTAACAAACCAATCTAACACATGCGCTTAAATTCGTTCACCTATCTGTACGTACCTGCCTTGCATATACAGTGTGTTTCTTAAGTGTTGCAAACAAATTCGGGAGATGATTCCTTATGAAAATTTAAAGGGAGTCTTTCATATTTTTTTTCCTTAGACGTCTCTTTTCGGAGTTACACCCCCCTAAAGGTGAACGGTAAAATTATGTTTTTATTTTATTGCTCAAATTTGGATAAATGTAGGTTAATGATATTTGGTAGATGTTTTGTACCTATTGAAAGGTTTTCCATGGTAATATTTGTAATCATCTCCCACCTTTAAAGGGGGCTAAAAAGTGCGATCCCTGTTGGTTTTTCTATCAGAACTTTCTGGAGAATTAAAATTTTGCCATTTGAAAAATTATTTTTTGAAAGCTTGATTTATTTAGAAACTTATTTTATACTTTAGTTTTTCTCGTAAATCTACCGTTTTTGAGTAAAAAATAAAATAAGTAAACATGCACCATCAAATGTTTCAATAAGTATAGGTAAAACGATTCATTTTAGTGGTTGCCATGGTTTGTTTATGTTCATATTTTTAATTACAAAATTTTAACCCACCAAAAAGTTCTGATAAAAAAAACCAAAAGGGGTTGCAACTTTTCAGCCCCCGTGAAGGTGTGAGATGATTAAAAATATTACTAGGGGAAATTTTAATAAGTATAAAACATCTAACAAATATCATTCTCCTACATTTATCCAAATTTAAGAAATAAAATAAAAACCTAATTTTACCGCTCCCCTTAAGGGGGGTGTAACTCCGAAAGGAGACGTCTAAGGAAAAAAATGTATATGAAAGACCCTCCTTAATTTTCGATAAGGAATCACTTCCAGAACTTTTTTGCAATACTTAAGAAACACTCTGTACAATGTTATTTTATAACAATTCTACCAATAAATTAAGAGTACATGATGTATAACGCCAAATATCGTATTAATGTGTAACTATAGTCAATTCAAAATTAATAGAAAATGTCGCTCTGATGTGTTTTAGGCTGTCTTAACAGTTTGGCATTAATCCGTTCATCTATTTGCCCGCACTTTGCATAATTATCCTTACATAATAACATAGCTGGAAAAACTTACGACATATAACAGCCAATAAGTGCTAAAATTATGGACAAATTTTCTTGTAATTAATAGGAGACATTCTTGTAATGGATATAAAGCTATCCCAAAAGTTTCACATTGATCCGGCCATCTGTGTGAGCGTATCTGCCACAACTATACTATTCTTATATAAAAACGTACCCTTAAAAGCTTGAAAAATCTTGATATGTATTGACCGATAACTTACAAATTAACAGTTCTTCAGATGCATTTAAAGCTATCCCAACAGTTTTATAATGCTCCAAGTATCGGTATGTCTGTACCTTGCGTAATTATCCATATACAACTTTATCCTTAATAACATTACAGGGATTTTAAATTGCTAATTGTATTCAGCTGTAACTAATAAGGAAGTCCTTTTAATGCATTTGTCTGTGCGTTCCAAAATGTTCATTAGCAGAAGCTTCACTTTTTTTTTTAAATTTAAACCCTAATAGAGTTTATAACAATGCAATCTGGTCTTTGAGACCAATGGGCATTGTAATTCTAGCCTAAATTAATAATGTTCAAACTTAGGCTAAGGTTTACCCAATAGTTGTCCTTTGTTTGCTAATATATAAGTATACTAATTATTAACGTGCACACTACCACACAGTCTCTGCTTTTAAACTTTTGCTTAAACTAACTCAAAAGGTTTAACTCTCTTAAGTCTTCTTACTAATCCTGTAGTGTCCGGGAGCTGGATCGTCTCGACGTTTACATGTTGATGGAGCCTTTCATCACGGCTCTTGGCAAACTTCTTAATGTTATTGGTTACAGTGTCCATGTTGAGGTCCCGATGTATGTCACTATTTCTGCAGTACCAAGATGCATCAGCGATGTTCCTTAGTGTTTTTGATCTGAATGTTACTCTGTTTGGCGCATCTCCATAGCTGTATCCCATAATAATAATAGTCTTTATTTGTTCTGAATATCCAAAAAGGCGTAGAACATGTCACAATAATGATACACATATATACGCATATATACAACACAAAATTATCTGGTATCTTAGATGGACAGTTACAAAAAATCAATAAATATTGTTATTATTTTGTCACAAATTTTCAAAATAATAAACAACTATTGTGAATGCCAATAATTGGTACATGCAGGGCCAATAACTACAAAAGACATGCCATTAACTACAAACTGCGTAGCCTTTTAAAAGTAATTTATTTTTACCGTTAGAAACTTAAACATCAAATTTGAATTGTAAATATGAACATAAGTTTAATGGTCTACACTACATTTAAATTTTTATATTTTAATCAGGGCTGGAAACCGAAAAAAATTTTGGTTAACGGTTAACCGAATTAAAGAACTTTATTTTTATAACGGTTTTTGTTGAAAAACCGGTTTTTTCCGTAAAAAACCGGTTTTGAAAAAACCGGTTAAATTAACCGGTTTTTAACATTATTCAGATCTGGAATGCAAAGTATAAAAAGATATTATCTATTTATAATTTTATAATATATGTACAATCAAGCATTCAGTAATTACTTTTGGTAAACTAATCACATTTAATACAGATTTTGTATTTTTCAAAATAATTTTTATTTAAAAAAAATGTTTAAAAGAACCGTTTTTTTATTCTTTTGATTAAAGGTTACCGTTTTTTTTGCCTTTAAAAATAACGGTTTCGGTTTCGGTTAAAAATCACAATTTTGGACAAAAAATAAAGGTTAACCGGTTTTTTAAACCGGTTTAAAAAACCGGTTTCATGCCCTGATTTTAATATCGAAAAATTTATTAATCATCTCACTTGCAATATGAAATTTTACTTAACCCTAGAAGCCCAATCATATTTTTGAGGCTATAAAGCCCAATCATACGTCAAAACGACGTACAATTATAAAAGAGCTCTATCTAAATAAACTTTACTGCAAATACTAGTTTTTTGTATGGTTTATGTGAAATACTTTCTATGTAAATAAAAAAACAGAAATTTAGAAAAAATATTGTTTATTTAAACTCTGAAATGTTCAGTTTAATTAAACATACAAAAAATGGCACGAAAACTGACATCCTTGTAATTTTTCTTATATACTACAAATTGTTTACAAAAATCAACTATTTATATTTTTTTATGAAAAACTAATCAACTCTTATCAAACATAAATCACTTAAGTCAAATATAATTTAGAAAATTCGAAAAGTGCAAAAGTTAACAAAGCCCAAACATACGTCATAACGACGTGAACATTGCGATAACAACAAAATGGCGGCACTTATCAAAGCGAGACTGCTGTCTCCTGTTAGCTCTAGGCATGTACCTAGTTGGCTCGGATGGTCACGGCGATCTAAGCAAGCATGCGAAAGAGATCGCGAATATGTGTTGGAGTGTACGTCAAAATGACGTAGATTGGGCTTCTAGGGTTAAGGGGGCCAATAACTATAGCAGTTGCCCTACTCAAAACTGTTAAAATAATTTATTTAATCTGTTTGAAAAGCATTTGAATTAAAACTAGTTTATTTTTCTCGGAACGTAAAAGAAATTTATTGGGAGACATTTTCGCGGGAGAACCGGAAACTGTAGTAACGCCAGTGCTATAATAGAAATTGCATGATTGGGACACAGTCTGTCATCCATTGCAAACACGAACATCAGGAACAATTGGCAGTTAATCAGGAAAATGCTGTAGCGGACGGAATATGTTCGATGCATCCATATTTGCCGATAATTGAGGATATTAATGGGAAATCACAGTTTTGCGCAAAGTAAACACGCATATTTTATTACTATAATTTGTGTCACGTATTTTCCAGCAAGTTACGTATTGGATAATAACACTTTAAAACGTTTTTGATTGATTTAAAAAAAATATAAAATCAGCTTTCCTTTTTAGGGTACAGATTTCTGGGAACAAATTTATCTTAATTTACCACTATTAATTTTAATTCACCATGGTTTAGCGTATGCGAAGTGCATCTTTGTGTGAATGTGGAATAGAGCCATAGCTTTTCTATCAACATAAATTGTTGGCTTTCCACTGTGCTACATATACATCCCTAGTGTTAAAAGAAAGCAAGAAGCAATCGAGTCAGTAAACCCAAGATTTAAGGAAGTAAACTAAAATTTACGGTTCGAGACGATGGTTGCAATTGAACAAATGCGATTTATGTATTTATTTAAGTTTATATTCGACGAATATAATCGTGTGCGATTCTGCAGAGAGACACCGTTGGGTAAATTGTTAATTTATTTTGACGACCGCATTAGTATTGTGAATAAATTTAAAAAAATAAAATCAATATTTTTAAGCTTCCAAACTATCGCGGGAATTTTAAAATTAAAGAATAGTTTAGTCTATTTTTTACCGACCATTTCTTAAAACATTAGTTTTGCTATGAAGGTTTACTTTTTTAAATACTTAAATAATGCAATCAGAAATAAAATAAGGGTGTTTGGGTTATTTCGTGAGCATATGGCCTGGCGAATATTAAATGACACCATAAATTATCGGTACTTGTACCGAAGGGATGCAAGTTCGGCTATAGAAAGTAGCGAATGACTTGATTGAAATATTGTTTGTAAACCACAATCTCAATGAAAATTCTTAAGGGAATCCCTGCTAGGTTATTAAATGGGTCATAACCTCTTTCATTGTATGTAATTTGCATCGATTTTAATGACAAAGTATGTTTTTGTAAAATATTAGCATAGATGTAGTTTTATTATTATTTGATATAACTTGAATGCAGTTTAACATATTTTAGCGTGTACAACTTTATTTAGGAATTTTGGTGGGGTGAATCAGGAATCAGTTTTGTTTAGATAATCTAGTTTTTGAGGAGCACAGTCCGTAACAAACTAAAACATCCGGATTGCACCCCCTCTCGGTGCACCAGCTAAATAACGAATTAGCAAACGACTAAATTTTGTTTTACGCCTTTTTATGCAATAGTAAAACTGTCATTAGATTAGAGCGACTAATAGGCATATTTTAGCTATTTCTCACCCCACACCGCCAAAAACATGTACAAAAAGATATGCCTGTCAAAAATAAAGGGTACAACACAGAACCACGACATGATCACACTAGCCACCTGATATACTCGTAAAAAGCCAGCTTCTGCGGCGAGTTTGCGCTAGATTCTGGAACTCCTGTTATCTTATAAGCCTTTGGGCCATTGTACGTGGATTTGGGTGAGTTTTGGCTACGAGAGCACACGGCTCAATTCTTTTTATGCGCTTTAAAGTGAGGTCTGCGGGCGAATTATCGTTTATCGATCGACCCCATAAAGTCTTCCTACCAACTCCAACAAATAGGTCCGATGGGCAAGCTTCCGCTATTCGACGGGCCTGGTTAAATACACACATACACCAACATTCAATTGTACACATAAACACATATAATTTCACACATATACACCAACATTCATTTGCACACACAAACACAGTAATTTCATACATACGCATCCACAAACATATTCACAAGGCTACGTTTAAAACTTCAACTACAAAATTTTGAACAAAATATGAATAATAAACACCGATCAGAAAGTAAATGTTGTTTAATTTTGCCAACTCCACTACATTGCAGCTACTCTAGACCTGGTGAACTACGCTAAACGACGTGAAGGAGTCCTCCAGTGCATCCGACGACACGAGCCACATCGCCGCCAGAGTTTTGAAGTTAAAGGGGTTAAGCAATTTAATTCAAAAGCAACAAAACTCTTAAGTAAATAACGACGTTGCATAAGCGCACGTCACAATATCGACGGTGGAAAGCAATTTTGCTGTAAACGCCAAAACTACAACTTTACAGGAGAGGCAAAAAATAATTTAAGTTTTGGAAAAATAATTACTGCCCTTTAAATAATGATTTTATCAAAAAAAAATTCAGGGAATGTTGGTGTCAAATATTAAATGAATATTATTAGAACAATAAAAATCCTCCATAACTATAAATTATTGGCGTTTTGGCGCTTACAGCAAAACACACGTTGAAAATTCTGCTCCATCGAAATGTCGTAAACGCCATGTCACAATGTTTGGAATTAAATTCAGGTAGTAATAATGGCCTTCTCAATGTAGTACAGACAAAAAATGTAAATAAACGTATGTTTGGAGGGTTGTTAATGCAACTACATAAACTTTTATATTTCATTTGTGTTGTCGTATACACAACACAGAAGTGTATGTAAGTAATAAGTTGTTCGAAGTACATGGGAATTAAATAATTTACCAATGTTAGAATTATAATGCCCACAAAAACCACGTTTAAATAAATGATTATAATTGTTAGAGGTATTCAAAGAACATAAAGAAACTAATGACAAATAATTATTTTTTAAACTTTAAAGAGTCATAATAAAACAAATAAATAAGATACTCTATTAAACAAAAACTAGTAAAAATGCATCAAACGTAACTTCTTTAAGTGGGTAATGTAATACTAAACCATTTTAAAGCTTCTATTTGCAATCATCTAGTTCTTACCTTCCTTTTAATAACTATCTTATTCGTCTGTATCGTTTAAACAATCAGGTATTGTTGAGTTGGTTTTTAAATTTATATACTAATTTGCATCATTTTTTGGTATTATATTTTTTCCACAAGATTTTTTAGGTCTTTATATTTTGCCTGTGCAATAGGAATTGTTTGATTATACAAATTAAAGTTGGGTTGAGCACCTTCTAAATCGTTTATTGTGTAGATAGATGTGACAAACACCCTAACTTAACACATACGGTCACGTCAATTGCACGTTGCTTACGCAAAGAACTATTATGACGTATCACAACCCCAAAACAATCTATCTTTAGTAATTCGAATTGTATTAACGTTATAAATACAGTATAACTAGATCTAGGCAAATGCTTTAAAAACAATATGTTCTTTAATTGCATCTGTATAAATCGCTGTTACAAACCAAATATTCTAAAAAGTTAACCTAATGTATGCAGTAACCGGCATGACTTAAAATACTTGGGCGGCATACATGCTGTATACGCCCATCTTTAAACTAAGTAGTTGCTGTAAACGAAATCTCTTTTAAAGTGACGACAGCATGATTGCTTTATACGGCAACATTAGAAAAAAGAGCGATTTTAATGGCTTGTACTGCAAAATTTCTTTTAATTTGAATAAAATAACAGTACTTTTGAATTAGCGTTGTTTTTATTTTTTGTCGTACATTTATGAAATATAGACCATCAGACGCAGAAAAACAAAACTAAGAAAAATTATGTAATAATTTTTTTTGCATAGTTTGGCGTTTACTGCAAAATTGCTTTCCATCGACGATATGTATATGGAAATATTTTTGAGGAAAACGAGTTTAAAAGTTAATTATTATTTTGCACCAGGTACAGTGAATATTTTTAATAAACTGCGTTGAGTGGCTTTTGTTCTTTAAAAGTGTTTTTGTGTTCTATTATGGATTTTTATAAGATTTACCTGCATAATTTAATTTCACTGTTCCAGTTGTTTATTCATTACCGGCAAATGCACCCAACAGATAATAAAACCAATGCATAACCCGGCATGTTCGTTTATAATTACTCGTGCAAAAGACAATTAAATTTCACAGCAACCTTGCTTAACATGCGGACGGAAGTTTTACTTTGTCGGACATAAAACGCCATTCGAAACAAATTTTTAACGGTTGTAAATTCAAGTTATCTCCTCTGAATTTTATAATAGAGCAACCTTTACTTGACGTAAGCAAGCATTCTGCGATGCCAGGCTATTAATTTCTTCAGCTGAGGCATTTTACCCGAACTTCTTGTTTTCCTTTAATCTCAAAAACTCAGACAAGCATAAAAAATCGATTGCAATCGTCGTACAACAGGATATTAAAAAGTGTTTCGCGAAAATATATTTGCTGTAGCTCGTTTATGTTCAAACAATCGCGGCACTTAAAAACTCTATTGTTTTGTTTTTCGAAACAGTTCGAGCGTTAGATAAAGCTTCGGGAAGTCCGAAAGCAAAATAATTAAACGTTTCTTAAATGAGCACGTAAAAATTATACAGAAGCAAACAAAGAACTGTTTTTGCATGCACCAATAGATAGAAAAAATATTAACCGGAAAAATTTATTAGCCGATTAATTACTGGTATTAATATCCAACACAGCAGTGATTCTCAACCTGTGGGGTGTGGCTCCTAAAGGAATTGCGAAGAAAATTAGAATTCGAATGATATTTGCGATATTTGCAGAGCTGATTTTTATCGAATCTAAATATTCATCAAGTCTAATGTAGGGTGGAATAGTAGTTATTATATAAAAAATAGTGACAGAGTTATAGGCAATAATTGTTATACAATTTAAATGTGTGAAACTGGTGACAATTCAATATTATACTAAATAGATGCTATAGCAGCTAAATAAGTAACTAAACTCAGTGGTGCACGGCTGGAATATGATGCACACATAATGTTAAACCATAATATTATTGTTATATGTACAGTACCAGTTCAAAATAAGGGATTTGCACAAAACATTAATAATTCTTTGCGCAAAGAGAATTCCACACGGACATTTTGGGTGCGAGCGCGAGTAGTTCGGTTACCAATTTAATAGAATTTAAAAAGCATTGGGTACGAGCGTGGAGCGTGAGTAGTACGGATTTCGATTTATTGGAATTTGTAAAACAATAGTGTTGTAAATAAAAATTTGAGATGACCGATTAATCACCTTTAAAAAAAAAACGCCTGGCTGTAATCGATATATCTCGGGAACGAGACCACTTAGACACATGGGACTTGCACTAAACAAAAATTCGTTAGGCAAAAATATTATTACGCTTAAAGACTACGCTCAATGGTCTAACAGACCCGTTGGGTACGTGCGCGCAGCGCGAGTAGTACAAATACTGATTTAATCGGTTTTAAAGAGCAATAACGAGTTTTGTTAATAAAATTTTGAGCCAATCGTTTGTTCATCGACCTGCTTAGTTATAATCGATATATCTCGGAAACATAGAGCCATGGAACGAGCACTAAGCGAAAGGTAATTTTTTGCACAAAGAGAATTTTACGCGCAAAGAGAACTCTACGCGCAAGGCGGGGTCTAGCGGTGAAGGAACCGCGAATTGGCAACGGAATAGCTAGTATTAATATCCAACACAGCAGTGATTCTCAACCTGTTGGGTGTGGCCCCCAAAGGAACTCGCTTACTTATAATCAATATATCTCGGAACATAGAGATACGGAACGTGCACCAAACGAAAAGTAATCTTTTGCGGAGAGAATTCCACTCGGAGCCATTGTGTGCGAGCGCGAAGCGCGAGTAGTTAGATTACCAATTTAATAGAATTTGAGAAGCATTTGGAGCGAGCGCGGAGCGCGAGTATTACGAATATGGATTTATTCTAATTTAAAAAGCAATAACGAGTGTTGTAACTAAAACTTGAACCGATCGATTAATCGCCTCCAAAAAAAGTGACCCGCCTGGCTCAGCGCGAGTAGTATGAATGACTGTCGATTTTTTCAATTTTGAAAAGCAATTACAAGTATTGTAAATAAAAATTTGAGTTGAATTGATCGATTGATCATCGACCTGCTTGGTTATGATCAATATATACTACATAGCCACTGAACGTGCACCAAACGAAACGTAATTTTTTGCGCAAAAAGAATTTTACGCGCAAAGAGAAATCTACGCGCAAGGCGGGATCTAGCGGTGAAGTAGCCCCGAAGGGGCTACGCAATCTCTAGTATTAATATCCAACACAGCAGTGATTCTCAACCTGTGGGGTGTGGCCCCCAAAGGAATTGCGAAGAAAATTAGAATTCGAAAGCAAAACTAGTTATTAAGAAACCAGGGACTCGAACCGAACAGGAGCTGAAACAAAAACTGAAACGAACCTGTGCTTTATTCATGAACCGTGAACTGGAACTGAACCTTTTAGTTAAAAAATCACAAAACCTCTACATCGGACCGAACCGACTGGTGTGAACCGGTTCAAACCGCTTTAACCGGGATTATGTACGCCCGGGGCGCGTTTTGTGCCAAAGAAATCTCCTTGAACGATCTCTGGTCAGGATCCTGGGGACCAAGCTTTATCAGGATACAATGGCAAGGAACAGGTTTTGTCAGATTATCAGATTTGTTCGCTTTGACAAAAAAAGAACCGATCCCAGCACGTTCCTGATAATAAAATTGCACTTGTATCCGAATTATGGAACAAATTTGTGGAGAACTGCTATCGGCCTGGTGAAAATGTGACAATCGACGAGCAACTTTTCCCAAGTGAAGTTAGAGGTTTTTTACAATTTCTTGGATTTGGCGGCAATAAATGCTTGGGTACTGTACAAATAAGTTACAAAAAAGAAGATAAAATGAAGGTCTTTATTCTTCAAGTGGAAACAGAGCTCAGAAAAGGTCTAATAAATGAAAAGGAGACAAAGAAATGAAAAGGAGAAACAACAAAACAAGAAAACCTAAAGAAAAAGGCTCAATCAAGCAGCAAAAGAAAGAAGTGTCAGGTAGGCCAGTGCAAAGGGAACAAAACTTTGGACAGCTGTGTTAAACGCCAGAAACGAATTTGAGGTAAGTGCGTCAAAAAGACAGAAAAGAAATGTGTCAAGTGCGCTTAAATTAACTTTGTATAGATTCAGACTTTAATTTTATAAAACCTTTTTTAAAAACTTTATTAAAATAATCTAATAATTCTAATGTAACAATATCTATGTCGAATAAAATATATAAATAAATAGATAAAGTATATTATCTAATAGAATAAAATTAAGTTGGAATTTATTAGTAATTGCCCCGTTTCAATACTTTCCTTATGGAATATCAAAATGACCCCTTCCGCTGTTCTAGGTATAACCGATATTCCGCTGTTCTAGTGTTCCTTAACGTCCTTACGTTTTCTTGCTGCGTTCACATAGAAAGGTATTGTATTGTAGCGTATGCGTAAGCAAATTTAAGTATACGAATTTCAAATGATAGCGTTCACATAAGCAAAGTAGTGGAATTGCCTTGCAAGCCGTGTGGTAAGTATTGCAAGACCTTGCAAGCGCCAAGCTTCTTGCAATACCCTATAACAAGAACCAATCACAGTGGATTAACCCTGCGTATGCGCGTGGTAATTGCCTTTAGTGTACAAACACTGCAATACCTCTATGTGAACGCTACTCTTGCAGGCACGTTGCTATACAATACAATACAATACAATGCAATAATTTTCTATGTGAACGCAGCTTTAGTCGACACTGCATAACAGATTGAAGGAGGAACGCAATTAAAATTGATATTGAAAAGGGAGACGCACGTTCATAAACACTGTCCTATACCGTAACCGAACCAACTTTTTCACGGGTTAAGAAGTTGTTACAATGTAAATTAAATGTTTTATTGATTTAAATCTAATTTTAAAATCAACATAAATATGTTGATAATTTGCTGTTACAAAATGTTTTTAAGTGCTGTCGAATTTAATAATAAAATCGTAACCTACTTGAAACAGTACAAAATTTGAATGGCGGTATAATTTTAAATAAATTGAGTATTAATCTCATTCATAAGCTTTTTTTGCCAATTAGAGAGATCTATAAAATGTCAAAAGCAGTTTATTTCACTTGGATTCATCTAATTGGGAAAACAGTTTACTTTATTCAAATATTTAACGAATTGTTACATTCAATCTCACATACTTGGATTTTAAACGGTTGTTTCTTGTAACATTTAGTTAATGCATTATTTGTGAGGGAATACAACATATACAATGTTTCAATATGAAAGTAGATAAACTGTGCACCAAAAGTGGTCATAAACAAGTTGTAGCTCTATCTTTCACAGAATCTTTATGAAGTAAATAAAGCGTACAAAATTGTGTAATCGCAACAAAGTTGTTTCCATAAATTTTAACCTCTGCAACGGAATGTCTTTTAGGCCAACCTTTTTTCTAAACGAGATTCAGCGTTATTAAACAATTTATCACGAAGAGTATTTTCCGTTTTCTTACACAATTGTCAACGGGCGCAAATATTACTGATTGGTAAAACTTAAACTGTTTTTCATAATTAACAATAGTTTTAGGTGCTTTAACTACTAAGGTCATTAGTACCGTTTGTAATAGTTTATTTAAGTAGATTACACAGTAATAGCACAGAGATTTGTTTGTAAGTTACCTTATTTCCTAGTTCACCTTTGTGAGAGTAGACACAGAAGCTGTTTCATTGTAGGTTAGACATTAGGAGAAGATTGCCGGGATTGTACTGGCTCCTCAAATGAGCCACAGTTATTTAAGACTTTTTTAGTAACCTAACAATCCCCTATAGATAAGGTGGCCAGATTTTAGTTTTGGTAACGCGGGACAAAATCGATTGGGGGATATTATGAATGAAAATAAAATAATGCATGCTTTTTTTTGCTCATTTTGACATTTACGTTATTTTGCTTTTGCAGAATAACCAATAAGAATGTTTAATAATTAGTGTGATTGATATTTATAACTTTTAAGCAAATTCGTGTATTCTATTGTATTTTACATCTGTTTATTGTGGTATTGTGAACATGGCTAAATTTGAACACTTTGAAAAGTTTAATATGTTAGAATATTACTTTGTAAGTGATAAAAACGTAGCGGTTGCTGCATAATTTACTTGGATTTTACGTTTAGTTGTTTATTAATAGCAAACAACTTTTTTGCGAAATCATGGCAAAGATTGATAAGAAAATTTTTACAAAATTAGCCATATCTCGGTTATTTTTTGCTACAAATACATAAAGTATATATTTTTAAAAAGCTAAAAAAACGCTCTTTTATATAACATCATGGCCAACTAGGGTTTCCATTTATAAAAATACAAGTTTGCTTCATATCTCGATAGTCGAGAACGCTAAAAATAAAAATTAATTATGTTTTCAAGTTAAGCATAAAAATCTGTATAAAAAACATACATACGATTTTGTTGTATTTTAATAAATAAAGCAGTTACGGTAAATGTTTTAAAAACCTAACGCACTGTTTGCAAAAAAAATGATCGTCAGACAAAGATGTCACCGTCTTGCAATAGTCAATGCAAGCTTTTCTACATCCAATTCTACCCAACATGATTGTGTCTTTTTGGTACTGTTTCTTGTGCAAAAAAAAAGATAACGAATGGTATGAGTCAATGTCAAGAATTCTAAAATGGGTGCACTCTTTATGCGTTAATGTGTGCCTATTAACAAAATTCAATTTCTGTCCAACCCCCCTTTTTTTGGAATATTAAAATTAACTTACTATAATTCATTATTAACTTTGTGACTTTATTTTGAATATACCGGGTGTAACCCCATTTTTCTTTAGTTTTTATTTTGGCCAAAAAAATATTTAAACAGTGATATGTGCAAGAAACCGGATTTTCTGAACATATGTGAATTTTTATTTCACTTCCGGTTTCGCCGGAAATAACCCTAACTTTGATTTTTCAATTGGAACACCCTGTATATTTTTACATTTTAAGAAAGAGGAAACAATATGAATAGGTACAACTGCACTGTTTTAGTAAATTTATTAACCTCAAATAATTTTTGGAAAAAAATTCAGTTTTTCATTAAGTGAGCCGTGACCTGCATATATTTAATTTTATTATGTCAAAAAGTTTTTTTTTTAATTGACTTTTGGGTTACGTAAATAGGCTTTAAAAGTTGCGAAATAGCTTTTTGACAAAAAGTCACTTTTTCAAATGGAACGATAGTAGCTCATGCGGTTATTTAAATAGAGTATTTTCTGGTGAATTTAACAATAACAATTAACCCTGGAGTGGTGGCGCCCTTATGCATTTCACGAGCGGTGGCGCTGGGTCTGACAGACCCACTATTAAAATCAATGTAATTAATTAACAACCATATAAAATTTGTGTTTTTTTGTGAGTGTTCCTGTTGCCCAGGTATATTTTTTATAAATAGATATTTTCTTAAAGCCGTCACATAATTTTGTTGTAAGAAATTTAAAAAATACCAATGTGTCTTACAATGGAAGAAATATTACGTATGTAAATTGTAAACTAAAGTTAAAAATGTATTTGATGAATGATGAAAATACCAAAAAATTATTATTTTTTCTTTATATAACACATTATGAGACATTATAAACAAGTTTCTGGCAGTGTCACACACACAGGGCAGCGAAATTCTGCATTCTTCAGACATATTTTTTTTTTTTACACATTTTACGAAAGTAACGTGTTTTGTTGTTGTTTTTACACAAATGACATCTTTTTCTGCCGACTGGAACCTCTAGTGCAACACTGCAAACTTCCGCTGAAGTTCCTGCTACTTTTTGATGTCTTCGTCGAATTACTGGAGCAATGTTTTCCAATAACGAACGACGCTTCATGTGCTGGTCCACTAGGTCCATTCATCTTTTCCGATGAAGCTGGGAATTCGTGTTTTTTTTTGCCGATAGTGTTAAATTCTCGGTATCGCTTTCTCCTTCTTGCTCTATGTCTGTATCAGTCAAACGTGCCTCAACATTATCTACTTCTCCTTCGGATTCTTCGTCGTCATTGTTCGTCAGCTTCAATGTCTACTTCTTCTAATAAACGCAATAATCGCGCCTGTTCATCTTCGTAACTCATGTTTCTGTGTTAACATTAATTTATAATTCAATTCACTGAAAATGGTACACTTATTACTTACCGAAAGCGATAAAAGCACGCCTATTCTTAGACTATTGAACTTGATATGAACGTTCGCTTAGTGTTGGCGCCGGGTCTGACAGACACCAAAGGCTTCAAAAAGTTTGAAAAAAAAACAATTTGCACTGTTCTTTTTGCACTAATCGCTAACATAGTGAATTTTAGGAAGGTACTGAAAGGCGGTAAAGTGTACTTCTACCCCTCCACTTTCTACACAAAATCTTGTGACGCTCGAGTCTGAGAGACCCGGCGCCACCGCTGCAGGGTTAATTAGAATTTATTTCTAAAACAAAAAAAATTAACTGTTGATTTAATAAAACATTGGATGTGTTAATTTCATTTTGTTGCTGTTCCTAGAATTTTAGTTAATTTTTAGTTGTAAATGATCGTCGTGAACGGAGCCAACACAAAAAAAGCATTTGTTTTGTTGCTATTTTACATAGTTAAATATGATTATTAGGGTATGTTACCAAAACGTAATAATAATTAAAAATTTTAATGCCTGCTCCTAATCAAAATAGCAAGTTATTGGTATTGTTGATTCGTCAGAAACCACTCTATTTATGAGCCACCATTGTTCTATTAAAAAAAATTGACTTTTTGCCAAAAAAAAACAAATTTCGAAACTTTAAGTCCGATCAAAGTAACCCAAATGTCAATTAAAATTAACAAAAATGTTTTTCGGACACTTTTGGACATAAAATTCAATCTATGCAAGTCATGGCAAACTTATTATAAAATTTAATTTTTGTCCAAAAATTATTTGTGGGTAGGTATAAAATTTAATCAGAACGATTCTATTATACTCAAAATTGCTTACTCTTCCCAAAAATGTAAAAATATACAGGGTGTTCTATTTAAAATAACAAAGTTGGGGTCATTTCCGGTGAAACCGGAAGTGAAACAACTGTGTGCATGTGCTTAAAAACCTAAGTTTTTTGCGCATATCATATGTATAAAATTTCATTTATCTAAAATCAAAACTAAAGCAAATTAAGGGCGTGTACCACACTCCGTTTACACTTCGTTTACACCCGGTATATCTTATAACTGTTTGTTAATTTAATTTACCTTTAAAATGACTACTAGTGCTTTAATCGAAGAACCATGTGGTGCAGTCGTGGAAACTAGTTTCTATGATTGTATCATTTGTAGTTGTTAAATTAATAATCTTTTATTTAACGTATTAAAACTTTTATGACGTTGAAAAAGTTGTGCTATATTTTCCAAATCATTAATCAATACAGAATACAGAAATATTTTTAGATCTTATACAACTTGCACTCAAACTTTTAATAAATAAAAATACAAAAACTGTTCCAATGTCGGCAACCTTTCCCTAAGTAAAGGATTCGTGACTGCTATAAGGGAATTGCATTTCCAGGTCGAACTGTCTTTTTTTTTTTTAACTAGACACCGAAAGGTAAAATAGGACCCAATTAAGAAGAAATATTCATATATACTGACCATTTATTTTACAAACTACCTGCTATTAATTATTAAAAATACTGACCAAAATGTAATAGTGTTTAAATTGTAAGTCAAATGTTAAAAGTGTAACAGCTAGTATTTATTTCTGTTAATTTTAACTAATGTAATAAACATTGATGTTTTAAATGAACTTGTAAATGAATATTAAATAAAACTTAATGAAACGCTCGATTCAAATCGGTATTTTATGGTATTTTAACTATTTGCTACGTTATTGGGTATTAAACGATTTTTATCATTTACCATAACGCATTTTATATTCGATATAGCGAGCGGTAATTTTCGGATTTCCGAAAAGCGGTTAATAGGATCATGTACCCTTTTATAATCGTCGAAATAATTTAAACGAGTGTCTGTACTGCACCGCTGTTACGCTGTGGACGTTGGTTTGGTGTTAGTCCAACAGGGTATTATGTTTTAACCTCCTAATAGCGGACGCGTGGGAATTGGGTTGCAAATTTTACCCAAACGAATTAAAACAGCAGTAATCAAGAGTTCATTAATACGCGCTGAATGAGTAATACGACTGTTAATTGTTTTTTTTTTATACGTCTGGTGGCTTACAATATTTCGTTTACATCACATTCGTAAAAGTTTTAAATTTTACTTACATAAGTAAATCATGTCCTGTACAAATAAATTTCTTTGTGGTTTTCTACTAAAAGCTTAGTTAAAATTAAACAAAACAGACGGAAACTTATTAAGTAAGTTTTAAAAACTCCAGATCCTGTATTATAGGAGTAAAACATTTCAATAACTCAATACAAACTTTCGTTTCAAATTTATCAAGTCAACACACGTAATGCAAAAGTCAATGCCTTAGGAACCGATATTCGTATCTGCAAACTGAGGAACATATGCTAGAAGCTGCAATGTTTGATAAAATGAAAAAAACTTATTTCAGATTTCCTTACGGAGAGTTAGAGTTTGTGAGCTAACTTTAGCAATGTCGACGTCTAGCAAAAAAGTACAGGATTTCAACGTTATAAGAAACTTCAATAGCATCCTGGTTAATAACCGTGTTTATCTATAATCTATCATTCATGAAAATGGAGGAAATGAAGAAGAAATAAAATAAACAATAAAAAAGGATCCGCATGTGCAGGCACCCTTATGTGAATCCTGACGTCAGAGAATGTATTACTTAACGCAAAATTGGAAATATACAGAGTGTCCCAGAATAGATTTGCAGCATGGGGATCTCGCATATTATAAGAGATACAGGTTTGTTTTATAAATAAGTCACAAACAAAATAATACCCTTTACTTATCAAGCTATCTATGAAAATAAAAAATTAAAACAATTAATTAATGTCAAGTGACAGTTACCATTTGTAGTAATTGTTATATGTTGGCTACATTTAAAAATAGCGAAAAATTTCACATGTTGAGATGATTTCTATTTTTTACCATAAAAACTGTGTAGAAGAAGTTGAGCGAATATACTTAGAGCTATGTATATCCCGCGAGAAAGCAACGAAGGGCGCGTAATTACCGAAACTTGGAAATAAATTTAAAAAAATATGTTTTTTTCGAAAAACCAACCAAAAATCCAAAACAAATCAATAAAGAATTAGAATTATCAGTTTTTACACAGTTTCTATTGCAAAGAATGTAGCATTTCAACAAGTAAAATTTTTAATTAGTTGTAAATGTGCCCCTAACACTCCGTTGCTCGCGCTCACTTTTGATACGTTAGTGCTCGCGTGGGATACTATGGTATCCCACTTGCAATAATAGATTTTAACGACATTTAAAAAATTATTTTTAGTTGTTTGATATATTTAACATGAACATTACAATTATGACAGAGATGCATTACCAAAAAAAGTGGCGTTAATGTTTAATACAATTCTCTAAATAGGTAGTCGCATTTTCCGCCTCACTCCTGGTTTCTGGCAATTCAGCGATTATATAACGTGCAGCTGTTCTTTTATTTTTTTGAAAACATTCTTTCTCCAGTGAGTAAAGTTATCTTTGTAAGTAAAAACAAAAATAACATGAAAAATACCTTACGAACAAAACTCGAGCTATAAAAATAAAAATCACGTTAGTGATCGCGCGGGATACTGAGGTATCCCAAGCGTAATTTTTTTAAATTGTCAGCTTTTATAGCACTGGTCACTGATAAGCAATAAGGCTAACTAAGTCTACAAAGTAAGATTAAAAGGTACTAAATTAACGAAGCCATAATATTGTGCCATTTGACAAAAATTTGCAGAAATACATCACTGGGATACTATAGTATTCCGCGCGAGCACTGGAGTGCTAATTATTATATGATCACAAATTTGCTATACCTAAAGGCTAACGAATTACACAACAATCTGTAAAATTCTAATAAATGATACCGCACAAATAGTAACTATCATTTTACATTTAATTGGTTGTTTTTTGTATGTATTTTCATAGATAACTTGATAAGTAATGGGTAAAATATGATTTTTCTTCATTTTGTGACTTACTTATAAAAATTGTTATAGCAAGTAATATCGTATTTAAAAGAGAAACAAAACACATTTAACTATACCATAGCCAACTTTGCAGCCCTCAAGAAAAAAAAAATAGGGATAATATCTCAAAAATGGTAATTGATTAAAAAAAAAGTAAAATAACAGTTACATTTTCCATTAAAAAGTAGCTCAAGAAAGTACCAATAAAATTGATGTAATGAATAAAATAAAAAAATAATTAACAGAATACAAGGACTACAGCGTAGTATGTCTGAGCACAGAAAAACTATTTTATTTGTAACCATTTTCAACTTTCTTGCGCTGAAACTCTACTGAAACTCGGCTAAAACTATGAGGCTGTATGTAATCGATATGTTCCTACAACTTTTTAACACGCTTATTCCAAACAGTTGCACAAGGAAGGTTTGATGTGTCCGTGACAAATACAACCTGAGAAACTCGATTATCTCTTAGCCAAAAACTTCCGTAGAAGTTATTGCTTTCTTTTATTTGATTTCACACTAAAGTATTTTATATGCAGATATGGGATGCGCTCAGTTCGTACATATATAGGTATATATTTTATGGCCACGAATTTAACGACTGAATCGCAAGGTGGCATTTTTTCAATACGAGCGTCTATTGATAGATTATTATTGCATAACTTTGTTGAAACTATTGACCACTGAGTTAAAATGTTCCAACAAAGATACTAATTTCATCTTGCTCTGTCAGTTATTACTTATAAAGTGGGTGTGTTTATTTGCTGTCTAGACGTAGACGAATAAAACCGCAGTGTTATTTATTGACATAGTTTTGTCCAGCACAAACAATATTTCTAAATTTCTATCGATGGCGTTTTGAAAACAAAATAAATCGCAAACAGTCTTGCGCAAAAAAAAACTCTGTGAAACTTGCGATGATACTTCTGAATCGTAAGACAGGGGTCGGTCAAATGAAAATTATTTTATTGAATAGCTCAAAAATGTTTTTGTTTTGTAGGTAATAATTTGAACCTTTCTCTATATTATTGCATATTATTACATTTGCACAGAGCCGGCGCAAGGGTATCTGATGCCCCTAGGCTGAGAAAATTTGGGCGCCTCCATATATTGTCTAAATGTGCGTATGTGTCTACATACAGGACAATTAATAAATATTGGGAAAAACGTGGGAGGTGATTTCTTATCAAAAATTAAAGCGGGCTTTCACATACATTGTTTTCATAAACCATCTTCTTTCGGAGTTACACCCCCATTAAGGGGAACGGTGAAAGTAGGTTTTTATTTTATTTCTCAAATTTGTAGAAAAATGACTTTTGGTTGGTAGATGTTTTTAACTTATTAAAAAGTTTTTCACAGTAATATTTTCAATGATCTCTTTCCCGCCTTCACAAGAGGCTGAAATGAAAAGTGCGACCCTTGTTTTTTTTTATCAGAACTTTTTGGAGGGAAGAAATTTTGCAATTGAAAAATTATTTTTAAAGGCTAATTTATTTACAACCTTTCTAAATTCTTTAATTTTTTCCGCAAAACCCATAGTTTTGGAATAAAAAATAAAATAAGTGAAGACGCACCATTAAATATTCTTAAATAAAATTATTCATTCTGGTGGTTTTCATGGTTTGTGCATTTATTGAGTAAAAGTGGCAGACGTTTTCGTGTTAATTTGGTGGTACCGGTTCACTTATTTTATTTTTTACTCAAAAACCGTAGGTTTTGCGGTAACCATTAAAGAATAAAAAATGTTTCTAAATTAATCAAGGTTTTAGAAAAAAATTAAATTGCAAATTTTAATCATCCAAAAAGTTTTGATAAAGAACCAAAAGGGTTTCAGCCTCTTGTTAAGGTAAGAGATGATTGAAAATATTACTATGGGAAATATTTTAATTAGTAGAAAACATTCTCAGACATTTCTCCAAACTTAAGACATAAAATAAAAACTTACTTTTACCGTTGCCTTTAGGGGGTGTAACTACGAAAGAAGACGTTTAATAAAATAGTTTTTTTAAAAAGACCTTAATAGTCGATGTGATAGGAAGTACTTTTCGCATTATTTATGAATCACGGGCATATTTATAAGTATATAAAAAATTTCATTGTTTTAAATTAAATAATGTTAATACATTTGTATAGGTACATAACTCGTATATCATATGAATTTTTCCTTTTGTATTAGAAAATCAGGCACCCCCATAACCTGGCGTCCCTAGGCAATTGCCTAAACTCACCTAATGGTAAAATCGGCCCTGCATGTACAGTATCTATACAGTGCGTGGCAAAAGTATGGAAAAGATTTATTAAAATCAACACAATATTTTTTTGAACCTTATTTAAAACACATTTTCTTGATTTGCATTTGTAATTGAGTAATTACTACTTCGATATTTTTCTAAAATAATAACCTTCATATTTCTTATTTTATTCTGATGGGGCTTTTAATTCTTTAAAATTATACTATAAAGGATGATTTTGACGCCTAGTATAAGCAAAAATTTGAACAAAACACAATTCAAAATTGAAAAACAAAGTTTACATGTATCTTAAGATATGAACAATATAAGACGCTATTTTGTGGCGAACTAAAATATTAATAAAATATGTACGATTTTCGAAATTTGTCTACTTTAGTTTGTCGCAAATATCAAGAGCGATACTAGATATTTAATATAATAAAAAGGCGTGTGAAAAATACGAATCTTGTTCCATTTAACCCACTTTGTAACTTTTATCGTTTTTACGATCCCTATAATAGCTCGAATAAAACAGATAAACTAGATTTTACTTAAAATTGGATATTACCAGTAATAAAATATAAAAGAAGTATACATTTAGTTCACGATAACATTCTGAGTACCAATTACTCGAGCGTTGAATTGTTTTAAAAATAGAGCATGAACTTACATATTCAAGTTATCTACTATAAATTTTATCGACGTCATCTTCATAACACTGCAACTGCTTTTACAGCGCTGCAGTAGTAGCTACGATTTTAATTATCTACCAGGGCAATGGATCTTATGTTAACTAATTTAATCGTAAATTTAAGTGTACTTACCTTTTATCGCATTACGATGTGGTAAAATTGTAATAGCTCCTTCGGCAGCCAACTCTTGGTCTCTTACAGGATGTACTTTCGCTCCCCATGAATCACTCCCGATCCATAAGAAATGGTTAGTTTTATTGGCACGTATTGTTGCAGCTAATAGTTTCCTGAAACACAAAAATATTACGATTTCAGTTTTAATATAGCTTTTAACATCATGGTGTGGAACAATTACAAAGGTGTATAGCCGGGGCGTTCGTTATACCAGCGGGCCGGCTCATTGCATTTTTGAGTGGTAGGGATGAAGGCCGATGCTGAACATACTTTGCTATGATACTATATGCCTAGCTATGGAAAATAACGTAAGTTATTACGTTAATAATTAAATATTAGTATCTTTTATTACTATTTATTATTTATAATTTATACAGAAACAAGTTTTATAAATGTATTTACTTACATTACCTAATTCCTATCAGGGGAAGGTCGGGTATATCGGACTGTTAATTTTTTTTACTATTTGTGAATTTGTTAAAGGCTCAATTTGACCATACTAACCATCAAAGCATACTTAGATAATGTTGTACAAACACCCATAAAAGCAATTACCCCTAGGGGGAAATTGTTTACCATTTTTAGGCACTCGAAAAAGACCTCACTTTTTGCCCATTCAAAAAGTTGGAGGGTTATATCGGACATGATTTAATGTTTAGAAAATTTCATATTTTTGGTTATCCAAACAAGTTTTTATTACTGTCCAGGCCTGATCAGATTTAAGCGTAAAACATTAAAAATATTATTTCTTGTTGCTACCAATACACTTAGAAAGTGATTGTACTTATACGTTTAAGCAGGATCAGCACTCCAAACTTAGCTTCGTCCACAAAAAAACACTCTCTAAACAGAAAAAACTCTATTGCTATGACACACGGAAACGACGCATTCTAATGTAGTGTGCGTTTTCCTTCTACTAGTTCCTGTCAACAACCAATATCGCGACAGGTGCCTCTGTGCATGGCAAGTGCCCGAAAAACCACTTGTCCGATATTACCCGCTGTCCGATATTACCCGACTTTCCCCTATACGTTTCTAATTTTCTCAAGTTTTTGTTCACTTTTTCTCCACGTTGATCATTTATTTATTTTCGATAATTATTTAATAATATATTGTAAAATATTGAAATACATTTATTTACAATTATCTCACTACTGTTACATATACAATTTATTATTTCTACTAAATTAATTTCTTGTACATAATCTACACTTAATTTTAATAATACATCTTTTTGATTTTTTGCTTTAAAAAAAAATCTTATATTTCGCTTATTAAAACTTGAAAAACTTTATACGTAGCACACAAATTTTTAACAATGAAGTCTTTTGGGATTTTTAAGCCATTTATATATATTAAACATTCACATTTTTCATAATTTGGTAGAATTTTATCCTTTAGTAGATAATTAAGAAAAATTTTTCATTTTATTTTAGTTTGCTACTTATTTATTATATATCCTCCAATATAAATCAAAACCATAAATTCATTGCTTGATATATCTATAACGTCAATATGTCGATCTATGTCCTCAAATAATTTGTCCCATTCGTCAATATTAGCTGAATTTTCATTGTCATTTTGTGATAACTCAAAAAATAAAGTTTTTATTTCAAAGTTTCCGTAAATTTCTGATTTTAACTTTAACAGATTAATGGTGATTAATTTTTTTTCAGATTCTAAAACTTGTTCTACACTTATATTATAAGAAGCTCCACTCATTTGTCTATATTGACCAAATCTTGCTTCCAATGGATCTGTTTGAAATTTTCCCAACAATACAAATTGTATTTTATGTTGCTCAAATAAATATTTTATCAATAATAGTAACGTATTGCAAGTACCTAAGTGTTAATGAAGAAAATGGTTTGTTAACTTTTCCTATCCTTTAGCAATGTTATTAATTTCTTAACTACAAAATTTTTCAAAAAAGTTTTCATGTTGCAAGTTTATTATTGGTTCTGCATATTGATCACGAGGACCTTGCTCTTTATATACATTTTCGCAATTTACAATTTTCCACCAATTAGAAATTAATTGCATAAATGTGATTGTACCCAAAGCATTCATTTTTAAACAGATACTGGAAAAACAAAAACAGCCCCCCACTAGCCGAGGCTTTTTACGATACCAACCCATACGCAGAATTAATAGAAAATAACCATAAGGGGTCAATTTTTGATTTCGACTACAATATGTTGTTTTATAAGCCTCGTGTCATTTATCCTGTCTATTCTGATATTCAAGTGTTAAACAACAACATTATAAAACCTTTTATAAACTGTTACAACAACCCAGTTGTTGTATATACTGATGGCTCCAAAACGAATGACGGTGTTGGTAGTGCATTTTTTATTAAAAATGACAATATTTCGAAAACATACAGCATTCCTAAGATCTGCTCAATTTACACTGCTAAGGCATATGCGATCGAGCGAGTTTTGAAATACAGTAAAACTGTATAATGCTAGAAACATCGTTATACTTTCCGATTCGAGATCTGTATTAAACTCGATTCAAAGTACGTCCTTAACAAAAAAACTTCCTCATGTAATATCTAATATTAAAAAACATCTTCTGGATCTAACGAAAGTACAATGCTTAGTGGACTTCGTGTGGACAAAGGGCCATGCAGGAATCGTTGGTAATGAGATTGTAGACAACCTGGCTAGAGAAGCTACCTTTCTGCCAGTCAACAAGAATATTGCCTTACTTGACGATGTCAATAATCAATTCAAATTTCACGCCAGGACTCTGTGGAGACAAAGTTGGGATCGGTTTACACAGACTTTACCTACACAATATACTTTAATACATCCCACTTTACCGCAAATAATTCCACACATAACATCTTTTAATGTCAGCAAATCATATTCAACAACTATCACCCGTTTAAAATTAAATCATGGCAACTTCCCCTCCCATCTGTATAAAATTGGCATAAAGGATAGCCCAGCATGCCCATGTGATGGGCAGTCTTACGGGGACTTAAATCATTTATTCTTTTCGTGTAGTCATAATACAATTTTAACAGAAAAGCTCTACAAAGATCTGATATCGTTGGGGGTGCACCTCCCTGTTAACATAGTATCGGTTCTATCTGTAATATCAAGGGACATTTGTGACGTTCTCGTTAATTTTGCTCGACTTGCTAATTTAAATATTTAAAGTATCGATAATATAAAATATCTGTGGCTGATGGACTACAGTCCAATGCCAAACAACCCAAAAAAAAAAAGCAGTAATATTCTTTTCGTCAAACAATTTAACACAAAATAATACATTTTGTCGTTGAATTCCTATGGGACTTAAGACTAGCTCGCTTAAAGCAGGTGTAGTTTTAATTACATTAGAATTTTCTGAATAATAAAGTCGCTTAGGTATGAAATTTCAGCTTCTAAATAGGTACCTATTGATTGTTACTATTGAACAATGTTCTCAATGAAGAACACTTAGTATGATTATAGATGTTGGAGATACAAAATTTTCTTTAATGATCTCGGTATAGAGACCAGCAAAGACATTAAAACGTACCGCAAACATGAGCAAATAATGAACGGCCGGTCTGTATCCCCACCACTTTTCTCGCATTTTGCTGTAAGAAGTCGGCCCGCTAGTATAACGAAGGCCCCGGTATAGCCCTACAAAATACAACGCATAAGGCAGTAGCAATACTTGGAGATTTAGTTAAGTGTATTGCAAAAATTGCTGAAGCTCTAACAACGATGCCAAAACCAAATAACGTGTCCATGAAGAGAGAATAATTTTATATATCAGGACTGCCATGATATTTTACTCGATTAAGATCTTATTTGTTTTATTCGACCGTTAATTACCAGCTGCAACTAACTTAATTACGTTTTATTTCGCATAATGCAATTCTAAAACTTTTTATGAGTAGTCTCTTATCCGCTCAAAACTTAAAACTGCACTTGATGAAAGTTTATTACAAAAACAAAAGGCGTTGTTTTTTATAGTTAGGCACCGCTTTATTAAAACGCAGACTATAGAAGTTATTTAAACAAGAAGTAACTAATCTATCAGATCTTTAAAGTGCCTTAGGTGGTTAAGGCGGCCATAGTGCACTTATGAGTTGGTGCATTCAAGCAAACTTATCCCTGAAGTTTAAGTTTACATCAAACGTAGTGGGTAAGTGTGTTAATATAGCGAGTTGGTTTCAAGATATTCCAATTAGCTTGTTCGAAATAAACATATCGTGTTAAAACTGTCACAGGTCACAAGTTTAATTATATCCTCTTATATCTTATATTAACCTCTCTCTTAGGTACCCGCGTACCTTTTGCGTTTTCACTTTAAATTTACATTGCCTTTTTGTTGAGCTACATTTTTAAAATTCAGGCTTATCCTCAAGCAGTCTTTTAGTAGTCGTGACTCCCTAAATATCCCAAAATATTTTTGCGGCCCCGTAGCTTGTTGTAACAATAATTATTACGATTTATTTTAAGCGAATCAAAGATATCTTTCCGATGGTTCTAGCGCAATTGTGTCCCGGACATTAACTCCCCTTTAATAACCTCCTTTCTTATCTAATTGTACTGGCTCACTTATGGTGTTTTCGTTGTCAAAGCCAATGAACCTGCACACGTCCCGAAATCTGTTGATAGACATTGTTGCTCTATAAAGCAAATATGAATCAGCCCTCCATAAAACGTTGACGTTATCGTTATTTGAACGATGTACACCCTTTGCTATAAGGACCCCAATGTAGGTGTAAAAATTCTCTGGCTTTAAGTGCTTCCGATGTTTTGCAGGTTTGCCTGAATTCTTCGAGTTCTCTTTTACGTACACTTTATTTGCTTTTTGGTTTGTTTCGCGAAAATAATGTCAACCATCACTTCTGAGAAAATACAGTTAAAAGTATCAACGACTGATAAATATTTTTCGGGTACAGGACCAGCTTTCTGGCGAAAACTGTTGTAACTCTGAACACGAGTCTGCAGGAGCTGCTTTTTTTCAGATCGTACCATCTTTGCTTGCAAATGTTGATTCCGACGAAGAACTTGTAAGATTATTATCTTCCTGTGCTTCCTCTTCATCAGAAACACCTTTTTAATTCTATGTTGGTTTTTCGGTCCGTCCCTAGAATGCATTCTCTAGGGACTGAATACAATAGCCGTCGCCAACGTGTTAATCAATCCGTAAAAAATCCTATTGACTTGCATTTTGGTAGCCCGTAATAAACATTTAAACGTTCATAAAACTCTTTCCAGATGTTTAGTACATTTTTCTTCAAAATATTTAAAAATTTTACAACATTGGTCATCGACGCCGTAAACAACATCTTAAAACAGCATGGTACCTAAGCGTGCACAATAAGTAGAAAAGTTATGCGTGCACATGACGGTTAATTAAAGTAGAATTATAATCAATAACCACCGAAATAAAAATTGTAGGCACGTTAGAAGCAATCATATCGGTAACGTTATTTGGGATTCCCTAGATCTGAGCCATATTTTTTAATATAGTGTATCACGGAAATGTTTCACTAGGGAAAAGTTTGACACATCCAAACCAGGGATAATTGATCAAATAAAAAAAGTACATTTTAAGCAAGAATAATGGACCTTCTGTGGATTAAAATGTGCCATGCATGGTTAGCTTTGTAAAAACAAACACGTATATGAATGTGTATAAATAATTTTAAATAAAAGCAATATTTTCAAGCTTTGAATTTTCAATAGTTGTTCTGGCTTCCAAACTATCGTGGGAATTTTAAAATTAAAGAATACTTTTAACTTAACTTTGTTTATTCTGTTTCTTATCAATCATTTCTTAAGGCATTAAGTTTAGCCATGAAAAGTTTACGCTATTAATAACGTAAATAATATAATTAAAAATAAAATAAGGGTGTTAGGTTATTTCGTTAGCATATGGCCTGGCAAATAATAAATGACACCGTAAATTATCGGTACTTGAACCGAAAGAATGCATGATCGGCTAAAGAAAGTATCGAATGACTTAATGATTGAAACACTGTATGCGAACCAAAATCGCAATAAACATTCCTAAGGGAATCCCTGCTAGTTTATTAATAGGGTCATAACCTCTTTCATTGTATGTAATTTGCATCGATTTTAATGACAATGTTTGTTTTTGTAAAATATTAGCATAGATGTAATTTTATTATTATTTGATATAGCTTGAATGCAGTTGAACATATTTTAGCGTGTACAACTTTATTTAGGAATTTTGGTGGGGTGAAAACAGGAATCAGTTTTGTATAGATAATCTAGTTTTGGAGGGGTACAATTAATAAGAAACGAAAACATCCGGATTGCACCCCCTCTCTGTGCACACAACTAAATAACGAACTAACAAACGACTAAAGTTTGTCTTACGCCTTTTTTGTTCAATAGTAAAATTGTCAATAGTTCAGAGCGACTAATAGGCGTATTTTAGCTATTTCTCAGTGTCTGTCAAAAATAAAGGGTTCAACACAGAACCACGACACGATCGATCATACACTTATCCACCTGATATACAGAGCCAGCTTCTGCGGCGAGTTTTCTCTAGATTATGAAGCTCTTGTAACCCTTTGGGCTATTGCACGTGCAGTTTGGGCGAGTTTTCGCAACGAGAGCACACGGCTCAATTCTTTCTGTGAACTTTAGAGTGAGGTCTGCGGGCGAATTATCGCTTATCGATCGACCCTATAGAGTCTTCCAAATAACTCCAACAAAGAGGTCTGATGGGCGAGCTTTCGCTATTCGACGGGCCCGGTTGGAGTTTAAAACAAATACACACATACACCAACATTCAATTGTACACACATACACACATAATTTCACACATACTATACAGGGTGGTCCAAATTCGATGGGATTGCATGGGTATCTCGCTTAATAGGCAAGATAAAAAAACGGTTAAATTACCAAAAATGTGCAGATTTTTGAGACGAACTGAGAACCGTTTTCAAAAATATTCTATCATTTCCGGTTTACGAGTTATTGAATAAAAAGTGTTTTTTTGTCAAATTAATAATGTGTCATATCTCCGTTATTGTTGTTAATATCGAAAATATTTATGAATATTATTTTTAGATATTTTTATGTTTAATTTGTTTATTCAGAAAAAAAAATAATTTTACCCTCGCCGTTAAAAAGTTATGACACAAACTTACCTTTTTTTAAATAGGAGCAATAGTTGGCTATGATTTATTTAAATTATCTATTTTTTTCTCTTTCCAAATATATAAGGGTTGATGTATTTATTTTCAATAATACGCAAGTTACGAAGGTTTTTTAGTTTTTTTTTTTTAAGAAAATCATAGTAGGCTGTGAAAACAGAAAAAAAAACAAGGTGTAAAACCTTGTGAAACTCATGTGGTACAAGTTGCCAAGGTTTTATAATTTGTTGTTGAGATAAACATTGTAAATATTTGAACATAAGAAAACAATAACATAGTCGGAATCAGCAGTATATTGCTGTTTATCTTATGTTCAAAAATTTTTATGTTTATCTCAATAACAAATTTAAAAACCTTGGTAACTTGTACCACATGAGTTTTAAAAGGTTTTACACCTTGTTTTTTTTTGTTTTCACAGCCTATGATCTTCTTTAAAAAAAAAAACTAAAAAATCTTCGTTACTTGCGTATTATTGAAAATAAAAACATTAACCCTTATATAATTGGAATGAGAAAAAAATAAAGAATTTAAATAGGTCATAGCCAACTATCGTTCTTATTTAAAAAAAGATAAGTTTGTGTCATAACTTTTTAACGGTGAGTGTAAAAATATTTTTTTTAGTACAATCAAATTAAACATAAAAATATCTAAAAAAAATCTTTATAAATATTTTCGATATTTACAACAATAACGGAGATATAACACATTATTAATATGACAAAAAAAAACTTTTTATTCAATAACTCGAAAACCGGAAATGATAGAATATTTTTGAAAACGGTTTTGAGTTTGTGTCAAAAAACTGCACATTTTTGGTAATTTAACCGTTTCTCTATCTGTAATATACTGTGATATTAACAACTGCTGATATACTGTATATATATATACAGGGTGTGTAAAAATTGGCAGAAGGGCTACACGGAGCGATGTTCTTCGTAAAATTCTAAGTCGAAAATCTTAATACGAAAATGTTGTACCATGCTTCCTATGGCCTCAGGAACCATTTAAAGAAAAAAAAAATTGGCAACATTGCATGCGTTGATTTGCGTGTGGACATTTTTTTATCAGCAATTTTTACTTAGGTATTTAAATTTTTGTTCGAACTGAAAGCCTTCAGTTCGTACACATAGCTGCAAACTTTTGGGTATCGTAAAACACAAACAAGAAATAATTACGAGAAAAACAGAGATGACAGCTAAGGACAATGTTGCCATATGTATTACTGTCATTAAAATCAATGATTTACATATTTTCAACACCAATTTTTGAAAGGAAGAACACAATATTTAGGAAAAAATACTATTCGAAATCAATTTTTATTCCAAATTGCAGCTTTTTCATTTGCAAGTATTAAATAATAACGCCTATTAAAGGACTAAATGTCAAAGCTTTGAGAACCTCTTGCAGACACAGCAAGCGTGGTACAACATTTTCGTATTAAGATTTTCGACTTAGAATTTTACGAAGAACATCGCCCCGTGTAGCCCTTCCGCCAATTTTTACACACCCTGTATATATAAATATTAGGTATTGGGTTTGTAAGGTTTAATTGAAATACTAGCTTATTAGCATGTTATCACAACGTTTTGATGCTATGGTATGGCATCTTTTTCAAGTGATTCTTTATTTAAGTTCCAAAGCTGTATATGTAAGCCCTTGCACAAGTACAAAGTTGAAATGTTGAGGTTTTTGTAATTTGATATATGTTGTTATATTAGATTAAAAAGATTAAAAGACGATCACAAATTACCATATTAAAAAAATGGTCCAGCTGAGACCGGATGTATTGTAAGTAAATAACGACTTTGCATAAGCGCGCGTCAGAATATGCAAATAAATATCAAATATTTGGTAGACTTTATAGAGACTAAATTCAAGGCATTGATATCTAGCTAATTACACTGATAAGCCAACTTTATTTTCTAAAGCATGATACACTTGTTTTAATACTTCCATTCAAAAATAATAACAAATAAAAGTTAAGTATCAACACACACAGATTTTACATAACATTTAAGGCTTCCGTTTTCAAATATTCGTAAAAAAAACTGAAGGCATGTTGCGACACCATTTATTTGGAATTAAATTTTAAACAACTTTTCATGCTAAATGAAGCGAACGGAAAAATAATAAACACGAGAGGAATACAATTTTTAAACGTCTTAAAGTATCCTCAATGCATTCCGAGAAAAGCTACAGAAAGGAAGTTTAATGTAATAACTACAGGGAAATTCTAAGAAACCTCCAAGAGAAATTTTCTGCTTAATGCATTCGTTACTTCCATATAAATTGTCAGTAAAAACATAAACAAGAACTCCGCCGTGTTTGTATTTACTGAAAAGCCAAAGATATACATCAATATTTTGTTGAGAATTCACAAATTTTGCTTTAGTTTGTTTTTGATTTCCGAACGATTTACAAATTTATACAAAAACAATACTTTTTAAAACAATATTTATTTGCAAAGGCATAGATCTTTGTTCTCTTTATAAATTTCAGATGACGGAAGAAAAGATTTAACTAGGCGAAATAATCAACTAAGTTTGGATAACTAACTACGAAATATGGTGGCTTCAAGGACGGAAACAGATGAAGTTCTAGCGGAAGTGGCAATAGATTTATAAGTATATGAACCGACAGCACAATACACACTAGCCAAATTTTTTTTTTTTCGAGAAGCTTGTTTAAAATTCCTATTCGGTTTTTTGCACCAAAAATTGTGCCACAACAAAAAAATTAAATTAATAATGAAATCCGTATTTTGCTTTAGCACTTTTAAAAAGAAAAATCTGAATCCACAACAACACTCAATTAAGGGTTTGTAAATCGCTTAATACATTAATCAGCAAGGAGTTTTCCTACAAAAGGTAATATAATTCTAAGGAACAAGAGTCAGCCGGAACAACAAGATACGGAGGTATACGCTTTGTTGTGGCGGAGAGATAATCTATTGTCAAGAAAATTTTACGTGGAAAACCATCTAATGAATTTATCACGACAATCTTAACAATGCTAAAGGTTTTTTTTTTAGTTCTATATAACGTACATGCCAATTATGAACGTATTTCACTGAGCAAATAAATAGACCAGAATTATTATTCATTACATTCAGTGCAATATTTTTCAATTCCATTCGATTTTGGTTTAACTGTTACCAAAAATATATTAACGACGATCTTAAAACCTCCAGGGGCTTAATTTCTTTTAATTCTTTATCAAACTGCTTTAAAATTATACGATCTCTTTAAAGTGTCTTGATAATATTACTTCAGTTTTAGAAAATAGTTCAAATACACCATATAACCTCTTAGAGCTGGGCAAGTACTGGCCAAAAATTACTTAGGTCTTATGTCTTAAGTACTTGGATCTCAAGTACCAGTACCGCTATTTTCAAGAACTGGTTCTTAAGTACATGTACTTGCAAAAAGTACTTAAGTGTTTCTCAAGTACTTTTTGCGTATATTATTTAGAGCATTACTGTTGTTACTAGTATAAAACCCTTTTTGATGTCAGCAACCAGATAAAAATATTACAGATTATGTAAATTTTTATTTGTTTATAGTAGTAAGTTATTACAGTTTATTAAAAAAGCAGTTAAAATTTTGCACAGGTAAAATTAAAAATAGATTTTGAACCGTTTTCTTATGAAATTTTTCTCTAAATTGTACATTTCTGGCAGTTTACGACGCGAAAATGTAAATTTTGATTTTTTGAACGCCCTTCGGGTGGTAGACTAAAACCGATTTGTTTAACATTAATTTCTTAGTAAGGCAAACACTTTTCTTTTTTTACATTTTCATAAAAACTATACCTCAATTGCCATTTGGGGCGTTATTTTTGTGACACAGTGTATACTAAACGCATAATTTATTACGAGTAGTTTATTAGATGTGCTTATACATATAGGTTTCACTATTATATACTGTTAATTAATCTGAAAACATTTTGTTCTTTCATTAATATAATGATAAGAACGACACTACAGCACATTCACTATGAATATTTCTGCTAAACTTTTATATACAGCGTCATTCAAAAAGTCTGCAACAAATGGAAAAGTTTTTTATTATCGATTTCTCAGAAAATTATATTCCTTATAAAAGTTGGTGCATGGCCTAAAACTAATTTAAAGAGGGAAAAAAGTTTAGGTAATAGTAAGTCATAGGACACTAGAATTTAGCGATTTTTGAAATATTCGCAAGTGTAAAGTGCCCTATTTTAGAAAAGATATTTAGAATACATAAATAAGTTTAGATTTAAATTTTGACGGTCAAATTCCATTTTTTATTTTTTAAGAAATTTTAACATTCAAAGTCTGCAACAAATTAAAAAGTTTTTGATAAAAGTTGGTGCATTATTATTATTATTATTATTATTTCCGCGGAGGTGGTCCCCTTTCGGGTTCCTGTACTGCGACCTATTGGTCTATTGTACCCTCTGGTGATAGCCCCTTAAAGAAGTCCAGTGTTTTTGAAAAACTCCAGGATTTTCTTTAAGGGTGTTTTTCTTAGCTCATCTTGGTTGGCTTTTTCCATCCCTAGAAGTCTGCGCCGATAGGGTGTGAATCCTTCACACTGGCATATTACGTGCAGAGGAGTTTCTTCTTCTTCACCACATCCTCTACATATATCGGTCTCAGAGAGCCCTATTATGTAGAAGTGTTTGTTTAACCCACAGTGCCCTGTGACAAACCCTGTGGCTGCTCTGTTGTCTGCTCTGCTCATCAAGTTGGTGCATGGTCTAAAAGTATTTAAAGATTTAAAAAAGTTTAATAAAAAATAGGACACTAGATATTAGCAATTTTTGAAATATTCACTTGAGTAAAGTGCCCTTTTTTAAGAGATAAAAAAAAATTATTGTTAAAATTTACTATTTATAATCTAAGAATAATCCCAGATTTTAATTTTGACGGACAAATTCCAATTTTTATTTTTTAAGAAATGTAAACGTTTAAAAAATCAAAAAGCCGCTAAAATCGAGTGTCATATGACTTTTTATTAAACTTTTTTTATCTTAAAATTAGTTTAAAAGCATGCACCAACTTTTATCACGAATACAATTTTCTGAAAGATCGATAATAAATTATTATTCCATTCGTTGCAGACTTAAAATGTTAAAATTTCTTCAAAAATAAAAGTTGAAATTTGGCGTCAAAATTGAAATTATGCCCTATTTTTGGCTTCTGAATAACCTTTTCTTAATCTTAAAATTAGTTTTAGACCATGCACCAACTTTTATCAAAAATAAAATTTTCTGAGAAATCGATAATAAAATTAGTTTCCATTTGTTGCAGACTTTTTGAATGACGCTTTACATGAGATGTACAAGAAAAATATACATGGTTCAAATCAGTAACTAACCATACAAATTTTAGTAATTTAGGGAAAAAACTGAAAAAATTGTTCACAATATACTTAATACAATAAATGTTGTAGGATAAGATTTACCTTATTCAATAAAAATTAAACTGTTGTCCGTATTACTACATACATACACATAACCTTTTTAACTGTAGCTACTCTATGCACCCCAATGCGGGTTGTGTTTAAATTTTTAGACAAGTTTTAACACGTTGAAAACCACAGTCCTATCTTATAAAACTTAATATCGTAAAAATTACTTGTGTTCACTAAAAGGACTTAAGTAGTTTGCACTGTACTGCAGTATTTTATAAAGTAGTTTTGTAATAACAGCAAATAAAGACGATATGAACTACATGATAAGAAAATTAAAATAGGAATATGAAAAATAAAGTAATTTTTTTGGCACTGAAGTACTAATACAAGTAATAAGTACCAATATTTTCACCGAAGTACTTGAGATTCAAGTCCTAAGTACCAAGTACCGGAAAAGTACTTGAAAAAGTACTGAAGTAAAAAAATACTTAAGTAATGTCCAGCTTTGTAGCCTCTTAGGGCCAGCGACTTAAACAATAATTTCCTAAAGATGCGGAATAGAATAGGCAAAATTAAATTAAATTTATGTTAAAAATAACGGCAAAAAAAGTATTTAATTTATTTGACAAGCAACTAAATGACACGTAGTAAGTGTCAAGCTTTTACTTGGATAAAACGCTACTACTTTTTCAGCTACAAAGTTAGCCTTATCGCGATTTATAAGACGGTAGGGAGGTCTAGATAATTTGAACGAAAATGACTGTGCAAAGTATAAAAATTATTTACTGTCCGGCAGTTCTAGAAGCGAAAACGTTACAGGAAGGGGCCGTGCACGAAATCAAAAGGTCTGCAAGCATCCGCACGTGCATAAAAACCGAACAAAACATACAGGTTACTGCCACGTTCGGTATAAAAATAGGAAATAAAACCGACGGAGAAGACATCTTAAATAAGCGCGGATACTCGGCTAGCTAGAGATGAACGGATAATATCGCCAAAACCCGAGCTTCCAGCTTTGAGCGCGTGGTGGGAGAGATAAAAGCACCGGAGACAGCAGCAAAGCAGAGCTAGTCGAGGAAAATACACGGATAGGGTAGTAGGCAATTTACAGCGCATCGTTATCTTGATTTCGTATTTACATTTCATTCACTTCAGCACGGGTCTAGTTAGTTATTTTCCGTTTTACGTATTTATTTTTAGCGGCAACTGCCAGCCTTTAGGAACGCAAATTTATCGCACATTCTACAACATCCTCGGAAATTTTTGGGTCAAATCTATTATCGATCTCCAAGTGAGCTTTATTTTTCCAAGTTAATATCAGATAATAGTCGAGACAAACATATCAATAACGCAAACAGTCAGAAACAGGAAATTGTTAAAAATTCCTTTAAAAACTGAACAATTCGCGGAAAACATACTACGTCATAGATTTTTTTCACAGAAAAACATATTTAAGTTACTCCAGTTAAAGGGTAACTTTTGTTTTATTTAACAGACGCTTTTAAGAAGAAAATTATCTTGGTGCGAAGAGACAGTAGTGTCGGAAGTACCATAGATTATTATTATTAAATAATTTGGTAACAATTTTGATGAAATGAATTTTTATTGGGTAAAATGTTTTCTAAACTGTTTGAAAAAACAAAACTATTAATTGCTAGGGCACTGAGATATTTAAAAAGCCCTTACTCGTAAACTTTTTTGTGTGTTAGCTTTTCATAGATTGTTTACTTTAACACTCCGTTGCTCGCGCTCACGTTTGTTACGTTAGTACTCGCGTGGTATACTATGGTATCCCACTCGCAATAATAGATTTTAACGATATTTAAAAAATTATTTTTGGTTGTTTGATATATTTAACATGAACATTACAATTATGACAGAGATGCATTACCAAAAAAAGTAGCATTAATGTTTATTACAATTTTCTAAATAGGTAGTCGCATTTTTCGCCTCACTCCTGGTTTCTGGCAATTCAGCGATTATATAATAATAATAATAATAATAATGTCTTTATTGCCATAAGAAACAAACAAACAGTACAACAATATTATTACATATATGTTATATGGCAACCGCAAGGCGTAGTTCAATCCATTGTCTAGAACAATGGATTGCTCTTCCACTCAACCTTGTTTGAAGGTACATTCAAAATAAAACTTATAATAATAAAAATAATAAAAATATGAATATAAATATGAGGCAACATTTATAATGTAGAAGACAAAATAATATTTCCAAAAACAACCCATCCACATGTTAACTGCCAAAACTTGCAAATCTGATTCAACAAAATCTGATTTAAAAAAAAATAAAAAATACTACAATAATAGCCTGCCCTCAGCCACAATACGGTAAAACCTTTCTCTTAAAGGACTTTGAGTCACAGATTTTCAAACTGTCCGGAATAGAGTTGTATAATTTGTAAATATTAAAAGAAAATGATCGTTCAAAGAACTTAGTTTTGTGTTGTGGTGGACTGATACGACCCCTATTCCTGACGTTCAAGTTGTGGACATCAGTTCTGAAGGTAATTTTGTTTAGTAAATATTTAGGAGCTTTAGACAGAAATAAATTATGGTACAGAGTGACGCTTTGTAGGATACGTTTATTTTGCATATTGACCCATCCCATTAACTTAAATTTAAGGGAAATTTTTTGAAATTTTCTTATGCCATAAACAACTCTAAAAGAACTGTTTTGAACCCTTTGAATTTTACATTTAGTATCGTAATCTAAGCAGTGGCCATAAACTGGTGCCGCGTAATTGAAATGTGAGAGTACCATTGCGTCGCATAACATTTTTTTTACATAAGTATTAAGATAGCTTCGGTGAGGATATAAAAGTTTTAAATTTAGGTATGCTTTTTGTATGCATTTTGATACATGATTTCTGTATCTAAAAGAATTATCCAAGGTGAGCCCCAGAGTTTTGAAAGATTCGACAAATGGTACATTGACACCATTAACTTTAATAGCTATCGCGTTGTTTATTTCCGAAACAACTTTCTGATTACCAAACAGCATCCACGCAGACTTAGCGGCATTAAGAAAAAGGTGGTGTTCCTGCGAATATTCATAAATTGATTGAAAGTCTTTGTTTACTTTATAAACAGCATCAACTAAAAATTCTTTTTTAAAACTGATGTAAATATGAGTGTCATCAGCATACATCACATATTTGGTGAAGTTCAAGCGTAGTGGCAATTGACAGGTGAAAATAATGAACAACAAGGGTCCCAGAATGGACCCTTGTGGGACGCCACAGTAAGTAAATCTTACATCTGATATTTTGCCATCATATACAACCTGCTGACTACGAAATGATAAATAACTTTTTATTAATTGAATGGCTGGATTATCGAAACCAATAAAGTGTAACAAAGAATACAATACTGAATGCTTGATCGTATCGAATGCCTTGCTAAAATCCAGAAACACAACCAAAGTCAGCTTTCCTTCATCTGCGGCTCTTATAAGGTCATCGGTAAGGTTTAACAGAGCAGTAGTGCAACTGTATTTACTTCTGAAGCCGTATTGAAAAACTGGTAAAATACTATGTTGTTCAAGATGTGTTTTTATTTGTTTATGCATAAGTTTTTCTAAGACCTTAGATAGAGTTGATAGTAAACTTATGGGTCTCAGATCTTTGTATTCTACAGAATTGCTGATTTTTGGTAAGGGTATAACAAGAGCATTTTTCCAGGAGGCTGGAAATTGTTGGTCAATAAAACACGAATTAATAATGTTGGTGACGCATGGTATTATTGTTGGACAACACAATCTAAGCATCCGAATTCCAATTTCATCTGATCCCAGTGATGCTGATTTGATTGAGTTTATGGATTCAAGCACATCAGTTGTGTCGACAGTTTTAAAAGAGAATAAATTTTGAGATTGAAAGTTTAATTTAAAATTGTTATTATAAAAGTTGATGATTTGGCTGTGCCCATCAGGATTTTTTGGTATACAATCGATTAAGTAATTATTGATTGCATCAACATTTTGTAGATGTGAGGGTAATGTCCTCTGCTTAGGAGTTTTGATATTAAGTAAGTTCAAGTTGTTCCATAGTTTATAATTTTTGCAATTGCTCTCGAAATAAGCCGATTTTTCGCGTATTAAAGCTCTGTTTGTAAAGTTACGTAGTGATTTATAATACTCGAAGTCTCTTGGATTTTTAGTTCTTTTGAATTTTTTCATAATTTTATCTCGAATAGATATAAGAAGTCTAATATTATCTGTTAACCATGGAGCAGGGGGCTTTGTGATTCTTATGCTTCTAAGGGGTGCATAAATATTAAAAATATTGTTGATGTGGTCAGGGAGAAATGCAACTTTTTCATTAACATTGTTTAATCCGTATAACTCATGTAACGGCAAAGAGATAAGATGGTTATAAAAAGCATTGTCATCAAAATTACGAAAGTTTCTAACAGTCCTGAAGATTGGAATAGCAGCAGACTTGGCATAAGATAAATTAACGTATATTAACTCGTGATCCGAAAAACTTACGTTCAATGTCCCATGATCAACTACAGATATGTTTTTAGACAAAAAGGCAAGGTCAATCATATAACGTGCAGCTGTTCTTTTATTTTTTTGAAAACATTCTTTCTCCAGTGAGTAAAGTTATCTTTGTAAGTAAAAACAAAAATAACATGAAAAATACCTTACGAACAAAAATCGAGCTATAAAAATAAAAATAGGTATCCCAAGCGTGATTTTTTTAAGTTGTCAGCTTTTATAGCACTGGTAACTGATAAGCAACAAGGCTAACTAAGTCTACAAAGTAAGATGAAAAGGTACTGAAATGACGAAGCCATTAGCAAATTTTTGTCAGAAAATTTGCAGAAATACATCACTGGGATACTATAGTATCCCGCGCGAGCACTGGAGTGTTAATAGTTATGGAGCAAAATTCGTGACGACGTGCAGCAAATAAAAAATATCCAACATTTTCCCGTATCGACATTTTATCCGATGTCTGTACACAATAATTAAGCATCAGAACGTGCTTTATTTAATATTGCCGAGTTTGTTAAAACGGTAAATAATCGAGATGTATCAATTATGGCAAATAAGGATGTAATTATTACCATCCCTTTTCGGTTAAAATTTCAGGATCAGCTGAAAATGTAGAACAATTATTTAACGCCTTTGCTTTATCTCACTTTCCGTGCCATTAATTTATTGACGACGACTACCTTATTAGGCAGCAAAATCGAGAAAATCGCGAAACATAAAAACTCAAATGTAGCTAATGTTGTTCCCGACAAAGGTGGGATAATTAAAATTTCTCTAACGGAAAGTTTTTGAAATTAATTATATTTATTAAACGTAATATTAATGTTTTTACCGGAATTTCTCTAAAGATACCGCCTCGGGCCTTAGCAACTTGAAATACTGTAAAAATACCATCTTAATTTAAAATAAAACGTTTAGGAATTCTAAATTAAAACTCATGAAACACAACAAATTAAGTTTTTAGGTTTAAAAGCGGGTTTAGCCGCCAGGACTACATTGAATTTGTAAAGTTAATTAGTAACATGTGCTATTTTTCAGTACCTATTTTGCTAGGGTGTGCAGTAAATATGCGATTGACGAGGTTTCTAAACGTTCATTCAGGTTACCGCCGGCCTTTTTTACACTTTTAATCAGTACACTGGGCTTCGTTTAGCGTTTTTACCCAGCTAATGCCAACTTTATACCAGTAGATTATGTTGATAAAGCGCCACTTTGATTTCTCAAAAGCTGTGGTGGTTGGCGCTTTTTAATTAATTCAGTTAAGGTTATTACTGAATTGACTTTTGCGTTAATTTATGTAAATTACAGTTAGTGGTACACTTTCTGGAGAAGATCGAATATTTTAAAATTCGGGTTATTTTACGTCTCTACTGGAAACAGAACTTTAAAGTGCAAAACTGGTTTAAAAGATTCAGCGACGGGTATAGCAGTCTCGAAGAACAGCCACTCTCCAGTCGCCGGCATGGTGAAGTCCTTCGCAAAGCCATCGGTGCATATCCATAAACCAGCTCTCGCCGATTATTCGCTGAATTCAGCATTCCACATACATTTCTTGTTCGGCACCCTTATGCGCTCGGCGGAGCCGCATGAAAAGTTGGAACATTTAAATATGGAATGTTCAAATCTGGAAAATGCACCGGTAGAATCATTCAAATCGTGAATCGTTCGACGCTGGAATCATGCAACACGGGAACCGCTCATCACAAGAACGCTCAAATCTGGAATCCAGAAATTAAGAATTTTTGCTGCCCTCTATATTACAACAGCCAAAGTATGATATAATTACCGAACACTTCTGTTTTATATTTTGACTGAACTATTGTATAGTGGAAAAAAAAACATCGTGTCAATGTTAATGTAACCGAAGGGCTACAAATTGGGACCAAGTTGCGTAATTAACATTGACACGATGTTTTTTTTTTCCACTATACAATAGTTCAATCAAAATATAAAACAATGTGTTCTGTAATTATATCGTACTTTGGCTGTTGTAATATAGAGGGCAGCAAAAATTCTTAATTTCTGGATTCCAGATTTGAGCGTTCTTGTGATGAGCGGTTCCCGTGTTGCATGATTCCAGCGTCGAACGATTCACGATTTGAATGATTCTACCGGTGCATTTTGCAGATTTGAACATTCCATGTTTAAATGTTCCAGATGTAAATGGCTTACCCGCTCGGCAAGGCCAAAAAACGCTGTAGTGAAAAGCCACATGATTTGAAGGCTGCCTAAGCTCAACACCGTGTGGACACTTACAAAAGCTGCTCCAAAACCTTCGTGATAATAACTTCATTCGTCGAATTGTAACCGCGATGAGGTATGTTTTTTTTTTTAAATCCAAATAAAGAAAATCATGATTGGACTCTTAGCAAATGGCTGGACTTGTGACCAAACGAGACAGGTACTTGAGGAAGGCAATGTTGTGTGTCTGGTGGAAGTTTAACCTTTCTAGACTCGCGTGTCGGTCCCACAAACGAAATTCGTTTATATCTCAAAAACTAGTAATTACTCCGTTCTCCCTTTTCGAGTACCTTCCTAACATGGTAAGACCTCGCATCAGTCGCGGCAAAAGTGTTCCCGGTGCGCTCCCGTAAAGCGCTAGGGCATATTTCTGTCCGTGACACCGACGCGAACTATTTGTTACGAAAAAAGGAGAAACGTAACAATGGACAACTGGTTCACCAATGTTGATTTAGCGAAATTGTTATTAGGAACGCATAACTTGACGACCGTAGGGACAATTCGCAAAAATATAAGAGAAATACCTCAAATTTTTTTGCACAGTAAGGGTCGTGCAGTTGGGTCCAGTTTGTTTGGTTTTATAAATAACTGTACTCTAGTGGCGTATGTGCCCAAAAAAGGCAAAATTGTGTTGCTCAGTTCGACTGTGCAAGTATTGATCAACGAACCAATAAACCGGATAAAATTATGACCACCACTAAGGGTGGCGTCGATACGGTAGATAAATTGTGTTCAGCATACAATTGTGCTAGATGGCCAATGGTACTTTTTAACAGCCTTATGAATGTGTCTGCCAATATTGCATTTATAATTTACACAGAAAGTAATTCAGCTTCGGTTTTTGTCAGAAAAATATTTATGGAAAAACTTTCTTACAAGTTAATTTTATTTCAAAATAATATAAATAAACACTACAAACCAAAATAAAGAATATTTAATTTTTGAATTTCAAAATTCGGTCTCGTAGACCGTGTGCAAGTCTATTTGTTATGAAAAATCACGCGAGTACAGAAAAGTTAAAGGCATCATCACTTTTAGCTGGTTTTAAAAAACCCAGTCATTGACTCCGACCAGTAATTTGCTCAACTTAAACGAATGTATGCAGTTTTAAGCGTATGTTACTGCAGCAGGACAACGCTTTTTCGCACAACGCCAGACAGACGAAGGAAAAGATCCGGAAACTCGACGCTGTCGAATTTTTGCCTCGTCCCGCGTACAGCTCCGACTTTGCGCCATTCGATTTTAATTGTTTTACGCGCGATAGCACATTTTTTCGGTGGTCGCAGTTCGAAACATTAGAGACGAGATACTGCGAGCCTTTTGCTTCCAAGAAGAAGACATGGTACCATGCGGTTTCGAAGAACTCGCCAAAAGAAGAGTTCGAACCATTTATCTACATCGAAGAATAATGTTTTTGTGAGATCGTACTAAAAACAGTTGTTTGACGGACGCGTTAGCAACCATAAAGTAGTGCATTTCCGGCCCTATCCTTAGCAACGGCCGAAAAAGTTTTTTCGGCCGCTACAGCGTACGAAAAAGATCATTTGCATTAAGCAGAACGAAAAGCGCATGTGCGTGTCTGAATATAAGTTCTCTGAGATTATGGGTTCCCCGCTAAAGGTAGTGACTTAGAGGTCTTTAGGTTGTTAACTGTCAGGTAGTTTATAACCTAATATTTTCGTGTTGATACTGTTACTGAATACTAAATAAAAAATTACGTATGTTCTACGCTATGTAATTAATTAATGTTTAAATTTATGAATAAAACATTACAATCGCACAAAAAAAAGGTTATTTAAATTATGTACAAAATTATGCAAGTACGTTTCCACCGCTAACAGCATCTGTCAGTGACAGAATGTCACGTAGTTTCTAACCTATATTTTTGAAAAATACTAAAAATTTAATTTTTTTTTAAATTCGATCGCACAAACCAACAATGTAATATGCACCTTGGCCAAAACGTACTTTTTCGTCCTTGCCTGTTTGCTGGCTTCGACTACTTCTCAGCCAGCAAACCAGACGCGGCCGAAAAAGTTACACGTTTTGGCCTTGATACATAAATAACTATTTTTTGTTATATGTATTTATAATTGAAGTTTCAATTAAAAAAAAAAAACGATAAAACGTACGGTTTACCCAAGTAGAGCATCAACTTAAGTTAATAGATCCTCAGATGCTTTTAAAGAAAGTTGTCAATAGTATTGTACGGCATCAGATCTTTGAGCTTCAAGAATTAGAGCGTGTAAGAGTTTGTCATTGACTGGCCTAACATTTTTACAAGAGATCCTTAAAAAAATAAAAGTTGTTTTTGTTAAACTTATTTATATTAATGAAATAAGATATGCACCTTGATTGTTTTATATTTTCCATACTGCACACCCCGCATTGAATACCACCGCACGCCGCTGTTTCGTGCAAACTTTAATTTTATGTCGACCACTGATATGTTATTTTAGAACTGTTTAATCTCCCTCTCCCAAATTATGATTTAATAATGAATATTTAACAGAATTTAAGACGTACGTAAATAATAAAAGTATCCGAGAAAAGTTTTACCGCTTAGGGAATTACAACTTACGGTTTATAATGCTAATAACTTTGTTTTCGCAGAGAGCTTCGGTCTTTTTCCAACTTATTACTAAATCCGGGCTGAAAAAGAAATTTTTAAGTTTGATTAATGTTATTGAAAGTTCTTGTTTTAAAATAAAGTCGTGTAATTAATGTAATTCCTCGAAATCGGCTTTTACTTAAAACAAACAACTGTGGGTGCGGATTTCTTTTAAAGTACAAAAAAGTTAAACTTTTACGAAACAACGAGATTTATTATTCAACTCGAGGTTTTTAAGCTGTTCTGTGTACTACAACTAAAGTATAAATATTAAATGAATTGAAAAAACACTACACTGCAAGAGATAAACTGATATTCACAAAAACAATGTATAAATATTTTTTTCAGATTACTTGCAATAAGATTTTGTTCATAGGCGTAGGCAGGGGGGTTAGAACAGAGCCGAAGAACTGTCAATTTTGTGCTTTAAAAAGGTCTTTGGCTCTTTTTACCGTTTATTAACCCCCCCTCATCATCAAACACCATGCTGCTAAAAAACTTAAAAGAGAGTGGTGACCTAAAAATAAAGGTTCTCATTCCTTTTTGCGTTTATTAACCCCCTCCCCCCATGGAAGCATCCTGCCTACGCCACTGATTTTGTTGGTGCTATTTTGATCGTTTATTCAAAGAGGTACTAGGCCATTATTTGTTTACTAACAAAAACTATATACAGTGTGTACAAAAAGTAACGCAACGTGTCAATATCTCGTCTTGTACAACTTTACAAACGAAAGTTGTATACACAATTTTTTTCTGTAGTAATTTACTACATAACCTTAAATTACTTTTAACTATACACAGTGTTTTGTTTTTGAGCATCGATGCGTCACTTTGTTTTTTAAGTAGCACATCCAGTATATTTTATCATTTTTAGATGTAAAATTTTATTCTCTTTCAAAAACATATAGGTTTTATGTATCTAAAATCAGTCGTTTTTGAGTAATTTCAGTTTGTATAAAAATATTGACAGAACAGCAGTCTAAAACATTAATGATATTTCTCAACTTGGCTGTGCCAGGTCGAATTCCTTTGAAACCCAGTTGGACAATAGTAGCAAAATGATTTTTAACTAGTTAAAATTTTTTAGTAATGCACAGGGTGTTCCTTATACCCGGTCTATTTAGTCAAACTTCAAACACGAATAAGTCAGTTTTTTTAAATGAAACACCCTTTATATAATTGGATTTTCTTATTGATAATGTAATTATCTTCAATAACTATTGAGGGTCAATTAGGTCTAAAATCAGTATTTCTTGAGTTATTCCGGTTTTCTTGATGCCTTACGGATACAAACACAATATTTAATAGCATTAAACTAGTATACTTAACAAATATCTCGAAAATTTGTTTTAAATGCTATTAAATATTGTGTCCGTAAATGATCAAGAAAACCGCAATAACTCGAGAAATACTGATTTTAGACATAATTGTCCTGCTATAGTTTTTGAAGATAACTGCATTATCAAAAAGAAAATGTAAAAATATAAAGGGTGTTTAACTTTCAAAAACTGACTTATTCGTGTTTCAAGTTTGACGAAATGGACCGGGCATAAGGAACACCCTGTGTATTATTTTAAATTTTTAACTAGTCAAAAATCATCATGAAACTATTGTCCAACAAATTTTTAAAGGAATCGTTTTGACAAGTTGTGAAATATCATTATTTCCTTGGACTGCAGTTTCTGTCAATATTTTTATAAAAACTCTAATAACTTAAAACGACTGATTTAAGATACATAAAACCCATATGTTTTTGAAGTAGAATTAAATTTTACATCTAACAATTATATAACATACTTACTGGGTGTGACATTAAAAAAAATCAAGTGACGTATCGATGCGCAAAAACAAAACACTATATTTGAAAACAATTTAAGGTTAAGTAGTAAATTACCACAAACAACTTTTGTATACAACTTTCTTTTGTAAGGTTGTCGCAAGAAGAGATATTGATCCGTTACATTACTTTTTGTACACAGTATATAATTTTTTACAAGCCACTTTCATTCATCTAAATTGTTAATTTTTATAAAACTAATTTTGATCAGCATTTCTCTAATATATGATAAAATTAAAAGATCATATGACTTCTAATTCTAAATGGTGTTTAAAAGTAATTGCAATTAAACATGATTGAAAGTCAATTATAAAAATCATGTAAAAGCTAAAATTTTTATAAAACCCAGATACATGTTTGGACACTGATTATTACTGATTAATTTTCGATGTTTTATAAATAAGTTTAGTGAAAGATTACTAAACATAAGACACGAAGAGAGGAATATCTCAAAATTGGTATAAATTTTCTACAAAAAAAAATTCTTCATAGGTAATAAGATAAGTCTGTGTATTAATAAACTCTAAGGACTTATGAAGAGAGTTCTATCTTGAACAGCCTGTTGATTAAATTAATGGAAAACATTTACACATTTTACACATTTACTGAGCTTCGTTAATTTATTACAGATTTATTAAGTTTTTGTATGTACCTGCACAGTTCGTTAAAATGCTTTTGCTTAAACTTCAATGTTGTATTTCCTTGATATATCACTTTATATCTTTGTTTCCTAGTATCTGTGTATACTCCGAAGAAACAGTATCAAATTGCTTCATTTGTGATTTCAGAAAAATGGTGTTACGCGCCATAGAATATGTGCAACGACGGCAATTTTGTTACCCGACCGTATCATCAATCCATGAGGTGATAATCTCACGAGTCGAGATTATTTTTCATGGAGATATCTGCTAAGAAAGTTATAGGCCACATGAAAACACTGCACAGTTTAGCACGGTTTTGTTTTTAGACAAAGGCAGTATGGCGTAAGATATTTAAGTAGCTATGCAAATGTGTCTTAAATGTTTACTTTTTCATGCCGAATCTTTACAACCACATCGCTTGTAATTTTTTATTCACTAATGATTTTATTTACATTAGACATAACAATTTATTTCTTTAAAAATATTTAAGGTTAAGGGTTACTGGTTTAACCTCTTCAAGGACGATGAAAAGCCGCAAAAAACTATTAATTTATAAAAACGTTATTTTTATTATAAATATATTCTTCATAACGATGAAACAAACAGAAATAAAAAAAACAAAAGCGAAAAATAATGTACACAGATGATGTAGCCATTGGGTGCTAAGGTGCACGTTATAGGTAACTGAAATGACTTCATACATTCAGGACACACAGGTTCATTGCGTTTATCGCATACATATACAGGGTGTTTTGGAATTGCACGGCACTATTTTAGGTCGTGTCCGGAACATTCTTCGCCCACAATTCTTCGCCCACAATTCTTCGCCTCTACAATTCTTCGCCCACAATTATTCGCCCACAATTCTTCGCCTACACAATTCTTCGCCGCCACAATCCTTCGCCGCCACAATTTTTCGCCGCATACAAGCATATCACAAATTTTGTTTGTAAATGTGATTATTTTTATTTATAACGTAATTTTTACAGATTATTTTACATTAGGCTAGGTCAGGTCAGGGTAGGTTAGGTTAATTTAATAAATTTTTATTTATACTATAATAACATAAACAAAGTTAAAAATCACAACATACGCTATTTATGTAGCAATTTTTAAACATAATATTAAAAGACGAAGTATTAATATCAGCGACTGAGAACGGAACGAAAACGAAAACGTTAAACGAAATTAACCGAAATTTTTTTAAGAACGAAAACGAAACCGAAAACGAAATTATTATTTTTCGTTCAAAAACGAAAACGAAATAAATATTTTCTAAAACCGGTTTTAACCGGTTTTGTCGCTATTACAATTTTATTTGTTAAACACAAACGCGAATTTACCTTCTGTGCTGGGGAGACTCCACGAGGCAGTAAAAAATCTCACTTGAAATAAGTGAGCTTCACTTTTCTCCATATATTTACGTGAATATGTATTAACAACTTTATTGTTTATACTTGCAATTTCGTGTAACACAATTAACAGTACAGATATTCTCTATTTCTAATTTGTTTTTTAGATCATCAATATAGAATATACACTTGATTGGATATATATTATCAATGTGTATGTTTTATTTGCGTTTAGACATAATAATAGTAAAATTTATTCTTACTTCGAAAAGGACTAATGTAAAAGAAGATTTATTGGAAGATGTGTTGCTAGTAAGATTTAACGGAATGTGAAAATGTATATTGTATGGTATGTACAAACTATAAAGTTAAAGTATATTTCAAGTTAATATAAGTTTTTTTTAAATATCTTTTTTATTCATAACATTTAGTAAATTATCCACTTGAATTCATTCTTTTGTCTTTTTAAATAATTACAGCAGGATGTTATTTAATTCAAATGCATAGATTTTTAGTACTAAAACAAATTTAAAATAGCACTTGCTATATTTTCATATTTTTCGATAAAGATCGTGTGTCTAATTTAACCTAATCACGTTGTGTTTTTGCACCTTACGGGTGTTAAACTTAATAAAATGGTTAAATGTTAATGTGTTTAACGATTTAGTAAATTTAATATGGCGATGGTTCGCCAGTCTAAAATATGCTGTCCGTGAGCATCGTTTATATTTTAGTTGAGACGAAAATATTGTTATCATATTTATAGAGGGTTGTAGTGACTAGAAAAAAAAAAGATTTTTTGACGACAAAAAAAAATATTGTAAAACCGGTTTTAACCGTTATTATTTCGGTTCACGAAAACGAAAAAAGATTTTTTTCGGTTAGAACGGAAAGAACGAAAACGATATATTTCGTTTTCGTTCCGAACAGAAACGAACGGAATTTTTTTCGTTTTTAGTCCCTGATTAATATACAAGAAACAACTTTAGGCTAATGGCGTAATGGCTAATATAAAATAATCTGTAAAAATTACGTTATAAATAAAAACAATCACATTTACAAACAAAATTTGTGATATGCTTGTATGCGGCGAAAAATTGTGGCGGCGAAGAATTGTGGAGGCGAAGAATTGTGAAGGCGAAGAATTGTGGAGGCGAAGAATTGTGGGCGAAGAATTGTGGGCGAAGAATGTTCCTAGACCCATTTTAGGTATGTGTTCTCTAGTACAAAATAAACAAAACAGTTCATATAAACATATGTCTCAAATCAATGTATTACCAAGATATTGAAGGTTAAAGATTTTTTCCCTAAAAGTCAGATGTTAATCAAGTAGCCGTGGAGACATATTGGAAGCTTTAGAACAATTGCATATCGTTTATTTGTTTGAGAGGTGATTAAAACTATCATTTAGTATCATTTAGTATTAAACACTGTTCGTGTAAGCTACTCATCTTCTTACTAGTTCTGTGCGTTTTCTTGTGAGTGAATACTTTGAACACAGTTCAATTTTTGTTTATCATGGAAGACACCACAAATTTGCACACGAGATCCTAACTTCCTGAGCTGCCTGCTGGTTACCGATGAATCTTGCTTTACAAGAAATGGGATCAGTAATTTTCGAAAAACCTATACATGGGACGAAGAAAACCCTCATACGACTGCTACTACACATTACCAACATATCTTTTTATTAAATGTCTGGTATGGTCTTCTTGGCGACAATCTCAACGGCCCCTTCTTTTTACCACATAGGCTTTCAGAAATATCTTACTTGCATTTTTTGCAAAAAAAATCTTTACGAGTTACTAGAAGCTATTCCGATTGACAATAGGCAGAGATTTGGTTTCTGCATGACAGTGCTTCAGCTCACTATTCTCATATTGTCATTGATTGTTTAAACACAACATATGGTAACCGATGGGTTGGTCGAACCGGATCTGTTAAATGGCCACCACGATCTCCTGATCTAACGCCGTTAGAATATTTTGTGTGGGGCTGGATGAAGTCTATGGTTTATTCTGTCTGTTGGCACGCAAAGTGAGCTAAGGAATCGGATCGTAGAAGCCGCAGCAAATATCAAGGGTCGTCCTGATGCTAAACAAAGTGTCAAAAAAGCATGGATTCGTCGTGCTGAATGCTGCATTTAACAAAATGGACGCCACTTTGAACAGTTACTCTGAATGTTGTATTGTTAAATAAATATCTTTAACCTTCAATATATCGGTGATAAATTGATTTGAGACATATGTTTATCTGAACTTTTTTGTTTGTTTTGTGCTAGAGAACACATACCGTAATAGAGCCGTGCAATTCCTAAACACCCTGTATAACTAATTTGACAAAAATAATGTTGTACCCATAACCTAAATTTTTTTAAATACTGGTTGCACATACAATATAGAAGATAATTAAAATTATCACACAACAATATGCAAGGTTTAGAGACAATTTACTACCAGAATTGATAAGCGTACGCTGTACGCAGATGTGTACGTTTACTAATCTCTTGTCAATAAACATGAATATTGTAAATAATCTTTAAAATTTACATGGTTAAGTTAATTAAATATATTTTACATATCTTTCAACTTTTTTAAACTGATATTGTAGAGATCTTCGGTTGATAATAAAATAAATTTATTAGTAGGTATAGAAAAACGGTCAACAAATTTCAGTACCACGCTATTTATTGTGACATTTCATGTTGGTTTGTCTGTATTTTTTAATTTTTTTTTGTTGACGAATATCGTAGTGACTACCTACTTGCAGTAATTTCATTAATTTTTTTTACCATGGCTGACTTATAAGAAAACTAAACTTACACATTTGTGTCAGTATCCCTAAAAAGGTTAAATAAAAAAATAAAATTTTAAAAACCAATTAGGTACAACGTTCAACTGAGTGAACAAGGATCAATTCTGTTATCACCCCGTATGTTATATGAACTTCGGAACAATTTTAAAACGACTGATTTTTTAGGGTAGGTATTTTTTACAACAAAAAATAATAATGTGTTATTCTTCATTATAAAACAAGAGGTAACAAGCTTTTGTATTACTGAATCATCAAAATAAAGCAGCGAGCCCTAAAACGTGCTAGCCGCCCACGCAACAAAATTAATTATTTGACACATTTAGAATTTTACGGGCCATTAAAAGCGTTTTCTTAATTGTCACCAATTTAAGCATTTTGATGATTTTGCAAAGCGGCCTAGATGGTGCTAGAGACAGTTATTGATTTCGTTCATTTAAATTGGCAGTTACATTTCTCAAATTCGCGATTGTGTTTAAAACGATTTAAATTGTTTCTTTCGCCATAAAAATGTACGATAAATTCACCTATAACAATAAAGTTTACGAGTTATAAAGGCAAGAAATAAACAATGTACATATTACTATAAAAGTTTATGATCGTTAAATTGTTTTAAAATTACACGGAGGCAAGAGATGCGCACGGGTTTAAAAATTGGAAAATAAAAGTGATAGAAACACAATTACGACAAGATTTTGTAAGTGTAGCAAAAAACAAGAAATCAATCGGTTTGTGTGCTTTAGCTAGTAATGCCGAATGTGACTCACTCTCGTCATTTTATTGGATCTTGGTTTGTTGATGGACGAGGTTTTGTTTATTCGGTAAATAATCAAATGCATTCAGAGAAGTTAGGAAAGCTTGCGGGACGAAATCTATACGTCTACGCCTGCAATTTTAACGATTTTCGATTGATTAACGATTACCGTTTAAATATGTGAGCATTTGCACATAAGTGCGCTGAAAATAATATTTTATAATTTTAATTTGGTTAAATTAAAAGTTGCTTGTTTAGCTTAGTCTTTAGGTAACGTTAAACATTTAACACCATGTTTTTCCTCACAGAACAAGGTAATTGAACCGGGAGTAATAAAGAAAAGGCAATCTCATTCACCCACTATCTTGAAAATGTAGATTTTTATTACTTTATAATAGTAAATTATTACAGGTTTATTACAGCTTATTAAAAAAGCAGTTAAAAACCGTGTTCTTATGACATTTTTCTCTAAATTGTAAATTTCTGGCAGTTTACGACGCGAAAATGTATATTTCGATTTTTGAACGCCCTTTGTGTAGTAGGTACACTAAAACAGACTTGTTTAAAGTTAATTTCCTAGTAAGGCAAAAACTTTTCTTTTTTTTACATTTTTATGAAAACTATACCTCAATTACCTTTTGGGGCGTTATTTTCAAGCTGTTCGCTCATAGTCAATGTGTAAGTTGACAGTACTATAAAATACAAGGCAAGGAACTAATACTTGATTAAAAATTATACAGGAACGTGCAAATCGCAGTATTTAAATATATTAAATATATATTATAATTGAAATGCAAACTTTGGGAAGCGTTCAAAAACATTACGGTTTGCTTAAACTGGACATTAAAATTGCTTGTAATATATGTTTATTAAATTCAAAGATTAAACTCCAGATTACAGTTCAAGTAAACTAAAGCTATAATACGCGATTAAAAATTACACACGAACGTACAAATCACAGTATTTAAATATATTAAATATATATTTTAATTAAAACGCAAACTTTGGGATGCATTCAAAATTATTACGGTTTAATTAAACTAAACATTCAAATTGCTTGTAATATTAGTTTATTAAATTCCAAGAATTAACTCTAGATCAACGATTCTTAACCCTCCAGTACTAACATGATTTTTGTAACGCGAGTACCTACTAACATCGGTCTGTGGGACCGAATTCATCCAAAGCTTATTTTATAAGTATTATTTAAATTGTAAGTGTGCTTTATATTTAAAAAAAAACCTTCCAAGCATATTTGAATCTGTACTCTTTGAATTAAATGCTATAAATACGTTTGTGGCAGCTATGTTTAGTATACGATAAAAAATTACCATAGGCCACCTTCTCGTATTTCTAGCGCAGTTATAGCCTGAGCATAGTTTGTCCACTATATCAACACCAGACTTTGTACATTGTACAACATAATAATTTGTGGTTTTCCCGTATTTTCATCAAGACTATCAAAATCATAGGGTATTTCTCGTTTGTTCTTTTTTATTATGCCTACCACAGTTCGTTTCTTCTCCAACAAAGTTTTACATAATGGTAATAATAATCCAATTAGTAACATCAATACTAACACGGGTCTGTGAGACCGAAAAAACTGGCAAAAATCGCTAAAAAACGCTTGCCACTGCGAGAGCTGGTCGATAAATAGATATAATGAAGATAGCGACGAGCCCAACCCCACACGCGTTTTCTAGTTTCGGGGATAAAATTGGGGGGTCGGTCTGTGAGACCGCATGTTAGCACTGAAGGGTTAACCGGGGGGGCGCGGCCCCCCGGGGGACCGTGAGGGATTTTAAGAGGGCCGCGAAAAATTTATAAAACGTTTTGACTCTTTAAAATATGAAAATCTTTAAAAAAAAAATTTTGTTACTACAAACTAGGGGGTCGCGAAAATATTTTAGGATATTTAGGGGGACGCGACTACTAAAAGGTTAAAAACCACTGCTCTAGATCACAGTTTAAAGAAACTATAGACTGAACTAAATTCTATAATACGCGATTAAAAATTACACACAAACGTACAAGTCACAGTATTTAAATTTATGGTTTAAATGCAACCTTTGGGAATTGTTTAAGAACATTACCGTTTAATTAAACTGGACATTCAAACTGCTTTTAATATTTGTTTATTAAATTTAAAGAGTAAACTCTAGATCACAGTTTAAATAAACTATAGATTGAACTACAGCTATAATACCGCCCATTAGTATTTAATTTTGTCGGAGTCGGAGTGCAACTACTAAAATTATCAGGAGTCGATTCTTTTTACCGACTCCGCAACCCTGGTAAAAACTAAGCATTGTACATGAAAACAAGTAAAATTAAAAATTACTGTAAGAAAATATCTTTACTTGTTGCGCTTTCTTTGAGGTCACATATGAAATCAGCAGTCCAAGATAAGTAAAAAAAGGTAATAAATAATACCTATGCGTTACTGGAAAAAAGTTAAGAAAGGTTGCCCTATATAATTACGTATAAATAGGTTGTTTACTAATTTTTTGCCAAAAAAATAATAAAAATTATTACCTAAAAAATATTTCTTTGAACTTCGCGTGAGATTATTACCATATTTAACAGAGCGACATTGCATTGTAACAATAAATACACGTGGCACAACAATAACATTAGCTAATTTATAACAGTCGTTTCTCTGATAAACATTTAATATGATTACTATATTCAATCGCTAACAAAGTAGTTAATCAAAGTTGAACGTCCATATAAAAGGATAGATGGATTTAATCATAAAATCCAGGACCATAAACGAAGCAATCATATTAGAACTTCCAAACATACACAACACAGGTTTATTTGGATTGTTTACGTTTACGCTTTGCGTAAGCTTATCTTAATTAAAGGGTGAAATAAAATAAAATAACTATACCTACAAAGCTCTTCTTGACAACAATAAAAACAAGTTGATGTGTAACTAAAGGTTATTCTGTAATGCAAAATTTGACGGAGCAACATGTTTCGCAAATGATGCACGTACAAACAACAAGTTTATTTCAGAAGCGTTAACAAACCAGTTATTATTATTATTAATCTGTTCGTCTGCCCATATGTACAGGGTGGGCAAATTTCGATGTTTTTATAGGGAATCTCGGTAACTATAAGAGGTATCGAAAAACTGACTCCGCTTTCTCGATCACTTTTTTCGAGAAAAAGTTAATGGTGAAAACTAAAATTGGTTATCGTCTTTTGTTTCAGAGTTATCGCCGACAACTCGATTTTTCGACTTTTCGTTTTATGACCATATCTCGCTTGTTTATGAAAATAAAGAAAAGTAATTTTGACGTTCTACAGGCACTATTTTGATAAGAATGCAGGGGCGTTAACAATTTTCCAATTTTTTTTTGTTCGAGTTGTGACATAAACTTGTATTTTTAAATAGAACCAATAGTTAGCTCTGGCAACACGAGAAAGAGGATTTTTTCCCCATTCCACTAATGTATAAATCATGTGGGGTTAATTTATTCATTTTCTTTACATCAACAAAAATTGGGTAAATTTTCATATTTCATTTTTTTTTAGTAGTAGGCTTACGTCATTAATAATATACCTCGTAAAACCAACTGTCATTCTGTTGTTTTAACGATAATTTGAGAGAAATAATCAAGTTTAATTGTTGATTGTTTATATTTTTGTACCTTAAAAAAACAAAATGGCTTACGAATATTACAAAAAGTATGATATGTAAGAATGTTTTATTCAAAGTAATAATAATTCTGAAGCTCCAAGTGAAACTTATTTTAATTGTTACCCAGAAAGAAAACAACCTAATAAATATTTTTTTGGAAGATTAAAACAAAATCTCATTAATTGTGGGACATTTAACCAACCAAGGCCAAAGAATTACAATATTCTAGATAGCGAGGAAGTTATCTTAAATGTTATTGGAATGCCAGTTGCAAATCCTTCGATTTGTAGCAGTCAAACTGAGAGTTCAGTGTTTTAAGGCGATGTGAATTATGTGTTGCAAATAATAGACGTCGATTTGAAAATTTAATGTAAATAGTTTTTTGTGCGATCGTACTAGAAACAGCTGTTTGACGGACGCGTTAGCAACCATAAACTACTGCATTACCGGCCCTATCCTTAGCAACGGCCGTAAAAGTTACTTTTCAGGCCGTTACCCTTAGCAACGGCCGAAAAAGTAACTTTTACGGCCGTTGCTAAGGAGAGGGCCGGTAATGCAGTACATACGCCGTCATCTGTCAGTGACAGAATGTCACGTAGTTTCTAACCTATAATTTTGAAAATTACTAAAAATTTTAATTGTTTTTAATTCGATCGCACAAAAAATGTAATATGCACCTCGCCCAAAACGTACTTTTTGGCCTTGATACATAAATAACTATTATATTATTTTTAAATTATCTTCTACTTTATATTACTTTATCCCTGCTTTTGTGAAAATGGTAGATGATTATTGGTAGCAACCTCTTCACTATATTTAACTTTGTATTACTTTGTTCTGGGTTTGTTAAATGTCCCGCAATTAATGAAATTTTGTTTTAATCTTCCAAAAATAGATTTATTAGGTTGCCTTCTCTCTGGATAACGATTAAAAAAATTTCACTTGCAGCTTCAGAATTATTATTACTTTAAGTAAAACATTCTAACATATCAAACTTTTTGTATTATTACTTATTATTTATTATTATAAGGACATAAGACCACTACTAGAAAACAATGAAATATGAAAAATTACTTTTTTTTTCGATAATGTAAAGAAAATTAATAATTCAACCCGACAATGGAAAAAAATCTTCTTTCTCTTGATGCCACAGCCTACCATGAGTTCCATATAAAAAAAATACAACTTAAGGTCATAGGTAACTCGAATTCAGAAATTGTTTTTGAAAAATTGTCTACGCCACTTTCCCCCTCCAATCAAAAAGGTGCTGTATCAAACTTTTCGTAATTTTCATAGGCCATTTTGTGTTTATAAGGTTTAATATTATAAGTGACAATCAAACAATTCACAATTACAAGCCTACTGCTGGAAAACAATGAGATATTAAAAATTACTTTGAAAATTGTAGATCTTTGCTGTAATCAGTGCCGTTGCCAGAGGCTCCCCCTTGAAGGGTCCAGGGGACCCGGACTTCTCCCGAAATCGATTGTCATTTAAAATTATTGTATATATTTGAAACCATGAACTTTTTCTACAATTTTTGTATAAATACATACACTTGAAAAAATGTTCGGACCCTCTCCGAATAAAAATCCTGGCTACGTCACTGCTATGACGTAAGGAAAATGAATAAATCGACCCCACATGATGTATATTATTGGAAGGGGAAAAAATCCTCTTTCTCGTGAAGCCTTAGCCTTAGCCTTAACTATGGGTTCTATTCAGGGTTGAGCAGATTTAAATCAATTGATTTTAATCACGATTTAAATCATGATTTAAATCAAGTGATTTTTTTAAAAAAATCATTGATTTAAATCAAGTGATTTTTTAAGAAAAAATTTCAATTTAAATCACAGATTATATGAGTAGATACAATATAATATTTATAATAAAACAAAATTGTATTACTATTAGTAATTAAATACACGAAATGGTGAATAAACCATATCAATTTGCTCTTGTAAAGTAATATTCATTGTGGAAATGCAATAATTCAAAAAATAAATGACAAGTTTTTGACGTTAGCGAAGTGAACAGTCAGTTTTTTCAATTTCCACGGCACTCTATTGCTTCAATAACGATTTGAAGAAAAATGTCGAATATCTCGAAAAGTATGAGTTTTGGGTATAGGACATACTTAACAAAATATGAAGCTCTTTTAAAGACGAATTCGATGACATAAAAAAAAAACAGGGGTTCGCATTTGAAAAAATCGAGTTACGAGCTTTTGAAAATCATGAAAGTTACCACCTATTTATAAACACTCCTGTATGTGTGATTCAAATTTTTTCATATCGAGCGAACAGAGAAATGTTTTCTGCATGTCCATACCAAATTAAAACTCTGTACTTCAAAATAACTTCAGGAGAATTTTTTAAATAAAGACTTAAAACCTTGAAATATTTAGAAAATTAATTTTTTTTACAACGCCGTATAAAAACCTTAGGTATTTTATATTGATGCAAATTTAAAATTAAGGCGGTCAAAAATATTAAACAAAAAAACAAAAATTACTATTAGTTCCAGAAAGGTGACTCACCCTGTAGGTATATTTGAAAATATTTTTATTGTGTTGTTTAGAAAAAACTGTATAAAATAGTATTTGATTCAACTTCATATCTCAAGCCGTTTAGCCACAATCGACCGATCCCGCACTAATGACTCACCCTGTATATAATTAATTAAACCTCACCATTTAACACTGATTTTTTTAAAATTCCTAATCATTATATTTAATTTTTCATTTTGATATTAGCACAAAACAGATATAGCATGTGAATATGTCACTATATTCGATAATATGGTACATTTGATTTAAACCAAAAAAATCTGATTTAAATCAAAAAAATCTGATTTAAATCAAAAAAATCTGATTTAAATCAAATAAATCGATTTTTTTGATTTTTTTAAAAAAATCATGATTTTTATCCACCCTGGTTCTATTTAAAAAAAATACTTTAAATAATACCCCGATTTCGATTTTTTTTTAACAATTGTCTACGCCACTGCCTGCAGAACGTCAAAAGTTTTTCTTTATTTTCGTAAGCACACGTGATAGCCATAAACCGAAAAATCGAGTTATCGGTGATCTCGAAAACAAAAGACAATAACCGATTTTAGTTTTCACCATTAACTTTTTCTCGGAAAAGAGTTTAAGGAAGCAGGGTCCGTTTTTCCATAACTCATATAGTTACCAAGATTCCCTATGGAAACATCGAAATTTGCTCACCCTGTACTGATATGTTATTACAGACACTACAGTGTTAATTTTAATTATCTTTTAATTTTTTTATTTCTTTGTTTCACTTGTGACGCTTTTTTACGAAGCAATATGCCCGTTTGATTCTTTTTGATGCGGCCCTAGTGCCAAATATATTAATTATAAAACTATTTCTACATCAAATCACATTCATGTGAAAAGCGATTAGCGAACGTTATAATTTTTAGCAAAATTTGTTCGTATGGCATCACGGTTTGCATGAAACTATTCCCTTAATTAGATCAACCATTTTGCATACGTGATAAACATGTTTGTTTGCATAAAAATTAAAAATCACGTAGCTAAATTCGTTTATGTTTATAACTTTTGTATCGCCCTTTGTACACTAATCCTAATTGGGAAATGCAGGCTGAATTTATTACAACAACCAGGGTAGCGTTACTAAGAAACTTCATTTATGGATCTCGTTATTGTGTTGTGTTTCTAACTATTGCCAGATCCAATTACTGTATTTTTATTATTATAGTTTGAATGTACGTGCTTAATTATTAGACCAGGACTGGGTGCCATTGTAAAATACATTTTACACATTCCCGAAATGTCTTTCACGAGACAAAAGCGAGGAACTTAATTTTCCCAACGTTTTGTACAAGATTTTTACCTTCTTACTAATTATTTATTAAGATATCATCGTCGGTTATTGTCTATTATAATTCGCTTTGTCGTGTCTTACCTTTAAAATTTCATCTTTACTTTGAATGACTTCAATATTTTGTACGGCGCTGCATGTTGTTCTGTACTTGCTGCTTTGAAGCTACACACAAAGCCTGTCTACGTAATTTAATTACAGCGATCGGTGATTATATAAAACATCATTTAAAACGAGGAACGTGACTTTGACTTCACGTAAATTGGGAGAAGGATCACTTAATTAGATAACAGTTTTAACGAAACAAATTACTCGCGTTAAATAATCAGTCTCGATAAAGTCCCAAGAGTAGCAAAGCTTATTTTAATGTTTGTTTAAAAACGCATTTTATATAAAACTTTTCACCGTAATTAAATTCAAAAAGATATACTCTTTGATGCAAAACAATGCATTAGTTTATATATCGCTGAATACAAGTTAAATTAGCTTGATCGGTACAAAAATAAAGAGGCAAACGCATAGCCTTAGTGCGGTGATATTTAAAAATTAAAAATGAAGCCCTTCTAAAAAACATAATGGTTTTTATATCATCACGCTACAATCGTAAAGAATAAATTTTAAAAATATCAGAGAAGCAAATCCTTCATGAGAAAGTAATTGCCGATTAAGGAAAAGTTTTATTTTAGTTTTATAACTACAAAACTACATTTTTTGTACCCTTTTCTTATTTTCTATCCGGTGCCAATATATTTGGTTAGTCAAAAACCTATTATTTTAACCTAAACAATATACACGGTGTCCCTGATTACATTTCCAGCATGGGGATCTCGCTTATTGTAAGAGATACAGGTTTGTTTAAGGTAGATGAATTATTCCTTAGTATGAGAGGAGCCACAATCAATTTTTAAAAGTACAAAATTCCTTATGCTTCAGCTTTTATAACAACAAATATGAAAATGTCGAAATTCTTTTTTCTTTCATAACTTTTTTGTCTTAATCAGTAGAACAATTTTATTATGTAATACTTTATACCTTTATAATGGAGAATGTAACTGTTATTTTAAAGTTTTTTTAACACCCACCATTTTCGACATATTACTCTTAGTTTTATTTTTTCTTATGGACCGCGAAGTTGGCTATGGAATGTAAATGTGCTTTTTTTTTTCTTTTAAATGAGATTTTACTTGCCTTAACTATTTTTATAAGTAAGTCACAAAATGAAGAAAAATCGTATTTTACCCATCACTTATCAAGCTATCTATGAAACTAAAAACAAAAAACAACTAACTAAATGTCAAATGACGGTTATTATTTGTCTGCGGTATCATTTATTAGAATTTCATACTATTGTTGTGTAATTCGATAGTCTTTGTAGTAATTGTTATAATGATGGCTACATTTAAAAATAGCGAAACATTTGACACGTTGAGATGTTACATTATGTGCTATAGAAACTGGGTAAAAACAGATTATTCTAATTCTTCATTGATCTCTTTTGGATTTTTGTTACTTTCTCGAAAAAACCATTTCATTTTAATTTAACTTCCGAATTTCTGTAATTACGCGTTCTTTGATGCCTTCTCTTGGGATAGAGGGCTAAGTATATTCGCTTAGTTTCTACACAATTTTTATGGCAAAGATATAACATCTCAACATGTCAAATTTTTCACTATTTTTGAATGTAGCCATCATTATAATAGTTACTACAAAGACTATCGAATCACACAACAATATTATAAAATTCTAATAAATTATACTGCAGACAATAATTGATACTGTCATTTGAGATTTCGTTAGTTGTTTTTTGTTCCTTTTTTCATAGATAGCTTGATTAGTTATTGGTAAAATACGATTTTTCTTGATTTTGTGAACTATTTATAAAAATAGATGTAGCAAGTAATATCTTATTAAAATGAGAAAAAAAGGCACATTTATTTATTCCATAGCCAACTTCGGGGCCCAAAAGAAAAAATAAAGTTAGCGACAATATCTCGAAAATGGTAAGTATAAAAAACACCTAAAATAACAGTTACATTCTCCATTAAAAAGTATCTCAAGGAAGTACTAATAAAACTGACCTAATGAATAAAACCAAAAAGTTATGAGAGAAAAAAGAAAATCGACATTTTTATATTTTTTGCTATAACATCTGAAGCACGACGAATTTTGTACTTCTAAAAATTGATTGTGGCTCGTCTCATCCTTAGGAATAATTCATCTAATTTAAACACAAACCTGTATCTTTTATAAAGCGAGATCCCCATGCTGGAAATGTAATCTGAGACACCCTGTATACTTGATGGAAACATATTTTTAACGACGATTTTTGTGAAATAAATTGTTCGAAATGAACGATTTTCGGTAGTAGGTTTTTCCGTGATATAGGGTATAACTCATCAATATTTATGAACTCACCTTGTGTTGTCTTCGTCAACAAAGAGAATCACTGTACGTGCTTGAGGTTTTTGAGTTAGTCTATCTATAATACGGTCGAAGTCTTCGGTGCGAGAATTTCTCAAAATTTTCTCTGACGCTGCGATGCAAATTCCAGCATCGGATGAGTGCGAAATAAACGATGCAATTCCCTGTAACAAACAATTAAAATTGTTTAGACACCAAGCAGATACTACAAAACTAGCATAATTTTGCACCTTAGCAGAACATTACATCGTAAGTCCTTCTTAGACTATACTAATTTGTAACTATTTTTCGTTTAAGAAAATAGCATGGAATATTTATATAAAAATTTGGTTTAAGAATTTAGTATGGAAAATATAGACCATTTACAGGGTACTATTTCTTGATACGAAAACTCTAATATATTTCGGTTACTTTTTAGTAACTTTTATTATTTTTTGTTGGCAATTTGAGTAACCATGGCAAATGTTTATTTATATGTTGATGTTTATTTGTACATGGGTGCTTTTAGGTTGACCAGGTATCCGGTTTTCGCCAGAGTATAACTAAAACCAAAAATAGTGTATTTCCTAACCCCCCTCAACCCCTGTCATGGTCAACGGGTTTACATAAACAGAAATCTGGTCACCCTAGTGCTTATACATAATTACAAATAAATAAAAAACTACTTCTTATGATTGCAGTACCATTAATAATGTTACTAAACAATCAATAACGAACTGATTTTTATTTCAGTTAACCTAACCCACAAATGGCATACTGTCAGATACAATTACAGTAGAATACGCATGCGCGCATGCTAAATATTGGGTGGAATTAAAACAAGTTCTGTATTCCTAAGATTTTTTAGCTAAAGGAAAAAATAATATTGCATAAAACAGACTGTAAAATTAAAATGCTGTCGATCAAATAATATTGGAGTATAAATTATTACTTGCGCCTCCACCAAATTGTGACTTTAATTATCGCATTGTCGGTCTTAACGAATAGCCTGCGTAATGACGTTACATTTTTCGCCATTTCTTAACAAATTAGTATAACTACGTCATTATTTAATAATTTACGATGAAATTGTAACGAGCAACTCATAAATTTAAACATTTGACGTCCAAGCTTTATCGATACTTTATAATTTATTGCAGTCAACAGTTGCAAAATTAATTATGTCGTAAATTGTTTGCGGACATTAACCCACAATATAATGCATGTGTATTTTGATCATCCTATTACTAAATTTAAAAACTGAAAAGGGTTGGTTAAAAAATACTTTGAGTGAGAAAATCGTTTTCTCCTAATGTTAAATAGATACCTACGTTCAATTTTTTTAGGAAATTATCGTTGGTTTGAGTGCAAATATTAAAGTTATCGGCGAAATTATTTACTATCTAAAAGAAACTAGTAAATAAAATATTTAATATAATAACTAATTTGTCAGATACTATAAAAATTTACTTATTTAAGACAATCTGGGAAGCAAACGAAATCTTACATTAATTAAGCATTTAATGAAAGCTCTCTGAAAGTGGAGCCTTTTGTTTCATCTCTAGCTGTTTTGTATTTGGAATCTTGGTAGTTGCATTTACAAAGTAGACGAACAGAATATAACACGAATAATTCGAAACATTTAAACCTGAAAAGCTTAGCGATATTTTTGATGCAAAGTACGTTTGTTGTCTGAGTATAGAAAAAATATTAAGGTCTAGTGACCCAAAGCGTATTGGAATTTTGGATCCCTATTTATATATATTCCACTCGCTTTGATGTATTTGACAAGCAATACACAGGACAGATAGAAGATCGATCCCATGTGGAATCAGTGCCATGAATAACTGTCTCATCAGCGTCGCCCCGCATTATCAATACGTTGTCCAAATTAGATCATTTCTAAAGCGCACACGGAAAACAATAATGAGCGAGAATGGGGTGTACGATTGAGAATAACCGATCCAAATCCTTTAAACCTTTGTAATATGCGGGTTTTGCCTAGCAATTAATACAAAGTCGGATAAGATTAATATCGAAACTAATATACAAACTTATTTGAATGGGACACATAAATACCTTTATTAGCTGTTTATTGTTTGGCAAAATATACGCACGATCGCTTTACACTTGTTGGTGCTTAGTTTACACGATTGCAAATAACCTCAAGTACCAAAAATTGTGATTATTTACGGCAGGCATTCAACAACTATGGGTAATTTTAGTAGATACCTTATACGGTTTGGTAAAATTTGCTCGAAAACAATTGCTCGAAAAATTGTTCTTTGAATGGAAAGTTCCTCGAAAGCCTAGTTGCTCGAATAACAATTTCTCGAAAAGAAAATTGCTGGAAATAATGAAATAAGTTACTTTAAAAAATTTATGAAATTATATAAATAAAATATATTAAATGTACTAGAAAAGTGGTTTACATTTGTAACCCTTAACAAGTACAATTAAATAAATATCTGTTACCTTCAAATAATCTTCTCATTACCTACCTTGCTAATAGTATTTTACTGTTAGGGAGTCATAAGACTATAGTATAGAAATGCAGAAAATCAACAAACCCTAACGAATACAGGGTGGACAAATTTCAATGTTTTCTTAGGGAATCTCGGTAACTATAAGAAATATTGAAAAACGGATCCAGCTTCCTTGATCTCTTTTTTCGTGAAAAAGTTAATGGTAAAAACTAAAATTGGTTATCGTCTTTTGTTTTCGATTTATCACCGATAACGAATATTACGAAAAGTGTGATATTTAAGATTGTTTTATTCAAATTAATAATAATTCTGAAGCTGCAAGTCAAACTTATTTTAATTAAATTAAAATTTTCTCTTAGTTCATTCTAATTACCAGGTGTATTCTTAATGACATAAGCCTACTACCAGGGCCTATCAGAGAGGGGAAAGACGGGACTAATTCCCGGGGCCTGGTGTTGCTAAGAGGGCCCGGATTTGAGCTAATACACAATGTTTTGTTTACAAAAACTGTTAAAACTTATGAGAACAGCGACGAATAAAATATAATTTTTTAATGCGTTATCTCTTAATATTTAAAAATAGTATGGAGTTATACGTTCCTTTCCAGTCCTTTCCTCCTAGTTCACACTCAAGTCGCAGTGTTGTGAGAGCGCTGGTGTTCGTTTGTGATATTGTGTGTTTTCCGCGCTTACCAAAAAACCTCGCCGTTCGTGAAGGGTTACACTACACGGGACTTGCCGGCTTTTTCCGTAAAGAGGTCCATAGGCCTGTAGTTTATACCCATATGTGTGGTTTCAGGTGGTTTCCTCTATGGTTAAGGCAAATGCTGTGACAGTACTTCCACCTATCCTTGCCCATCCTTGACTATCCACATCCCTACCCATTATCCTTGTACCTCTAACGACTGAAGAGGGGGTCAACCCCCCTATAGCAGTCTCCGCGCGAGCGGAAAAAACATGTGACCTTTGACCTTTTTTTTTTTTGACCCATATGTGTGTTGCGTATATAGTATATACCAGGTGAAATTTGATTTGAAGAAATATTAATATTAATTATTACGTTCAGGGGCGTCGCTACTCGCTAGCACTAAGGCAACTCGGGCACCCCCTGAGGGTAGCACTTCGTAGGGGCGGTAAAATTATTAATTAACGATTGTAAATCAAAACTGAAAGAGCTGTGCGATGATTAAAAAAAAAAAACTTTTAAAAAAGTTGCCCGTTGTCTATTGCTTCCCCGGGGCCCGAATTTTCTGTGAACGGCCCTGCCTACTAGGTACTAGAAAAAAATAAAATATGAAAAATTACTTAACTTTTACTATAATGTAAGAAAAATAAATAAATCGACCCCACATTATACATATTATTGGCATAGGGGAAAAATCCACTTTCTCGTGATGCCACAGCCAACTATGGCTTCTATTTAAAAAAATACAACTATATGTCGCAACTCGAATATCAACATTTTTTTTTGAAAAATTGTCTACGCCACTGCATTCTTATCAAAAAAATGCCTGCAGGACGTTAAAATTATTTTTCTTAATTTTCATAAACAAGTGAGATATGGTCATAAAACGAAAAGTCGAAAAATCGAGTTATTGGTGATAACTCGAAAGCAAAAGACGATATCCAGTTTTATTTTTGACCATTAATTTTTTCTCGAAAAAAGAGATCAAGGGAGCGGGGTCTGTTTTTCGATACCTCTTACAGTTACCGAGATTTCCTATGAAAACATCGAAATTTGCCCACCCTGTACACTGTATAGGGTGGTCCAAATTTGATGGGATTACATGGGTATCTAGCTTAATATTCAAGATAATGAAACGGCATAATTACTTAAAATATGCAGTTTTTTGGAGACAAACTTAGAACCGTTTTCAAATATATTCTATCATTTCCGGTTTTTGAGATACAAGGAAAAATGTTTTTTTTTTGTCATATTAATAATGTGTCAAATCTCCGTTATTGTTGTACATATCGAAAGCATTTATGAAAATGATTTTTTAATATTTTTATTTAAAACTATCCCAAAGAAAATATTTACGCTCGCCGTTAAAAAGTTATTACACAAACTTAGCTTATTTTAAATGGAAGCTATAGGTGTCTATGATCTATTTCAATTCCTTATTTTTTTCTCATTCCAAATATACAAGGATTGATGTACTTATTTTCAATCCGCAAGTTGCGAGGGGTTTTTAGTTTTTTTTAAGAATAAACATAGTAGGCTGTGAAAACAAAAAAAAACAAGGTATAAAACCTTTTAAAACTCATTTGGTACAAGTTAGGAAGGTATTTTATTTGTTGTTAAATAATAATAATAATGTAATTTATTTAGCGATTTGCTAATTATGTTTACATTTTTATAAATATTTAAAAATTAAAACTTTTTCTTAATATAACTACTGAGTTAAGATAAACATTATAAATATTTGAATATAAAATAACAAGAATATAGTCAGAATCAGCAGTTATGTAGTATGTAATATTTTCAAATATTTATAGTGTTTGTCTTAACACGAAATTGAGTAAGTGTAGGTACATGTATTTGTAAATAAATTTGAATACATTTTTTTAAGTGTAAACAATTGTAACTAAACAACTTTTCCAGTACATTTAATTATCTTGTTATTATATAAATTTAATAATATTTTTTTTAAGTAACTTATTTCATTATTTCCAGCTATTATTTTTTCTAGAAATTTTTATTCGAGCTGCTGGGCTTTCAAGAAACACTTTTTCGAGCAATCGTTTCGAGCAATTTTCAGCAACCCACCTTATATGTTGCTTGAACTATATATTAGTGATGATTTTAGATTTAAGATAAAACAATACGGCAAGATATATTTGAATTTTATCGCATCTTTTTGTAAAATATTACAACTTAATACGAATTTAAAGGCATGTGGTTCTAGATAACGCCCATACTAACACAAACCAGTGTTGGGTTGTTTTGTCTTACAAATTAAATTTGTTAATACAATCTAAGACTTATTACCGCAAGAGCGTAACAAATTAAAATGCTGCACATGCACACTTACTTGTACATTTTGAGTTAACCAACTGTATTTTTAGTAACATAATTTATTCTTAGCAATAAAAGTGATTCTTGTTGTTATTTTAAGATTTTTACTAGTAAATTCAATAGCAAATTCAAAAATTGATACATTAAAAATACAATTACATTTACAGCGAGACCTTTTACCCTTCCCGCTATGATAATTGAAAATGGGCCATGAAACTGTAGGACCGTAAGTCAGTTCCATATCAGATTATCGTAATGGTCATCGCGATAAATTGAAATAACCCCAAACTAAAACATTACCTTAAATGATCAAAACCTGTTGCTGGGGCTGGTTGCAGGTACGCTTAGTTTGAAACTCGAGGTTATTTAAATGTACAACTTGAAATGATTCTTTTAATATTGCTAGCAAGGATGGCAAGTCGAAAGAAAAATAATCGATTTCCGACTCCCGACTCCTGAGTCAGTATTTTTTTAAACCGACTCCAACTCCCGACTCCTTTCATTTAAAAAAAGTTGTTATTATACTTTACTACCGTGAAAGCTGTTTTTTTTTCACTACTAAGTGTATTTTATAATGGTGAACAGAGTATTTTGGTATAATAAATGATGAAAAATATGTACAAAAATTAAGCCTTTTAAAATAAAAATATACCATTTTCAACAATTCGGTTATACCGCGGTTATCATATACTTAGCGATTTCCATTATATTTGGCAATTTGCTAAAAGTAATATAATACTGTAATCGTATACTAGAACTGTTAAACGTTAATTGTGAAAGTTGAACTTATCATTTTATAATAACCATGCAAATTTTAATGTGAAAAATATGTTATCAAAGATATATATTTTTAATGAATCATATTTCTGTAGATACAATATTGTAAAATCTGGCGTATAACAAATATACAAGCTTGATTTAGACCAAAATTTTCTGGTAAATACGATATTTGTTGATAATACGCATCATAACTTTCAACATTTTGTGTTATGAAACAGTTGTTAAAAAACTGAAAGAATAATAACAAACAGAAATAGGTAAACCGCAAATAAAATGAAACACATTCAATTTCGCCTCATTTTCACCCTTAAATTAAACGAAAACTCTACAGATATAGTTTATTTTCAATATCAAAAATGATGTATTTATATAGGCCAAATTTAGCAAAAATTGTGGTTAATATAAGGGAGATTTTTGGTAATCTTATAAAACGGAAATAATATTATGGACAAGTTAGCCTCCACAAGTGCACAAATGCCTACCAATTTAGAAAACACATCTGCAAAACGCCCCTCGTTATACATCGACTTTGTAACTATCAATTTCTTATTTACTAGGGTTAGGTAATTCATCAAAATAAAATTACTAATTAGAAATTTTTTAACAAAAGAACAATATTTCTGCATACCTTGACCTTAAAACTTTAAAATTAAGGCACTATCGGCTTTTAAAAACTTTCGAATGTCAGCACGAGCTAAGATTTGCTTGACTACAGAATTAATCCTACCGTTTATCACACGAACCATGCGTATATACTTGCGCTGTCTATAAATAGACCTTATTCAGTCAAGCTTTTTTTGCAGATAAAAATTGGTCGTTCATAGCAACACTAGTTTGTTACTTTAATCGTTCCCGTTTTCGTTCTATTCACATCGTTGTTTCGGTTATGTTTTAAATTTTTGATTCTGTTCTCATCCTCAAAAAAAAAATGAAACAAAAAGAGTCGGGATAGGCTGTTTTTCCGACTCCCGATTCCTTTAAGTGATGTGCTTTCACTGCGAAACCACACTTTTAAAAACTCCTAGGCTAAAAGTATAGCGGTTTTTACGGGTATTCACAAGTCAATGTGCTCTACAGTATCGCCATCTGTCGATCTATAGCCTAAAATTTGCTCAAATACATTCATTAGCCAATAAGATACATATTTTAGCTGGTACTTTCCCAAGTACATGAAATAAAAGTGATTTCTGTGAATAAAGTGCCTAAAAGGCCATTTCAGGTGACATGTTTTGCATGAATCATTTCAATATGTTCATAAGTGAGTACTTCTTACAAAAGGTTGAAAAACTTTAAATTTTTTTTTCAAAATTATGTGGTTTCATTATGTAACCACTATGCACTTGGCACCAAATTATTCATAATTTTAGTTGTTAAAAAGTTGGTTTTTGCCTTTCGATGGTACAAAAACTTTTTTTTTTCAAATATCATGTAAGATAACCTTTCTTTGGTTATAAAAATATATAAATGCTTTCATATGAGCGTATAGCATAAATTATAATACTAAAACTCATCTATTTAGTTTGTTCCACATAGGTACCACTAATGCAATGTGATTTCACTGCGTATATTGTTTAAATAAACAATTTTTTTTGCTAAAAAAATATGAATACTTTTCATTTTAGTCATAAAAATTTAAGTATTTTATATTATGTGCTTGAAAGGGTTAAAAAAGCTTCGACTCCTCGACTCCCGACTCCGAAACCGACTCCCCATCCCTGATTGCTAGATAGATTTAAACAAGTTTTGTTACATTTAATAAAAATTCCTAATCTTATTCACTGTGGATAATGTTTTTGTACTTAGCAGTGCGCAAAACAAATAAGCTCAACAAAACTTGGCATGATCATAATTTTTTTGCCTTCATGCATAGTAAGTGGGTCCTTACGCACGGTAATCAAAAAGCAGAGTTTTTTTTTTTTAAATGACCAAAGTAGGTTCACGTCAAACACTTTTCGCATGCCTAGTATAAGTGAGCTATAACGCACGGTAAGCAAAACGCACACTTGTCTAGAAATGTCAAGGGATGCTTACGTCAAAATGTATATTAGCCAAAAAGCCGTTAAAACCGTAGGTATTATGTGATCGTAGAAAAAGTAAGCTGCATAACACGAGCTGTAAAGCAATTACGCACTCGTGGAAATACACACTCGCAACTTTTTCTCTCGTGCGTTATTACGCGACATATTCTTCTTCTTTTTATAACTCTTCTTATGTAATATACTAAAATACAATTTTAATATTTTAGGCCATTGCAAGTACAACTGTTGACGTTATTCAGATTTATCCAATTACTACATTCCACAAACTAGACGAAAACGATCATATTTAGCCATTAGTAGCCTGTCAGTGTTTGGCAACTAAATGAAAAAGCTTTTGTGTAGTTTTGCAATTATTACAGGTTGTTTGGTATTTGAAACGGGCTGCCGCTAAATTCTTCAAAACCGCAGGTTTTAAATTTCACAAAGTACTGCAGCAACAGCTAGGCGCTTTGTAAATAAAAGCAAACAACAGTTTCGTATGTCTTGGACGATAATGACAGACTTCAGTAGAGTTAACGGTATCAAAGGTGTTAACAATAATCGTAAAGAAATGAATATTTCTTTACGATGCTTTAGCTTCTAAGATAAGATATTAATAAACCTAAAAGGCTTAAGCACGCCTACAAATTAAAGTTAAACTCTTTCCTTAAAAAATATGCAGATTAGATGTTGAAAAGTTATTATTTGGAATTTTTTATTGTAAAATATATATGTATCACGCACGCTGAACGTAGGGAATGCTTTTTATCTTTAGGGAATTCAACTGCGCACTAACTGCTCACGTACTTAGTTGCTAGCGGTTAAACTTTATGGTGCCCCAAGCAACAATAATTATTACAAAACTCTCGCCCCGTTGTAACTTATGAATGACAGGTATGGACAATCTCATAGATAGTTGACAGTGGCGTACGCAGAAAAAGTATTTCAGGGGGGATATTGTTTTAATTTGGAAAAATAATATTGACTAATTTCAAACGCAGTATGGTATGGTGTAATTAAAAAATGATCTAGGGGGGCTGGACATAAAAAGTTGTCAGAAAGAGTCGCAGGGGGTCCAGGGGGCGGCATCCCCGGGGTTAACAACTTCATAGACAAAATAAATAGCATTTAAGAGTAAAATTTACAAACATACAATATATTTTTTCTACAATCGTCACTAAACTAACTCAATAAGTACCCAAAAGTGGCTGTAGCCTAGGCAGTAAAGAAGTAAAATACGCTATGCGCATTGGTTGAGTTGAGAAAAATTTTGCGTGCTTTTGTTTAAAGATACATATTTGACAGGAGAATGAGAATCTGACAGTTAAAGTAAATATTTATGTATTTGCATGATTTTTCGCTATTTCTTTGACGATTGCAGAAAAAAAATTAATATACACCTCGGCAGTAAAGTTCCTTTTTAACACTCGGGTGGTTATTGCCTCGACTTCGTCTCGGCAAATAATATCCACTCGTGATAAAAAGTCAAGCTTACTGCCTTGGTACATAAATAACTATTATATGTACGGGAAAGCAGTCTGTCGCGCAACTTTGAAATGCGGTAATTATATTTTTAGTTCTTTTTAAATTTTCGGAAGGGGATTTATACCCCTAATCCCCTCTTGCGTACGCTACTGGAAGTCGAGGAAATGCATATCAGATTCAAGGCAACAGACGGCAACGGAGATTCGTCATAAAATTTTTCTAGCATGTCGTTCTCTACGTATTACGTTAAACGACATAATTATTTAGTTGATCCTTGTTGTTCGGAATAAATTGTAGGAACGGAGGTCAGTCTAAAGTTGTGTTCACATAGAAAAGTATTGTATTGCATTGTAGCGTAAACAAAGTTAATTATACGAAAATCAAATGATAGCGTCCACATAAGCAAAGTAGTGGAATTGCGTTGTAAGCGGCGTGGCATATATTGCAAAGTCCAAGCTTCTTACAATATCCCCATAACAAGAACCAATCACAGTGATCTACGGATTAACCCTGCGTATGCGCGTAGGAATCGCTATTAGTGTACAAACACTACAATACCTCTATGTGAACGCTACTCTTGCAGGCACGTTACAATACAATTTATTACACTACAATACAATGCAATACTTGTCTATGTGAACTCATTAGACCATTCGCACTTGCGTTCGACCGACGTTGTTCCTGTCGTAACTTGAACCGAACAATTATATAACACAAATATCTCGAGTTTTAAATGCAAATTTAATTACTAATTATTTGATTTAAAATGCAAGTCGTGGAATTTGAATATGAACGAAATACATCAATTTTAAACGCTGGAGACGTTTCTGCTTCAGCTGTTTTGGTTTATCAAGCTTTATTTAATGTATTTTGAAGTATTTGCAAAACAACGTACGTTAGTTACATATGCAAGTCACATGACAACTGTATCGGGAATGTGCACTACCGGAAATTTAATTCAGCCGATAAAATTGCACACGATGTTGTCAACTTCGTGCAGTTTTATGATTTTTTTAAAAATATTTTGCTTTCGTTAAATATAAGCCTCACGAAGCTTGCACCATTTTATCTACAAGCTGTACTTACAAAAGGCTACAGAGATTTAGGGAACATACAAATAGCTATGGTGTTACTTTTTGTAAATTGCTTAAGCCGAGAATACAAGTATACAGCTAATTAAACAGTGTGTACATAAAGTAACGTAACGGATTAATATCTCGTCTTGTGACAACTTTATGAAAAAAGTTTTAAGTAAAAGGTGTTTGTGGTCATTTATTACATAATCTTTAATTGTTTTTAACTATACATAGGGTTTTGTTTTTGCGCACCAATACGTAAATTTGTTTTCTTTTTAATAGAAAACCCAGTACCTACCTTATTTTATAATTTTTAGACGCAAAATTTAATTCTGCTTTAAAAAATACCTACATTTTATGTATCTACAATCAGTCGTTTTTGAGTTATTTAAGTTTTTATAAAAATATTGACAGAAACAGGAGTCTAAACAAATTATGATATTTCACAACTTGGCTATGTCAGAACTAATTGCTTTGAAACTTTGTAGGACAATAGTGTCATAATGATTTTTGACTAGTAAATTTACAAAATAATATACAGGGTGTTCCTTATGCCCAGCCCGTTTCGTTTAGTCAAACTTTAAACATGAATAAGTCAGTTTTTTTAGATGGAACGCCCTAATTTGATGATCATCAAAAACGATTAAGGATTTTCTTGATAATTTACGGATACAAACACATTATTTGATGGCATTAAACTAGTACAAATTTGATACAAACGTTTTTATTTCATAAAAAAGGACATAAAAATTATTTATTAATGGGTCCAGTGCAAAAAAAGCAACTAGAATAATATAAAAATATAGTGGTTTTTTAAATATTAGGTGTGCACTTCAGGTACTTTTAAAAAAGTAATCATGCAATATGCGTTCTAAGCAGGCATTTTTGTCATATAAACTTGATCAATAAAACTATTTTATGTAGATCAAACTTTAATTCTTAAATTAATTTATAATCTGGCAAATTTCAGTTTAAAGATCAAAATATAATTGTATTTGACATTTAAAACTAATTTTCGAGATTATTTCAAAGCCTACCAGTTTAGTTCTATTAAATTTTGTGTTAGTATCCGTAAATTATCATGAAAACCGCAATAACTCAAGAAATACTGATTTTAACCATAACTGACCTTTCGTGGTTTTTGAAGATAATTACATTATCAATAAGAAAATGTAAAAATATATACGGTGTTCCATAAAAAAAAACTGACTTATCGTGTTTGAAGTTGGACTAAATGGAAAAAGGAACACCCTGTGTATTATTTTAAAACTAGTCAAAAATCGCTGACGCTATTTTCAACTATGGTATAAACGAAATTCGTTCTGACATAGCCAAGTTGTGAAATATAATAATTTTTTTAGATTCCTGTTTCTGTCAACTGTCAACATTTTTACAAAAACTTAAATGACTTAAAAAGGACTGTTATCAGATACATAAAACGTATATATTTTTAAGAGAAAATTCACTTTTAAATCTAAAAATTATAAAATCATCTCGGTGTTTCATTTAAAAAAACAAAGTGACGTATTGGTGCCCAAAAATAAAACACTATGTATAGTTGAAAATAACTTAAAAGTTATGTAGTAAATGACGACAAACACCTTTTATTTAAAACTTATTTTTTTAAAGTTGTCACAAGACGAGATATTGATCCGTTACGTTACTTTTTGTACACACTGTATATCAATAATTATGCTGAACGTAACATGATCGTATTATTAATTGTACCAGTTTATGATTTTAAAAGTAGGAAACCACTCTTGGTTGCTTTTAATAAAATCTCTTACTACATAAATATTGACGATGAAATGTAACAAAGTATTTTGTTACAGTAAAATTCGTTTACAAAAAAAAAACGCTTGGAGAAAAAAAGCATAAACTGGCACAATTCATTAGCTAATAATTCATATCTGATTACCCGTTGTTAATTCTGAAGCAAAATTTTTTTAAAAACTCTTTACGATAATCGTAATTTTGCTTGGTTTTGTCGTTTAATTTAAAAATTTCAACTTCTGGTTCTGGTTTTTCAGGGAATTAGGGCATTAAGCAGTTAACTCTATTTACTTTCGTGAACTGGGCTGAAAATTACAGCTTTTTGTTCATCTCATTAAGCGGGTAATATGATTCTGCTTTTTACGAATTTAAACGTTTTTGGTCATTCACGTTAGCAACTTTTGTAAAAAAATAATTCGAAAATCTGGTATCGTTAAATTGTCATCTCTAGATTTCAATGTTAGTCTATTATTTGAAATTCACATCAATCATCACAATGTTAAAAACACAAACTACTAAGTTATACTCATATTAACAGTAACTCGTTGTTTTTCAATATGTCAGAACCACATTATTATATATTTCTAGGTGTACGAGACAGAGCTGGTTCTACCTTTAGGGGAATCTAGGCAATTGCCTAGGGGGGATTCGTGGGCTCCAGCCTTACTCATAAACATAAACAAGGCATGAAACCAGTTTTTTAAAGAAAATTTGATGTTAATAAAAAGTTATTTTGCTATATAGGTACACATATTAACCCTAGGAGGTTCAGGGATTTTTTGGCGCTAACTGGTACAACTAGGTCTGCGCAGACCTATATGGGATTTGTATGGGAATGCATAGGCAGGTGTCCTAAAAGTGTGTGTAAATATGTTTCGACGGTATATACTGGGTGAAGCGCGTGCGGCCTCGGTACAGGAACAATTGCTCATCAATAGTTATCTGGGCACCCGGGACATATAGACGCTCCAAGTTCTTCATGAGCACGTTCTACATACACGTTTTACACACATACAAGTCAAAACCGGTTTCAATTGCCTGCCCCACCATTCATACCATTCATAGGTGTGCACAGACCTGGTTGTGCCGTTTGAACCATTTCATTTGTAAACACGAATAAAACCGAACACAAACACATAAGCGGTCTGATTTTGTGCTCATTGTGTTCGCCACAGCCGCTTCTAGGAAGTCATGGACGGCTTCGTCTCTAACACGCAAAACAAAAAAGTTATACACACGTTTACAAGCAAAAGGTCTGCACAGACCTGGTTGAACCTCCTAGGGTTAAGTATACGAAGTTTTTTTACGTCATTTGTTTTTGGATAAAAACTTTTTTATTTTGCCTTAAGAAAAGTGTAAATACTAGATGTCTTTCAGGATAAACTGAACTATGAGGCAGAAACCAAAACTCATCTAAAGCGTTAATTACTGCGCCACCCAAAACATACGTCTATTTCAACAACGGGGTTATAACTATTATAACCTCTAATAATATAACGTTTTTAGAAAAGTCTACATTTTAACCACCATCCCCTCTCTTTGCTCATTTCGCGCCAGTTTATCTTGAAAGACCTTTAATAACGTTCGTACCTTTTCAATCGTCACAAATGTTTTAAAATCGTGGTTTAAAAGATTTTGGGGTTAGGTAATATTTATTATTAAAGTTATCAGAAACGTGTGCAATGATATATTAGTAGATAATCTTAAGTCGTCTGAACGATAAATAAAAAGATAAAATAAATATACAATCCAACCAATCCTGCTTATCTATGACATGGATATGTAGAGCTCGACTGGGGTTACTGCTATCACCGACATCTTTGCGGTACAATTTATAGCGGGCTGGTGGTCCAGAAAGAGATCATTTTCAATTATACTCTTTGTATGGAGCATTATATTTGCGATCGTCACTTGAAACAATAAACAACGCACGATAAATTTTAACACAAGTCACATTAAGTCAGACCAAACAACCATTAAATTTAATATGAAAACGTAACGCATTCAGTATAATATACCGGGTGTTTCAGATAATATTCCCAGATATATGTATTATTATTTTAGTTATAATTACACAAAACCTTTTGTACACAATATTAGGGAAAAGTTTGCGAAAATTTCCTATAATGAAGCAGAATTATCAAAACCCTATTGCTTAAGATACTTTGTCGTATTTCAATTTCGTACTGGAACTCTAAAGCTGCGTTCACATAGAAAAGTATTGTATTGTATTGTAGCGTAAGCAAAGTTAAGTATACGAATATCAAATGATAGCGTTCACATAGGCAAAGAAGTGGAATTCGGTTGCAAGCCGTGTGGTAAGGTATTGCAAGAGCTCACAAGCTTCAAGCTTCTTGCAACAACCCCATAACAAAAACCAATCACAGTGATCTACGGATTAACCCTGCGTATGCGCAATGGGAATCGCCAGTAGTGTACAAGTACATAGCTGGCGCTGCCACTTATAACACCTCTATGTGAACGCTACTCTTGTAGGCACCTTGCAATACAATACCATGCAGTACTTTTCTATGTGAACGCAGCTTTAAACCTATTTAATAAAGTATACAAAGAAGGAAAGGCGCCAAACGACTGGAGGATGGGGATAATAGCACCTATACAGGGTGAGTCATTAGTGGCGGATCGGTCGATTGTGGCTAAACGGTTTGAGATATAAAGTTGATTCATACGGTATTCCATACAGTTTTTTCTTCCGAACACGATAAAAATATTTTCAAATATACAGGGTGAGTCACCTCTCTGGAACCAATAGCAACTTTTATATTTCAAATACAACACCCCATTTTTTATTTAATATTCTTGACCGCCTTCATTTTAGCTTTACATCGATATAAAACAATATAGGTTTTTATGCGGTTTTGTCACTAAAAAAAAATAATTTTCAAAATTTTTCAAGGTTTTAAGTCTTTATTTAAAAAATTCTCTTGAAGTCATTTTTCGAAGCACAGAGTTGTAATTTGGTAAGGACATGCAGAAAACATTGCTCTATTAGCTCGATACGAAAAAGTTTGAATTACGCATACAGGGTGTTCATAAATAGGTGGCAACTTTCCTGATTTTCAAAAGCTCGTAATTCAATTTTTTCAAACGCAAACCCCTGTATTTTCTTATGTCATCGAATTCGTCTTTAACAGAGCTTCATTTTTTATTAAGTATGTCCTATACCCAAAACTCATACTTTTCGAGATATTCGACTTTTGTTTTTCTAATCGTTATTACAGCAAATAGAGTGCCGTGGAAATCGAAAAAGCTGACTGTTCACTTCACTAACGCCAAAAACTTGTCATTTATTTCTTGAACTAAAGCATTTCCACAATTAATTTCACTTCATAAGAGCAAATTGACATACATGGTTTATTCACCGTTTCGTGTATTTAATTACTAATAGTAGGTAGATACCAGTCTTGTGGATTCACTTATAAGCAATAAATAAATTGGCAACCAAATCAATTTGATTATTGTTATAAACTTTACTAGTGTTTCTAAACCTTAAAGGAAGCGCGAAGAAAAATGGAAAATGAAAAACAAATTATTTGTTGAAACCACAAAAAAATATATTAAATAAATTCTGTAAATAAAATAACAGAACATAAAAAAATCATTGCTGTATGAAATTGAATAAACTAGTTAGCCTATAAGTGCATATTAATCAAAATGTGCGTAAATCCTTGCCGCCAGCAAAGGATTTCTTTCGCCTTCTCTCAAGCAATAAACCATATCAATTTGCTCTTGTAAAGTGAAGTTAATTGTGGAAATGCTATAATTCAAGAAATAAATGACAAGCTTTTGGCGTTAGTGAAGTGAACAGTCAGCTTTTTCGATTTCCACGGCACTCTATTTGCTTTAATAACGATTAGAAAAAACAAAAGTCGAATATCTCAAAAAGTATGAGTTTCGGGTATAGGACATACTTAACAAAAAATGAAGCTCTGTTAAAGACGAATTCGATGACATAAGAAAATACAGGGGTTTGCATTTGAAAAAATTGAATTACGAGCTTTTGAAAATCAGGAAAGTTGCCACCTATTTATGAACACCCTGTATGCGTGATTCAAACTTTTTCGTATCGAGCTAATAGAGCAATGTTTTCTGCATGTCCTTACCAAATTACAAGTCTGTGCTTCGAAAAATGACTTCAGGAGAATTTTTTAAATAAAGACTTAAAACCTTGAAAAATTTTGAAAATTATTTTTTTTTTTAGTGACAAAGCCGCATAAAAACCTATATTGTTTTATATCGATGTAAAGCTAAAATGAAGGCGGTCAAGAATATTAAATAAAAAATGGGGTGTTGTATTTTAAATATAAAAGTTGCTATTGGTTCCAGAGAGGTGACTCACCCTGTATATTTGAAAATATTTTTATCGTGTTCGGAAGAAAAAACTGTATGGAATACCGTTTGAATCAACTTTATATCTCAAACCGTTTAGCCACAATCGACCGATCCGCCACTAATGACTCACCCTGTATATAAAAATGGGGACAGTAAAGCCTGCAAAAACTATAGAGGTACCAAACTTATTAGTACAGTAGCAAAATTGTATGCAAGAATACTGGAGAAGAGACTAAGGAGGCAGATGGAAATGACACTAGAAGAAAGTCAAATGGGTTTTAGACCAAATCGTGGAGTAAATTATAGATTATTTATTGTTCGGCAGATAGCGGAGAAAGCCATGATGGAGGGAAGGGACGTAATATCTGATTTTTCGATCTAAAGAAAGCTTTTGATCAGGTTAGAAGAGAAGATATATGGGCAATCTTGGAAAAAAGAGAACCCTCAAACAACCTGATCAAAGGAATAAAAAGCTTATACAAAAAAAAAAAAACAATAAACTATGTAAGAGCGACGCAAGAAGAATCGGAAACATTGGCAACTATAAAAGGAGTGGGACAAGGCTGCATTTTAAGCCCTCTACTATTTACACTAGTCCTGGATGAAGCCATAAAAGAAGCGAAGAAGAAAGTCAAAAAATACGAACATGGAAAAAATAACTGTATCAGAAGTTTGCTATGCAGATGACATGGTAATATTTGCGAAGGATGAAAATCACAGAAGAAAAGCTGGTTATATTCAGAACACTTGAGAAATTTGGAATGAAAATAAACCAAAAGAAGACGAAAACAATGATTATAGGAAAAAATGCACAATAACATCAAATGGAGTTGAATGGAGAAAATCTAAAATAAGTACAAAAATTTAAATATTTAGGATCGATGATAACTGAAGACGAAAGAATCGATCAAGAAGTCAGAAAAAGAAGAAGAAAAGGAGGAAGTATTCAATAGCATTAAGAGCACATTCCTAGGCGAAAAAGAGATCCCGAAAAAAAAAATAGAAATACATAAAAAAAAAGTAGTCACCGCTATGCTGACATATGCCTCGGAGACATGGACCACAACAAAAAACAAAAAAAAAGGTTTTGGAAGCAACCGAGATGCGATTCCTGAGAAAAATAGAAAATAAAACCAAAGTGGACAAAATTAGAAATGCAACACAAAGAAAATTGAAATGTGAAACCAATAAGAAATAAAATAGAAGAAGAAATACTTCGATGGTTCGAACATATAAAACGAATGGATAGCACAAGAAAAGTGTTCGAAGCGAGAAGTAACAAAAAGAAAACCAAGGAAAGGTGGCAGGGAGGAGTAAAACAAGCACTGGACAGTAGAGGAATAAAGTGGGAGGACGTAGAGAATAAGACTCAAAACAGGAGAGAATGGAGGAAGATATGGATAACTCCAACAAATGAAAAATGAAAACTCCCCCAATGCCTTACACCCGGGAGGGTAGATAGGCCATGGATTAAGTAAGTAAAGTAAGTAACTAATTTATGCGTAAGTTAGTATTAAAAATAATAACTTGATATTTATGGTACCTCTTATAACCTGCTAACATTTTGCCAAGTACAAATTACTTTGTTATAGGCATTTTTATAACATAGTAGTAAAGGTGCGATCTAAGCTATAGGTCTGTTAAACTGTATCTATCGGTTTCTAAAAATGTGCCTCCTTTAATATAAATAACATGTTGAACAAAATGAAATCTTATACTGATTTAAATTTTATTATAAGGTACTTAAATTGATCGAAAATTACATCAATTGTGCCTGATCTATAAAATGTTTTGCTTACAAAAAGATACATTCTGTACTGAAGTTTGAAAAATAGGATTTAATCCATGCAGACTTCACTTTTTGACGGGTGACCCTTGTGTATGTACGCATTTATACCTTTTTTAGTAGTCCCCTAAGACTAGCAGCATAAAGGGAAATTGGCTGCTGTTTAAGCCTGTAACGCACCTCATTTTATTCGGTGACATTTGAGTCAAATCGTTTCTTAGATAGTGTCTTTTTCTTGGGATAAAATAAATGGAAACAGCTAAGAGCGATGCCTGGGTTATATGAAAGATTTCAAAGTAATTCCCAACCAAATTCTTTTAAAATCACTGCCAGATGTAACTGTCTTCTTATATACAACAAATAAACCTCTGAATAAGTTGAAATGTAAAGGCAACAATATACAGTGTCGCTAATTTAGGGCCTTATCGTAAGATCTTGCTTTTTACAAAAGACGCACAACCTGGTGAACTTACGTTTTAATTCTTTAGCTTATTTTGGAAGAAAAGTTTAAAAAAAAAAGCTTTCACGTTTTTTGTGCTTAAAATAGAGCATACAGAAATAATTTAAGTTTCTGAACTATGTATGAAGTAAAATTTATTATGTATTATTAATTTATACAAATTTTAACCGTAAGAAAACCTATATTAAACAATACATTATTTTTGAGTAGGTAATAAAAACTCAGAATATATTTATTAAGTTCTAAAAGTTTACCAAAAACTTGCAAAGAAATTTGATTGTACAAAACATTTTGAGGTATAAGTCAATTTCCGTTATTCTTTTGTATAAAAAACGCATGGTCTTTGGTTCTATACATTTTTATCAAGTTTTTCAACAACCCATTTTAATATTTGCATAGTATAATTTACTTATAAATAAATAATATTCACTTTTAACCAGGGCCTAAAAACGAAAAAAATTCCGTTCGTTTCTGTTCGGAACGAAAACGAAATATATCGTTTTCGTTCTTTTCGTTCTAACGGAAAAAATTCTTTTTTCGTTTTCGTGAACCGAAATAATAACGGTTAAAAACTGTTTTACAATAATTTTTTTGTCGTCAGATAATCATTTTTTTTTAGTCACCACAGCCCTCTATAAATACGATAACAATATTTGCGTCTCAACTAAAATATAAACGATGACGATGGGGTTTGATGCTCACGGACAGCATATTTTAGACTGGCGAACCATCGCCATATTAAATTTACCAAATCGTTAAACACATTAACATTTAACCATTTTATTAAGTTTAACACCCGTAAGGTGCAAAAACACAACGTGATTAGTTTAAATTAGACACACGATCTTTATCTAAAAATATGAAAATATAGCAAATGCTGTTTTAAATTTGTTTTAGTACTAAAAATCTATGCATTTGAATTAAATAAGATCCTGCTGTAATTATTTAAAAAGACAAAAGAATGAATTCAAGTGGATAATTTACTAAATGTTATAAATAAAAAAGATATTAAAAAAAACTTACATTAACTTAAAATATACTTTAACTTTATAGTTTGTACATACCATACAATATTCATTTTCACATTCCGTTAAATCTTACTAGCAATACATCTTCCAATAAATCTTCTTTTACATTAGTCCTTTTCGAAGTAAAAATAAATTTTACTATTATTATATCCAAAGTCCAAACGCAAATAAAACATACAAATTGATATAATAATATCCAATCAAGTGTATATTCTATATTATTGATCTAAAAAACAAATTAGAAATACAGAATATCTGTACCGTTAATTGTGTTACACGTTACACGAAATTGCAAGTATAAACAATAAAGTTGTTAATACATATTCACGTAAATATATGGAGAAAAGTGAAGCTTACTTATTTTAAGTGAGATTTTTTACTGCCTCGTGGAGTCTCCCCAGCACAGAAGGTAAATTCGCGTTTGTGTTTAACAAATAAAATTGAAATAGCGACAAAACCAGTTAAAACCGGTTAAAACCGGTTTTGGAAAATTGTTATTTCGTTTTCGTTCTTGAACGAAAAATAATAATTTCGTTTTCGGTTTCGTTTTCGTTCTTAAAAAAATTTCGGTTAATTTCGTTTAGCGTTTTCGTTTTCGTTCCGATCTCAGTCCCTGCTTTTAACGGAGTACCTATAATGAGTATGCCTTGTAAATAAAAAGTGCAAAAGGGGCACCAGTTTCAAAGGAAGCAAAAGCTGTTCGTTCCACTAGAACAGAATACTCCCAAAAGGTCATTCCATATAAATCAAGTTCTAAAATGTTTTTCCTTTTATGATTATTCTGTTATAAAACTTTTACTACAAACAAAATTTCAATTGAAAAATTTGTTTGTAATATGTTTTTATTTCTATAATTTGGCTACAGAAGAAAGGCATTTTACAGAACTGCTTTATAAAAATTATAAATCAGAATGCTTTCGCAAAAGTGTATATACAGGGTGAGTCATTAGTGGCGGATCGGTCGATTGTGGCTAAACGGTTTGAGATAGAAAGTTGATTCAAACGGTATTTCATACAGTTTTTTCTTCCGAACACGATAAAAATATTTTGAAATATACAGGGTGAGTCACCTCTCTGAAACCAATAGCAACTTTTATATTTCAAATACAACACGCCATTTTTTATTTAATATTCTTGACCGCCTTCATTTTAGCTTTACATCGATATGAAATACAGGTTTTTATGCGGCCTTATTTAAAAATTTCTCCTGAAGTAATTTTTCGAAGCACAGAGTTGTAATTTGGCAAGGACATGCAGAAAACATTGCTCTATTAGCTCGATACGAAAAAGTTTGAATCACGCATATAGGGTGTTCATAAATAGGTGGCAACTTCCATGATTTTCAAAAGTTCGTAACTCAATTTTTTCAAATGCAAACCCCTGTATTTTTTCATCTCATCGAATTCGTCTTTAAGAGAGCTTCTTTTTTTGTTAGGTATGTCCTATACCCAAAACTCATACTTTTCGAGATATTCGAAATTTTTTTTTTCTAATCGTTATTAAAGCAAATAGGATGCCGTGGAAATCGAAAAAGCTGACTGTTCACTTCACTAACATCAAAAACTTGTAATTTATTTCTTGAATTATAGCATTTCCACAATTAATTTCACTTTACAACAGCAATCGAATGATGTTTCTGTTAGAAATAAATACTAAACATATAAAAGAATTTGAGAGTATTATTTGCGTTTTTTTCAAAAAATTGCTTAAGTAAGGGTACTAAAGTTTTGCATCATTGAAAAGAGAAAAGAAAATCTCTATCAAATGAGTATGATATAGGGGTCTCTTGTCATTAAAAAAAAATGTTTTTGATTGCGCAGTCGTTATTCGAAACAAAAATTTTTGAATTTTATCTTATGGTGGAAAACTAAGTAGCAAACAACTTTTATTCAATTTTTTTTCCTTACAGTGGATATTTACTGAGATATACCGGGTGATTCAGGATTCAGTTTAACTTTAGCACCCCTATAATCTTTTAATTATTGAAAATAACCCCAACAAACTTTATATTTTTGAAAACGGCGACAAATTCTCTATTAACTGATGTGCATTTGTTATCTCTACCATGAATAAATTCTCTATCCGAATCAACAAATAAATGTATACTTTGTAATTTAAAATAAAACAGTTTCCTATCGTGGATTTAACAAACGTCATCGTAGAGATAACAAATACACATCACTTAATAGATAATTTGTCGCAATTTCCAAAAATATAAGGTTTGTTGGGGTTATTTCAATAATTAAAATGTTATAGGGGTGCGAAGGTCAAACTGAATCACCCTGAAAAGCATTTTCCATACCTTTTGGACACACTGTATATTGTAAATAATATAATAATTGAGATATTAGTTGTCGCCGTGGAATTGGAATCAGCGTGTAGATATATGTACAAATACCTAATTGAAATAAAGTGTAGAAGTCGTACTGTAACTCGAATATCGCGGAATAAAAACAACACCACGAATTAATAGGAGACATTATTGGATTTCGAGAGCTAAACAAACCATTGAACATTGTGTAATTGAATCTAAAATTGTAGAATCTCCCGTAGATAGAGAAATCTACGGCAATTGTCATCCATATGTCCAATAAGGATAATTACGACGGTTCGCCCATGCAGTGGAAATGAAATGGTAAACGTGTGTCAACACGGCTAAGCTTTTGATAAAAGCTTCCCGTACTTGAACACGTAACGATTTATTACTACGTGCTAATGGTTTGAAATATATCACTTATAATGTATTGTCTCTGAGTATCAAAACCGTTTGATGAAATTATCATTCAGAATGCATTAAGGGCCAAGTATGTTGCAAATAACAAGGACCAAGTTCTCTCTTATAATTAATTATATTCTTTACAATTTACAACAATTTGCCAAGTCTATACCATTTGATAAATTCATAACGGTTACAATTTTTTTCCGAAACCGTTTGTTCAAAAAATGTTTTAAACAGCTCTTCAAAATTTTTAATAATTGCCTGTGCGTGTTTTTTGTATAATAGCAAAGACTTACGTCGTAGTAGTTCAATTTGGTCGTTATATCGTGTTAGAGAAGTTGAGCGTTATCTAGTTTACTTATACAGGGTTGTGCAAAAGTATGGAAACAGACAAATATCTAGAATACCATTGCAGATATAACAATGAAATTTCGTATCTGAGCGTTATGGTATTTTTCGGATTCGATGAAAATATTAAGGTTGCAATACGACTTCCGGTTCAACCGAAAACGGACTCAAACATGGAAATTTTCAATAGAACACCCTATATATTATTACATTTTTGAGTTCCTCTTAAAATTTACTTAAAAAATGTAAAAAATTATATCGGTCTATAGTCAGTAGTTTTCGTAAAATTTACATTTTTGTAACATGTAAATTAATTAAAAAGGCAGTAGAATTTTGTTTATAAATTAGATAAACCATAGATAATTAACACTTTGCGCTAGCAAAATTTTTAAAATATTATATATTTTAAGCTTGGCCAAACTTGTGAAACTTTAATCGTCGATTACTCAATTTTTTTAAATACAACATCCTACTTGTTTTTACATAGTCTTGTAGAAAATTTGATTGTCTTTCAAAAACATTAATCATGTTTCATACCTAAAACTAATATTTTTTGGGATATCGCGATTTTACTGTAAATTATTAGGGTAACGTAATATTTTCGAGTAGGCTATGAAGGTAGACAGCGGCAATTTTTAAACAATTGAAAGATAAAAACACAAGAAAGTTATAATATTATCTTTTCCTTACTTATTTTTGACATTTCCAATAATGTAGATGTAATTTTAGCATTTTTTTGTTTAAAGGATTATCTGTTGAACCGAAAACGGTTTCAACCCTAACCGTTTTTTTTTTAATTTAAAGAGAAGACTGGTGAGTGACTTTTGTTTAATCAGCGTTATATTATCAATCGGTTTTGATGTTTTGAAGACTTTGCAAATGATCAAAATAAATTACCTGCATGAAAAATATTGTAGCCCTGATAAGAAACCTCGATATAAGGCCTCTACTAACCAACCAATTTGTCGGGACAACCGACCGACCATTCCGATAAATTGTTTAATGTGTAGACTGTCACCCGACCAACACGACAGTTGGACAAGTTGAAACGGCCAGACCATTCAACAAGCCAACCGCCCCACCACATTCCTCTAGATAAGGAGTATTAAACCGAAAATTTAACGCTATTTATAAATTTGTTATCCACAAAATGGCATCAAGCCAAAATAATCAAAAAAGTTGACGTTAATGCTGTGTTGGTTGGACTGGCCGGGAGGTGTGTAGACAACACCCAACACGGAGTTCCCGACGGTCGGCTCCGACAAGTTGGCTAATGAGTAGAGGCCTATAAACGTAAGATTGGTAAAATTACATCTACATTTAAAAAAAAACTTCGACAATTCGAAAGGAAAAGATAATATTACAACTTTCTCGTTTTTATCTTTCAGTTGTTTCAAAATTACCGCTGTCTACCCTCATAGCCTACTCGAAAAATTGCGTTGCCTAATAATGTACAATAAAATCGCGATATCTCGTGAAATATTATTTTTACGTATAAAACATGGTTAATATATTTGAAAGACAATCGAATTTTCTACAAGACTGTGTAAAAACATATAGGGTGTTGTATTAAAAAAAAATAGTTATTGATGTTTAAACTTTCACGAGTTTGACCAATCGTAAAAAACACCCTGTACAATATTTTGGAAATGTAGCTAGCGCAAATTGTTAAATAATCTATGGTCAATCTAATTTGAAATTCTCCTGCCGTTTTAAATAACTTAAAAGTAAAAAACAATTGAAAGTGTTTTATTGCTCAAAATTTTCATAAAAATGTAAATTTTACGAAAACGGTTGACTTTAGACCCTTATACATTTTTTAAAGCAAATTTTAAGAGAAATCTTAAAATGTAAAAATAAACAGGGCGTTCCATTTAAAATTTCAAAGTTTGAGTCTGTTTCCGGTTGAACCGGAAATCGTATTGCAACCTTGATATTTTCATCGAATCCGAAAAATACCATAACAATCCGATACAAAACTTCATTGTTATATCTGCAATAGTATTCTAGATATTTGTCTGTTTTCGTACTTTTGCGCATCCCTGTGTAGTCTTGTTGACAAGATATTTGTCCCGAAAGTTGGTTTAAATCTATTTACTGCAGTAATTTTATTACGAGGCTGGTCCGGTCACATGCTGTGGTAATTTCAGGCTGCAAGTTTCATTCATTAGTTTTCGATATCCGTGGTGCTATCTCTATCGAACAAATCGATCCAACACATTTAGTTCATCGAAGATAGTCTTTTGAAGGGTTTTATTAGTAAATGAATTCCTAAATGAATAAACTTTTTGGCAGACATAATTGTCTTATTTCACATAATTTGAAGTATTTGCCAATTCGTCTAGCCTAGCATCTCGAATCTATTCTCGCTGCTGCACTAAAATACTTTTAAAAAATACATTTAGTGAGAGCTATACTTTCAAGTAATTAATAACTTACCTCCTTCAATTAGAAATCTTCGAGTATCAGAAAGAGATTATTCGTTTATAGGCAAGATAATTAAATTTCTTGATGGTATGCAGATAGTTTATTACGCTTGCAATCTGACATTAAATGGACGAAATCGAGAATCGTTAGGTACACTCGGGCCGTTTCGCTGATTAATACTAGTCAACTTACAGTTTAGCTAAAATGGAATTCCCTTGCTCTCTTGCTAATACCTGATGCTCAAACATTATCCAGGAAGCAGTTATTGCCAAACAACCTCAGAAATCGTTAGCTGGTAGGATTGAATCTGCATTGAATGGTTAAACAATCTCACTGCTTTCGTTGCAGTAACCTGTTTATACAAAGCGGCACGGAAAATTTAATGGGAATATTAATTCGGTGCTCCAGTGACGCAGTGTAAAATTGCCATTCAATTGTTTTAATATACTCAATAATTAGTTGCTGTTAGGTATAATTACCACTAAAATTTCGCTTGATAATTTGAAATGCCGCACTGTGTTCCACCTATAGCGTTCGAGTACACAAAATTATTTGTTGTACGAGAGCTTGACAATTTTTTTAATAGATTAGGTTTGTGTTTTCAAAAATTAACTTACTTTTTGGATCAATTGTAAATGCATGGTATATTTTAGCTTATGGAAATTATATATTTGCTTAAACGGTATTAGCATATTTTCTGAACGGCATGAAAAAATTTGATATGTATATCAGGTTGTGACGTACCTGGACTAAATACTCGTGCTAAATTAAATGCTTTGTCAGGAAGTGGAACCAAACCTTTGAAAAATACTACGGGATATAGAGTAAAATGTTATGAATTTTATTTTTAATTCTCTGATAATATTTATTATATTTATGCCCTCCGCGTTGATTTATATTTTTGCACAAAATTCGGTTCTTTGTTTGGAGCAACATGCTAATAAATTAAATACAGTTCTAAAGTGCTCAATAATTTACTTTATTAGTATCTTTTTCATAGTTAGAATCATATTTTTGTGCACATTAAAATGTCTAACATTTGATATCTCAAAATAACATGCATAGTTATGCCACTTTCAAAATAAACAGCATCAAATATGAGTTTACGTATAGTTAAAAAATCACTGTAGTGCCTATTTGTGTAAAATATATATCTTTTGTCTCAAAGTTTCATTAATACAAATGATTGTAAAAAATACTGTAGACATAAGGCTGTTTTTCAGTTTATTGAATGTTAAAAATAAATTGTATACATTATACATAAAACAGAGCATTCAAGAAGCAATAAATTACAAATAAAATTATAGGAAAGACAATTCTTTTCATGAATATAGGATTTAGCATTTTTTATTTCCATTCTTTCGATCTAGAGAGGGTAGATGAAGGAACATTATAGAAATTTATATTTCGGGAGATAAAAATGAAACGATTTGGTTTTATGGCTAAATATCAAAACGGAAGATTAAATAAATAAAATTATATTTGTAAATAAAACATCCGAAACGTCTAAAATGTGTGCATTCGTATCCGAATTTAAAAATACATATATAAAATAAGGAAATGGCATCTTCGTGCTTTATTTTTCATCCCTCTTATTTTGTCTAAAACGTAGTAGTTCTTTGTCGAAGTATAAGAACACATCCATTTAATTTCGCCCGCTGTCAGGGTTATATACGTATCACCCTCCATTTACAGTGCCGCTACAAGATGTGTTTATGCTCAACGCTCCGTTAGTATTTTTATTCAATTTTGTATTCATAAAAAATGCCATGCGAACCGTCACGTTTTGCTTTAGATGGGAAATCTTATATACGCAACGCAAGCCCGATTTTTGAATCTTAAGATAATTTATTTTAGCTTTTGTTACGTGAAATTTATATGGGGACTAAGTTTTTCTTGGCATACGAACATTGCTCGATAAACTAACTTACGGTTCAAAATTATAATAATATGAGGAGAGTCAACCAAACATAACATCACTCAAAAAAACATGGCGATAATACTTCTGGAAAATAACCTGCAAACACACCTAGTATACAGAGTGTTCTTTTAACATTGCCAAAAAATTTGGGAGGTGATTCCTTATCAAAAATTAAGGGGGACCTTTTATATAAAAGTTTTTCCTTAGACGTCTTCTCTCGGAGTTACACCCCCTAAAGCAGAGCGGTAGTATTAGGTTTTTCTTTTATTTCTCAAATTTGGACAATTGTAAGAGAATGACATTTAGTAGATGTTTTATACTTATTGAAACGTTTCACATAATCATATTTTTAATCATGTCCCACCTTCACAGAGGGTTGAAAAGTGCGACCCCTGTTGGTTTTTTTTATCAAAACTGATGGTGGGTTGAAATCTTGCAATTGGAAAAGTTTGTTTTGAAAGCCTGATTAATTTAGAAACGGTTTAAATTTTTTAGTTTTTCTCGTAAAACCGACAGTTTGAGAGTAAAAAATAAAATAAGTAAACATGCACCATTAAATATTCCAATATAAAACCATTCACTTTGGTGGTTGCCATGGTTTGTTTATGTTCATATGCGATAGAACTGACGGGTGTAATTCATTTTGACGTTTACGCATCGACAACATAAACAAACCATGGTAACCACCAAAATGAATCGTTTTATGTAGGAATAGTTAATGGTGCATGTTTACTTATTTTATTTTTTACTCAAAAACTGTAGGTTTTACTAGAAAAAGCAGGGAATTAAAGTTTTTAAATAAATCAAGCGTTCAAAACAAAATATTTAAATTACAAAATTTCAACCCAGCAGAAAGTTCTGATAAACAAAAACAATAGGGGTCGCACTTTTCAGACCCCTGTGAAGGTGGGAAATGATTGAAAATATTACTATAGGAAACCTTTCAATAAGTATAAACCATCTACCAAATGTCATTCTCCTACATTTATCCAAATTTGAGAAATAAAATAAAAACTTAATTTTACCGCTCCCCTTTAGGAGGGTGTAATTTCGAAAAGAGACGTCTAAGAAAAAAATTGTATATGAAAGACCAGTGGCGTACGCAGGGGAGGGGATTAGGGGAATAAATCCCCCCCCCGAAAATTTGAAAACGACTAAAATTATAATTACTGCATTTCCAAACAAATAAAATACATTTAAAATATATAATATGTTTGCAAATTTTACTGATAAATGCTATGTTTGGGTACGTTTGACCTTAAAAGTTTAAAAAAATGCCTATAGCACTGTTAACTGGGAGGCTACCGCCCCCTGGGTCCCCCGCACCTTTTCCTTACAACTCACTTTTTGTGTCTTGGCCCCTAGGTCATTTTCTAATTTTACCATTACCATGCCCCGTTTGAAAAAAGTCAGTATTATTTTTGCAAATTAAAATAATATCTCCCACGGAATATTTTTCTGCGTACGCCACTGTGAAAGACCCCCCTTAATTTTCGATAAGGGTTCACCTCCCGAATATTTAAGAAACACTCTTTATATTTGATTAGGCTATTAATGTCGCGAGCGGCATCCCATGTAATTGCTTTGTTCTGAAGCGTAAACAAATCAGTACAAGGCTTATGGGACAACCATATAATGATTTTATGTTTAAAAATAAAGGAATTCAGCAGCTTGCAAACTCATTTTAGTTGGTACCATTGGCTAGAAAACAATCGCCGTTATTCCAGGCTTTAATTAACCCTTCCTCGTGAATATTCAAATTATTGCTTTTCATTATTAATCATTATACCTGACAACGCTGGTACCTACAGAAAGATAAATGTACACGAACAGAATAATTATTTTCAGTTAAAAGTTCTCACATTTTTGCATGCAAATACAATTCGAGAGTAGGTATATATTCAAATGCAAATGAGCGCCGAGCAGCCGCGTAAAAAATTACAGATCGTATACAAACATTTTCGCATCGCAGTTGCACGCGTCTCTTGCCAATTATAAATCTTTGCAACGCTCTTCTTGTTTATATTCTGATTTTTTGTCACTTTTTGTTCTTTCCAGAAAATCGCTAAAAGTAAATGAGTAATTAATTAATAAGATAATTATATTTAGAACGGTGAAAATGGTAATATGTGCTAACTTTATGGTTCAAATTTGCTTCAAATCAAATATTCATTTGCTTTTTGTTCTCGTATCAGTGCCGGCGCGTGAATACCTAACGCCGTTAAGCAAGAAAAAATTCGGCGCTCCTATACAAATACATTAAATTAAGAAATATTAAATTTTCGGCTTTTGCTTTGGCGGAGTTTTGGATACATCAATATCGATTGTAGATGCAATTTTATATACAGGGTGTAACCGTTATCGGCGCAAATATTTTAAGCGGTGATAGAGGACCTTGTTCTAAGAAAAAATTTCAAGTGAAACTTTTTCCTTAAATCAAATGCTAAGCAGATATAAACACTTACTTGATTTTTTTACACTTCTGCATTTAAAAGACTCTGTCGCCGAAAACATCAATTTTATCGTAAAATATCTTGAAGCTTTTTTAAAGAGCATGGAATTCTCTACAAAATTGGTAAAAATTATTTTTTTGGCTATAGGCAATGGTTTAAAAGTTATAAGGCAGTTTATAAAAAAAATTGTTAAAAACTTGAAATCTTTAATTGTTTCTTAGAGTTTGCAACCGCTGTATCTTTAAAACGAAAGGTTGTACATTCCGGATAGTAATTTTTATGGGCTACAACTTTCGTCCAGTGAACGTTTCGAAAAATCAAACCGATTTCCCGATAAAGCTGAAAATAAGGAATAGAGTGTAAAGAAAAATCCGAGAAATAATGTTTTGTTTTTAAAAATACCATAGCATCTGCACTATTCATAATATTATGTATATCGTCACCAGTTTCAATGCTTTTTATGAAGTTTGCAATGGTCTACAAAACTACCCATACTCGTTTTTTTAAGGAGCTAACTAGCAAACATAAAAAAAATCGTAGGTAACTTTCTAACTTGTTTGATGGCCAGTTCTAGTTAGGTGGCTATGATACCCGACACCGGAAACTGAATTGGTGTTACTTAAGTGTCCAGTTTTCAGTGTTACTGATGCTAATGTTATTTGTGTTTTGTTCATAACGCCAAATGTTTTAATAACTTGTGTTTTGTTACCACTTTGTTGTCAAAACATGTTATATTTAAGTCAGGAATACGCTGATATTCATTTTTTGTATGGATTTTGTAATGATAGTGCATTGAAGAAGAAGAAATACCAAAGGAAGTATCCTCAAAGAAGAGTTCCAAAGTTTTTAAAAATTTACATAATTTATTTATATGCAATTTTACAATTTATTTTTAGGTTAGCTAGTTAGCTCCTTACAAAAATGATTAGGGGTAGTTTTGTAGAGAATTTCAAACTTCATAAAAAGCCTTGAAACTGATGACGATATACATAATATTATGAATTGTGCAGATGCTAAGGCATTTTTAAAGACAAAACATTTCTCGGAATTGTTTTTACACTCTGTTCCTTATTTTCAGCTTTTCCGGGAAATTGGTTTGATTTTTCGAAACTTTTATAGGACGAAAGTTGTAGCGTATAAAATTTGCTATTTGGAATAGCCGTTCGTATTTTTGTACAATTTTTCATTTTAAAGACACAGAGTCGATATCAGCTTAGCATTTGATTTTAGGAAAAAGTTTTACTTGAAATGTTTTCTTAGAAAAAGGCCCTTTATCACCACTTAAAATATTTGCACCGATAACGGGGACACCCTGTTTATTATTCCTAGACCAGTGAGTCGTCGTACATCGTTAGTTTTTACAAGTTCAAATTCTTTAAAGTCGCAAAAATTCTCAGAAAAATTAACACATTTGGAACACTATTTTCTGAATTATTTTCTATAGGACAAAATAAACAAGTTTGTTCTAAAACTTGCTTTTTTATTATTTGTAGTTCGCTAGATAAATCTGTTACGTTCATATATCTTATAAAATTATCATGTTTTAAGCAATGTTACAATGTCAAACATTTTTTAAACAGTTCTGCCACTGGCGAGGGGTAGATATGGTTGCTGACCATTTGGGTGCAGCCCATTTCCAAACATTTGGGTATTTTGTCAAGATTTTCAAAGTATCACTAACTTGAAAGATCTTGACATTTTAGTTGTTTTTAAGAAAACGTTATTTAAATTAAAATACTAAATACATTTATTGATACTATTCAAATGATATTTATTTACTATTAAATGAAAGAATATATTGCTAAAATTAAAAATTTTAAAAGATTTCACGATCTATCTTTTTTGTATATGAACAGGGCTCGAAACCGAAAAAAAAAGTTGGTTAACGGTTAACCGAATTCGAGAACTTCATTTTTATAACGGTTTTTATTTAAAAAACCGATATACCTAACTTATAAATTGGTTTTAAAAACCGGTTAAAAACCAGTTTTTGACATGATTTAGAATAGGAAAGTAAAGGATGAAAAGCTATTATTTATTTATAATTTTATATATGTACAATCAAGCGTTCAGTAATGACTTCTGGTAAACTAATCGCATTTAATACAGATTCTGTATTTTCTTAATGTAAGTTTTATTAAAAAAAGATGTTAAAAAACCGGTTTTTAATTATTTTGGTTAAAGGTTACCGTTTTTTTTTTGCCATAATAACGGACAAAAAATAACGTCTAACCGTGTTTTTTTACCAGTTTAAAACTAAACCAAATGGCTTCAAACTCCTTATACAAGTTATTTACCGCTAAATTAAGGATTATCAGCTCTCAAATAATTTATATTACGATTTTTCAATTCTCGCAAAAATAGGAAAAGTGCAAAGGCTATATACCCCCAGATTACATTTCCAGGGATCACGCTTATGGTAAGAGCTACAGGTTTGTTTAACTTAGATGAATTATTTTTTAGTATAAGAGGAGCTACAATCTATTTTAAAAGTACAAAATTCCTCGTACTTTAGATGTTATTGCAAAAAATACGAAAATGTAGAATTTCTTTTTTTTCTCATAACTTTTTTGTCTTAGGGCCGTTATTATAAACGTCAGTTAAATAGTCGAATAGCTAACCTTCAAATAAATTTACTTGGCGAGTAAATTTATTCCCGCTATTATAAACGAAAATTGCCGAATAAATAGTTAACCGTGAAATAACTAATTAAAGTGATAAATAAACAAACACAACCTCATAAATTCATAAATCGTGTGTAGGTATATGCGATATTCTTATAATTATGTATTACTTGCCTTTTATAATTATTATTATGTCACATTTACTAAGCAGTTGACATGAAAAAGTAGAGTTATGTTTATTTGACAGTTAAAATTTATCCCGTGGTTTATCAGAGGTTAGTTAACTTCGGGGATTTACTTGGCGAGTAAATTTAACTGACGTTTATAATATTCAAAATAGCTATTTATTCCGGAAGTAAATTTTACTCCACGAGTAAACTACTTATTCGTGGTTTATAATAACGGCCCTTAATAGAGTTAATTATTGAATCAATTTCATGTGTGCACGTGCATCGTTTTAATTAGGAACTAACGTTTTCGGACTGAACAAAGTACACTTAAATGTTATTTAGTTGGGGAACTTTGTTATAAAGCTGCACAAAAACGTTGCGCGTATCTATTCTATTTACAAATCTACGTTTTCCTAAACACACTGAAAAAGGGAAAGTGTCGTGAAAATACCCGGAACGACAAAGCGGTAATAACATTACAAAGGCCATATTTAGAGGTATACTGAAACGATAACTATCCGAAGTTAGGCCTTATTTTCAGGGCGTAGTGGATTTTACTAGACTCAACCGTAATTATGCAAAACTCATTCCAACCGTATCCATTAAACAGGCGGTGGCTCAATCTAAATAAAAAATAGCAAACTGTTATTTTAACGTAATGCAGCAGGCACAACTAAATTATATTGCCTCAAAATGTATCTCAAATGCTCATTTCTTAAAGTACAAAACTCCCGGAGTGCGACAGAACAGCAAGATCATCCCAAAAGCAATTACTTAATGTAACATACTTCGCGGTTTAAACTAAATACATCAGTTTCTTTACAAAATGAGGGCTAAGCTAGCGTTACACCGTGAGCTGCAATTAGTTTTTGGGCGGAAAATTATCTTATATGAATCAATGAAAACCGACGCTACACACAAAGCCGACTTAAATTAGCCGAAATAAGATAAACAGGCGGAAATATGGGAACGGATAAGCTTGGATCTCGGGGCCATTGGCACGAGAGATGAAACTACAGATACCGCACTTAATACTCTGATCAAACACTCGCTATATTTCCAATTACGGCACTCCGTAAAACTTAGGATAAAGTGAATATTCCTTTTTAAATAACGTTTATTTTCTGCATTCTAACCAATACAAAAATTCGGTACTGCCTTGGGCATCCACTTCTTTATACGATGGGATAAACTCCGTCAAATCGCCGTTGGATGTACCAACAGGTTTCCTTTTGCTGTCGTCATCTTCGTCAAGTCCAAATACGACGCAGTGGGGTGGTGATGAACAATCTGCATCATATCAAAAGAACAATTTTGGGTGACCTACAGAATCTATTCTTGCCATCTAACGATTCAGTTTTTTTTATATGAACGATCATTCGCTTACAAGTTTTAAATTGTTGTTGTATAAGCAAGTCCTAAAACCCATATGGACATATAGCTATCGGGACCATCAAATAAATATCAGTAGGATTATTATTGTTATTTATTATTTCCGCGGAGGTAGTCCCCTTTCGGGTTCCTGTACTGCGACCTATCGGTCTATTGTACCCTCTGGTGATAGCCCCTTAAAGAAGTCCCGTGTTTTTGAAAAACTCCCGGATTTTCTTTGAGGGTGTTATTCTTAATTCTTCTTGGTTGGCTTTTTCTATCCCTAGAAGTCTACGCCGATAGGCTGTGAATTCTTCACTCTGGCATGGTTTGTGAAGAGGAGTTTCTTCTTCACCACATCCTCTACATATATCGGTCTCTGAGAGCCCTATTATGTAGAAGTGTTTGTTTAGCCCACAGTGTCCTGTGACAAGTCCTGTGGCTGCTCTGATGTCTGCTCTGCAAATCCTGAGCATTTCTTCTGTCTTTTCTTTAAAGACCATTGACAGGATAGCCTTAGAATGGACTTGTCCTGCAACTTTTTTCCAATGAGCATTATGTCCTTGTATTAATGTCATTAAGACACCGCTTGGCTGTTCCATAGGATGTACCAACTGCGAGTTCTGGTCCGAAGAAAGGTGTCTCGCTGCCAATTTTGGCTAGGCGTTCTCGTTCCCTGGTATATTAGTGTGCCCTGGGCACCATACCAGTTTAAGATTATTCCTGCTTCCTAGCACGTTGAGTGCCCATAATTATGCAGTTCAGAACAAGTCCTGAGTTTACTTCCGACGAGCCAAGAGCTTTTAACTCTGCTTGACTGTCGGACACTATGAAGATTCTTTTATTATTAAAATCTCTTTCTAATAGTATTTCTGCACATAAGTGCAAAGCGTACACCTCGGCTTGAAATATGGTTGCACACTCTCCAAGGCTTACAGATTTGCCTTGTCTCAGTTGTGCTGCTCCCCATATTCCGCAGCTGTTCCATTTTGCGTTTTTGACCCGTCCGTATACTAGACCAAGCCATTAAGCTCTATTTCATGACGCTCCCATTGCATTGGTCCCGTGTTGGAAAATATCAGTAGGATACAAGTACTGTAAAACAAAGTTCTGAGAGATATTGTCAATGCCCCTTGGTATGTGAGAAACAAAAACATCCACTGGGATCTTAAAATCTAGAGACAGTCGAGGCAGAAATCAAGAATTTTGTCCAAAACTATGAAGCCAGGTTACACGACCATGTATGTTAGTGTTGAAGTCATTCAACTGTTAGAATATTCTTAACTTAAAAGACTTAAGCGATCAAAACCACAAGATCTAGTATAGTGCAGTGCTAGTTCTCGATGAAAGTTAGTGGGCAGAAAAAAAACAAACACAACACCATTAGACTAAAAGAGAGAATGGCCGCTGGGTCAGAGTTCTGGGCACCGCAAGTAGCAACTTAACTTAAAAATTAGCTGCTGGTTAGTCCTTAAGACTACTTGTGTTTACCCGATATTAAAAAAAAAAAAACAAGTTTTAAAGAGTACCTATGTCTGTTAATTTACGAATTTTCTTGGGAGATAATTGTATTGGACACTGCTTATTATTGTGGTATAATATCATTATAGATATAAAGTGTCATATATCATTGAAATCAGAAGACAAAATGCTATCCGACTGTGAGATTAAAATTTTTTCGCCTTATTTAAAAAAATTAAGTTGATGGTGTTTCTAAAGAGACGAAACGTTGTTGGGAATTTTAATTTCAAAATATAATGCGTAAGAAGAGAAAAGCTTCCAGATTGTCGATTTCTTAAAAAAAGTAGAAAATAAAGCAACAACAAAAATAATTTTTTTCCGTTTTTCTTGAATAACTTTTGAACTGATATAGCTATAAAAATTTTCTTTGCTGATATTTCATAAGCATCTAATTTCGCAACTTTGCCCTAACTAAACCGACCTTAAGATAAGCGAGATTACTCGAATTTGGGACACCCTGTATATCAGCCTTTATATTTGACCCGTTTTTATATTTTAAAACAAAAGAACGCAACTATCTGTGAGAAAAAAGTTTTATACGCCATGACTTTAGCTGTGAGCTTTACTTGGTTTTAAAAAATAAAATAAAATAGAATATGTAATTGTATTTTTACTGTATTGAAAGAATAAATATAAGAGAATAAATAAAATGGTAAAAGCAGGAAAGCATTAGCCTTTAAATGTATAAACTTTCAATAAAACTGCTTTTATGCGACAAAGCTATAAGAGTGCTAAAGGTGCATTTAAATCAGAGCGAACAGAAGCGAACGAACGAATTCGTTCGGTCAAGCTCGCGCAATTTGCATGGCGAAGCGAAGGCGAGCGAACGAATTCGTTCGCGTTCGCACAGGTTCAGTCGCGTGTCGGTAAACAAGCGAATCATCAAAGGAAGTTCGTGCTCGATTTGCATGGTGCATTTTGTAGCTAGCGAATAATTCTCTATCCGACATGGTTTGTTTTCAGGTTTTCACACTAGCGCGGATCATCAACGAATGCGAATGTTCGTTCACATTGCATTGCGCATAGGACCGAACGAACGAATACCTAAAAACCCGTTCGTTCGTTCGTTCGGTTGTGTTCGCTCTGATTTAAATGCACCTTTACGATTTAAAGATTATTTTTTGTATATTTCCGCTGATTTAATAGTCTAAGCACATTAGCTTAGGTCAGCACGATTCTGAAAAGGTCGAGCAACGAACGTATTACTTGCGAAAAACGACAAAAAAACATGTAGCAACATAATATATCGAAACATACCTCTTTTATGTTATGTGAAGCAATAACGATACCTAAATTTTTTTTAAAATTATTTTTAATTTATAATTCCATGACGGTTACCATAAAATTCAATTTGCTTTGGAACATACGCCCAAAATTTGAAAAACAAAGAATCTTTACTTCGCGTATTTTTTGTTAGCAAGTTGTTTTTCTGTTGCGAATATTTATTTGTATTCAGTGGGGCAAAACCAAGTGAATATAACGAATAAAAAACAGCGAGCAGCGACAAAAGTATCAAATGACAATAATTGATCTCGACAAAATTTAAAATGAAAGATAACAGCGGTTTATTCTGATAGAAAATTCGTATTTTGAATGTTGCCAGTATCTTGGATGCTGTCCAAATAAAATAACAGTGAGAGAGAGAAATTGAACTAAAGGTATATAATATTTAATGATAACGCGTCCGATAAAAATATCGTTAAAGCAAATAGATGGAAATGCTTGTTGAAGGACTTTTTACTAAAATAGATATGCACAACACGACGATCAAACAATATTTTATAACACACTGCACACAATATCATGAAACGGAACATAAAAAAGCGTCTTTAATAAAGAAAATGAATGAGCTATAACTTAAAGCAGTTTTTTACGATTAAGATTGACCAAGCAAAATTTCCACAAACGCTATTTAACCGGAAATAATATCAACTGCATATTAACTCAGAAAGAACTAATAATATTAAAAAATCATTTATTAAACCGTATCCCGGCAAGTAATCAAAATGTTTGTTATACATCAGGGTGAATATAGCATATTAACAAGAAACAATATGCTAATGTTTAATTTTTATATGTATTTACTTTTTGCAAATTACGTTACGCTTATAGATACTTGAATAAATCCGTAGATTTTCGTAATACATGGCGAATTTAATTGTATAATGGCTCTGTTTCGCTCCCTTACCCAGTGTTTAAGTAGGCTATAATCAGCGGCGTAGGCAGGATGCTTCCATGGGGGGATCTTCGATGGTTTCATCATAGGGGGTAGGGGCATAGGTGTTTTCAGGCAAAGCATAGAGACAAACAATAATAGACAGGGTGTTTCTTAAGTATTGCAAAAAATTCAGGAGGTAGATACTTCTCGTAAATTGAGGGGGGTCTTTCATAAAAAAAATATCCTTAGACGTCTCCTTTCCAAGCTACAGCCCTCTAAAGAAGGGTGGTAAAATTAGGTTTTTATTTTATTTCTCAAATTTGGATAAATTTAGGAAAATTATATTTGGCGGATATTTAATACTTATTAAAAGGTTTCCCGTAGTAATATTTTTAATCATCTCCCACCTCCACAAGGGGCTGAAAAGTGCGAACCCTGTTGGATTTTTTACCAGAACTTTTTGGTGGGTTAAAATTTTTTAATTAATTTTTTTTTTTTTTTTTGAAAGATTGATTTATTTAGAAACTTTATTTATTCTCTAGTTTTTCTCATAAAGCCTACAGTTTTTGAGTAAAAAATAAATTAAGTAAACATGAACCATCAAATATTCCAATATAAAACGATTATATTATAGCGTTGTCGCCGCGTTAACCTCAAAATGCATTACACCCGTCAATTCTATCCAATATGAACATATGGCAACCTCCAAAATGAGTCGTTTTATATTGGAATATTTGATGGTTCAAGTTGACTTTTTTTATTTTTTACTCAAAAACGGTACGTTTTACGAGAACAACTAAAGGACGAAAAAAATTTTAAATAAATCAATTTTTAAAAATAAAAATTTAAAATTGCAAAATTCTAGCACACCAAAAAGTCCTGATAAAAAAACCAACAGGGGTCGCACTTTTCAGCCCCCTGTGAAGGTGGGAGATGATTGAAAATATTACCATGGGAGACCTTTCAATAAGTATAAAACATCTGCCAAATACTGTTGTCCTACATTTATCCAAATTTGAAAAATAAAATAAAAACCTAATTTTACCGCTCCCCTTTAGGGGGGTGTTACTTCGAAAGGAGACGTCTAAGAATTTCTTTTTATGGAAGACCCCCCTTATTTTCGATAAGGAATCACCTCCTGAATTTTTTTGCAGTACTTTAGAAACACCCTGTATATAAATTTTAATTTACTTTTTTAATTTTTATGATTTTTTTTATGTCTTCCAAATATTTCATTTCTATTCGATCCCAGGGGGGATCAAGTGCCCCGTTAGCCCCTCCGCGGCGGACGCTAATGGGGGGGTTAATTAACCGAAGACCTTCTTTTACAACAAATTTTACAGTTCTCCAGCTCTATAACGACTTATTGCGAACCAATGGGGGGGTTTTGACCTTCCTTAACCCCCCTGCCTACGCCACTGTCTACAATAATTGGTCTTGAACCATTTTTATTATAAATATTTACGCAATGTCGTTTACTAATGATTTTTCATGTGGATATTTTAAAATATTAACTATAAATTGTCCAGAAATAAAAAGTTCCCACTAATTTATTTGTAAACGATTTGTAGTTCTTTTTTTTTTCTAAAATGAACTTACACCACTTTCATAATAGACGGCCCAGTTATTAAAGTACCGCACAAAAAAAAATACTTCATATTTATAAATCTTATAGGAACGATATTGCAACCAATACAAGTTCCAGCATTTTCCGTTAAAATATAGATATTGTTACACTAATATTTTATAAACATTTAATAATGTAGATTTGTTACTGTAAACCCATTTCGCAAATTCCGTTTATTAGGTTACATGTTACACTATGCAGAGTCAGCTCTATTTGCAATATGTAATATGTTATAACTGTGTCACAGCAAGCAAATAGAGCTGAAGCAATCAAGTACGGCCTTATGTGTTTCCTTGTTATACGTCATAGTCTTTTAGCTGACTCAGGGTAATTATGGATAGAAATAGTCTTCCGAAATTATAGGAAGACAGTCGTCAGTCAAGAGTCAACAGTCAACAGTAGAGTCGGTCGTAGAGCCACCGGCCGAGATGGCCGTAATTACCCTGGGTCCAGTGAGTCACAATTCCGTAAGATCTGTTTGTCAATGTGTTCATCTGGTTCTTATAATAAATCTGCCCAATTTCATAGTTATCAATTAGCTTCATTATGAATTCCGAGCTACCCCCCAAGCGCACATTGTCTTTAAGGTTTAGGCCTTAAAGCCTTTGTGACAGTATACGGTATTAATCGACTTTTTTTTATTATTGTTGTTTTTCATACAACACCCATAACCCACAAAGTTTCATAAGTAAATGTCTACGAAGCTGTGACAGCCCATTTTTTACCAAATACGTTTTCTTAGATTTATATTTTATTTCAAACCCAACAAAAATATTACAAGAAACAAAATTGTATACAACTAATAAAAGAGACAAACACTTTCACGTTTTAAAACTGTTTCACAGATTAATGCATTCGAGTTTCTAATGAAGTTGTGGCTTATTTTAGTAAAAACTTTTCCACTCAAGGGTTGGTAATTTTTGCCAAAATTACGAAAATCTAATACTCGTGTCGTGTGCGCATGAATTATCCTTGACTGAAAGGATAATTTATTACAACTGTGTTGCACGGTTCTATCGACCGACAACGAAAACATCTTTGTTTTCGTGTTTAATACAGGCATACCAAAAATACCAAGTACCCGGCACAGAAACGTAATATACCATCTTATTATTTATTGCTAGCGTTTTCAATTACACGTGACAATTTTGTCGCTGAGGCACTTTTATTAAAACACGCGCAATTTTGAAATATTGCGCTTGTAAAGTGCCCGGGTCGTTTTTTATACAAAAGTTCTTGTATGAAGTCTCTTGCGTTGTTAAACTATTGTGTAATAACCTGTTTATTATTTTTAAAGAACACGTTTTTATTTCGAACATTCTTAACAAATAAACCTTTTGATTGTATGTTTCAAATAATTCGTTAAAATTAACCGTTAAAGTAAAATCTGTCAATAGCTTGAATGGTCTTGAGATTTTCATTTGAAAAAAGGGATATCTTGGAAGTAATCCTCGAGAAAAACAAACATTTCAAATATTATTTGGAGCTAGATGTTTCCCCAACTTTCACTGTTTTTATAACTTGAAGAATAGTAGCTTTTGTCGACAATTGAAAATTTATCGCGTCAATTTTCGTAGCAATATGAAATTAACGCTATTTGGTGTTCGTCAGCTGTTGCTTATGTGTTTGGAGATGGTTTATTCCTTCTGAAAATTTTAGTTTGGTATATTTATCAAGTGAAAATTTCATTAAAATGTCAAAGGTGAATGTTGGGAGTTGTTTTAATTGATTTTGAGAACTTTAATTTGCAAGAAACTCGCGTTTAACCCAATTACAGCCAAATATATTGTAGTTTAGTAAAGAACAGTATTTAATACGAAAATTTCTGTTCACTTTAATCAGACTAATTTGGAATCCATCGCCAGGGTCCCCGTGAATTAATCTCTTGCCCGGGTGCGACCATTAAATTTCCGCCCTTAAAACAAATATTTTAATTCAAAAGTAATAATAAAATATACGTACACATTGGAAATTAGTTAAATATAAAAGAATACTAAAGACATTTAAATATAATAATGCATATTATATTTCCTTACAATACAGTAGGTATATAGGACTGGGAGGTATCTGTTATACTACCCATATTCAAGACGTGATAGTAAAAATGCAAAAATTATAGAGGTTAATCGCTACTTAGTGTAGTAAAAAAAATTATAGAAATTTTTGGAGAGATTAAGGAAACATTTCGAAAGAAATTTGGAAGACGCGCAATGTATGGCTTTAACCGGGTAGAAGCATGCAAGATCTAATTTTTACGTTAAGGCAGTTAAATGAAAAAACAATGGAACATTCAAAGATGGTGTATTTGTGCCTTATCGATGTTTCTAAAGCCTTCTATAGAGTGCCAAGGGAAAAGATCTGAAAGATATTGAAACAAAGAAGAGTGGGAGAAGGATTATTAAACGCCATCAAGAGTTTATATAAGAGTAGTAGAAATTATGTGCGAACCCATAACAGCAGTTCCCAGGAATTTATAACAACAGTTGGAGTAAGACAAGGAGGCACATTGAGTCCACTGTTTTTTATAATTCTTATGGATAAAATAATTAAAGAATGTAAGCAAAACACAAAGAAAGCCTACTGAGGTTGGGATAAGCTAAAACCAATATTCTTAACAGAATTAGCTTTTGCAGATGATGTGGTGCTATTAGCTAAAAGCGGAAAGGAATTGCAATTCAATCTAGGCATATGGGCAGATACATTAAGTAGATATAATATGAATATTAATATAACCAAGACAAAGGCCATCGTTATAGCAAAAAATCATGAACCAGTTACAATTATGCTAGACCACAAACAGATAGAGCAGGTAGCAAATTTTAACCCTTAACCACAGACGTGAGAAAATACTCCCGCTGACACAGACGTAAGGTCTTGGACACCGGTAATTTAAAAGGTTAAAATTTTAATGATCTAATTTTTTTTAAATCAAACTTGACTTACAATCTTATTTTATAGACCTTTACTATTACTTTTTACACAATTCAGGCTACATTAATGAAAAAGAAGCACAAGAAATATGTATTTTATTCAAAAAACTGAAAATTCTAAATTATTGCGCAATGTTGTTTAATTATCTATAGGTATATATAAAAATGAATGTATGTATGGATGTTTGTATGGATGTTTGTCCTTTATGCATTCCTATACCATTCATCCGATCCTGACCAAATTTTGCACAGACAATCTATAGCACCATGGAAAGAAGATAGGCTATATAAGAATTCCCAAAAAAATCGTCCGGAAAAGATATTGAGGAAAACGTGCCAAAATCTTACACGCATCATTTAAATCGGGTCGTCTGGAGCGAGAATTTCGTCAAAATTTGACAATTTGACAATTTGACGTAACGCTAATCATAATTTATTTTTAAAATAATATGTAAAATAAACATTGCATGTTAGTTAAATTAAGTTACCACCTTTGAACTTGATGTTATGATCGATTATTCCGTTTTGATAAGAAAAGTATGTATTACAATGTGAATGTTACTTCATTCTTATAATTTGTTATATATATTATAGGTTTTTGAAATCACACAATCATATTCAAACGATAATGTGAATAGCATAAATTTAAGATGATATTAATTATTTTATTGTATTTTGGACCACTACGAGAAGTTCAAATTAAGCATGAAATGTAAATGTTACAATTCGTTTATAAGAAAAAAAAGTAAACAATAAAATTGGTACTATACGGGACTTTTTAGATTTTGGTTAATATTATGGTCAATTATACCGCTTTGATAATAAAAAGTAAGTATTACAATGTGAATTTTACTTCATTCTTCTAAACTTTTATATAAATTTTAGGTTATTGAAATCAAAGAATCATATTGAAACGATAATGTGAATAGCATAACTTTATTAGGATATTACTTTTTTTTTACTAATACGAGAAGTTCAAAGTACGCATGAAATTTAAATGTTATTTTTTTTAATAACGGAAAAATGTTTTTAAAAAAATTTGGACTAGACGGAACTTTTAATTTTTTGGTTCAATGTTGTTGAAGAATAAGGATTATTATTCATTGAAATTTTGTGTCATCACGTCAAAACCAAAGTAAGTTTAAAATGTAGATGTAGATTTTTTTTAATTTAATTAATTTTTTTAAAATTTAAAATTAGTATGAACAAACTTAGCAGATTTGCAACTGGAAACGTAATCGATAAAACAAGAAAATAAAATTGGAGATTATGAATCGTCAACGACGATAATTATTGGCGGTCATTTATCTTCTATACATATAAAAATCAATGTATTTATGTATTTATGTATTTATGTATGTATGTATGTATGTATGTATGTATGTATGTCCTTTATGCATTCCTATACCATTCATCCGATCCTGATCAAATTTGGCACAGACAATCTATAGGACAATGGGAAAAAGATAGGCTATATGAAAACTCCCAAAAAAATCGTCCGGAAAAGATATTGAGGAAAACGTGCCAAAATCTTAAACGCAACATTTAAATCGGGTCGGCGGGAGCGAGAATTTCGTTAAAAATTTGACAATTTGACAATTCGACGTGACCTTTGAACGCTCGAACCTTCTCCGATTCGATGTATCGTACCGATTCGGAATCGTCTCGCCCTTCCCGACAAGTACGTACCAAAGAATCCCACTTTCGAGTTAAATTCAGACCACGAACGAGAAAAAGCGCAGGCGCGCGCACGCACTACGTACTAACAAACGTCGAAAGCCTTTTTCAAAGAGCGATTAAAAATACTCGGGGGCGTCTAAAAATCGCGAACTTCTTTGACGGGTCGTATAAAGGATCGAATTTTAATATGTGTACGCTCAGGACCTCGGAAAAAATCGTTTGCAAACGTTATTAATTAAAACGTGCAAAAATGTTCGTATTTACGTCGCGCGCGCCCGCACTACACACTAACGAACGTCGAAAGCCTTTTTTCAAAAATCTATGAAAAATACTCAGGTGTGTCCGAAAATCGCAATTTCTTTTGTAAAATCCTATAAAGGGTCGAATTTTAATATGTGCACCTCGGCAAAAGAATTTGAGAAGCATTCGGTGCGAGCTCGGAGCGCGAGTAGTACGAATATATTTATTCTACTTTAAAAAGCAATAACGAGTGTTGTAAATAAAATTTAAACCGATCTATTAATCGCCTCCAAAAAAAAGTGACTCGCCTGGCTCAGCGCGAGTAGTATGACGCAATTTTCTCAATAATTTTGAAAAGCAATTGCGAGTATTGTAAATAAAAATTGAGCCAATCGATTGATTATCACCGGCTTAGTTATAATCGATATATCTCGGGAACTGAGCCAATTAGGGACATGGGAATTGCACCAAACGAAAGATAATTTTTTGCGCAAAAAGAATTTTTCGCGCAAGCCGGGATCTAGCGGTCAAGGAGCCCCGAAGGGGCTCCGGAATCGCTAGTCTGTATATAAAAATTTCTAAATATAAAAATAAATTATTCTAATAAAAAAACAATCAAGTTTACACTCAAAATAACTCAAAAAAATAACAAAATCATACATAAGATTACACATTACGAAACGTGCAAGAGGTACATAAGAGTAAAAATTTTACTAGATTGCAGTCTCTGCACACCGTTCTCGAGTATTCCAAACAAATTGGTGTCTTACAGACGGCACAAAAATAGAAAGTTTTTCTTTTTTTTTGGGCAGGACATTTCTTACATGTTTTTTTGACGGATAATTTTTCTTCAGTTTGTTTCGCACCGCCTTCTTTCTGACCTATTTTGTAATTTAAAAAATAGTTACGTAGTAACAGACGTCACGTCACAGATCGCTATCAATTTTTAATCGCCCCTCGTAAATCAACCACTAATAATTTGACACGTACACTTTGGCAACTAGCTCAATACTGATTGCTAAAAAGGTACTAAAGCCCACTAACTAGCACATACACGATCGCAATCGGATGTTTCCCTGTATTTGAATTATGTAGGGGGTCCAATAGACCTCATATCTGTGGTTAAGGGTTTTAAATATTTAGGAACAATATTTGCAGAAAATGGTAAATTGGGAGAAGATCTGAATAACAGAATAGCGGCAGCGACGAAATTTTACTACGCCACTAATAAATGTTTGATAAGTAAGAAGGAAAAATCAAAAAGAAAAGTCGCGAGTTTTTAATGCAATGTGCAGGGTGGTCCAAATTTAATAGGAATAGTATCTCGCTTAATAGTCAAGATAGAGAAATGGTTAAATTACCAAAAATGTGCACTTTTTTAAGACAAACTCAGAACTCAAAACTCAGAAATATTTTATCACTTCCGATTTTTGAGTTATTAAAGAAAAACAGTTTTTTTGATATATTTATAAAGTGTTATATCTCCCTATTGTTTTAAATATCGAAAAAATGTATAAAGACTATTTTTAGATATTTTTATGTACATTTTGATATTACTAAAAAAAAAATTTACCCTCGCCGTTACAGAGTTATGATACAAACTCACCTTTTTAAATGGAAACTATAGTTAGCCATGACCTATTTAAATTGCTTATTTTTTCCTTTTCCAAATATTTAAGGGTTGATGTAATTATTTTTAATAATACTCAAGTTACAAAGGTTTGTTAATTTTTTTAACGATGAAAAACAAAAAGTAGGCTGTTAAAACAAAAGAAACACAAGAAAAACCGGAAATAATAGAATATAACCGAGAACTGTTATGAGTTTGTCTTAAAAAACTGCACATTTTTGGTAATTTAACCGTTTCTCTAGCTTGAGTATTAAGTGGACACCCATATAATCCCATCAAATTTGGACCACCCTGTACAAGGTGGTCCAAATTCGATGGGATTGCATGGGTATCTCAGGTTGTTGAGATAAACATCAAAAATTTTTGAACATAAGATAAACAGCAAAATACTACATTACTGCTGATTCCGACTATGTTGTTGTTATCTTATGCAGTGATGTGAGTCGTAATTTACGCCGTAAATTACCACATTAATTACCGTTATATATCCGTAATTTACCATTTTAAATTACCATAAATTACCAAATTGTTATTGCATTTAAATGTAATTCAAGGTTTTTTACAAAAAATAAAGAATATGGTTCTTAAACCAGTTCATTTTGCTGCAAATATACTTGGCCCTAAATAAATGGGTACAAACTTAAATAATAATGAATATGTTGAGTGGCGACGCGACAACCGTGTACACGGCTCCGTCACATCGTGTTAGTTAAAGCTAAGAAATCCAGTGAAAATAATAAAAAATAAATAATAAAAATTTAGAGAATCGAAGCAAATCTAATAATACATTTAAAAATAGTTGTGAAAGTGAAGGGGTTTTGAAATTAGTTTTTAAAAGACATATTTAACATCATTAATAATAAAACATTAAACGTACGTGTAAGTGTAAGGGAAACGCTGAGTGCGCGAAACGTAGGCAATTGACCCTAGTGCAGCGCGTCAACTATAAGTGAACGATCTAATAGTGAGTAGGTGAGTGATAAATGGACAAATTATTTGGAAAAAAGGACGATAGGAAAAGAGAGAGAGAAGACAAAAACAAAGAAGGAACAGAGGCATTTCGGAAAAGTAAATTAGTTATTAGGTCCCCGGATCAATCAAAGCAAAAGATAACAGCAACACTGCACATCTTTAATAATCAAGAGAGAGCAGTTATAAAACCGGACATTAATATGGAGGAGGTAAAAACTATGTTTGAGGCCATTAGGAAGGAGATGAGAGACGGTTTTAATGAGTGCAATGAAAAAATAAGGAAACTTACCGAAAAAATGATAGAGAGAGAAGAAAAATGGGAAGAGGAAAAACAGGGCATGCAAAAGAGAATTAAAAGATTAGAAGACAGACTGGAAGCACAAGAAAAAGAAAGGAAAAGAAACAACATAGTACTTAAAGGTATAAATATACAGCAAGAAAAACTTGAAGAAGGAGTGCAAGAATTCATTTGGAAGGAGATTGGAGTAAAAGTTGATGTGACTGAATCGTATAAAGTGGGAAAAATCCCGGGGCAACAAGTCATAATAGCTAAACTGGATAACGGAAGGCAAAAGCTAGAGGTAATGAAAAACAAAAGTAAAATGAAAGGGAAAAAAATGTACATAGACAATGACCTTACGGTCATGGAGCGGGAAATACAAGGAAAAATTATAGAAAAAGCAAAAGAGGCCAGTAAGCAGGGCCACAAGATAAGAATTGGATATAAAAAACTTTATGTCGACGACGAACTATATATATGGGACGGAGTGGAACAGAAATTGGCAAAAAGGGAAAACAAACACTCAGATTCAAAAAACTAACAAGCAAGTTTAAAGATGGGGTAATCTGGAATTCCCACTTGAGTACCCCAAACGGAAACATTGGGAATATAAATGACAATGAGCAACGGAAATGGACAGTAAATATAGGAACATGGAATACAAGAAGCATTCAAGGTAAAGAAGTAGAATTAGTAGAGGAATTTGACAATAGAAAATTAGTAATATTAGGATTAACGGAAACGAAGAAAAAAGGGAAAGAAATAGTAAAACTCGACAAAGGACATATATTAATACATAGTGGAGTAAAAGAAACGGAATTTGCTAAAGCTGGGGTAGCCTGCGTAGTAAGTAAAAAATGGAGTGAAAAAGTTAAAAAATGGAAAGGGATATCAGAAAGAGTATTGATGGTAGAACTACAAATTACAAATAAAGAATTGATAGGGGTGATAGTGGCATATGGACCGAATGAGAATGCGGCAGAAGAGGATAAAGATATATTTTATAGACAACTACAAGAAACAGTGGATGAAATACGAGGGAGAACAATCATAGTAGGAGATTTTAATGGAAGAGTGGGTAATGATGTCAAAAAGTATGGCACAGTGCTGGGAAGATATGGGGAAGACGTACTAAATAACAATGGAAGGAGATTAATAGAATTTTGCTTTGAAAACAATATGACAATAATAAACAGCAGATTCAAACACAAAAATATCCATAAATACACAAGAGAGGTAAAAAGTAGGGATGAAAAGTCAATAATAGATTATATTATTGTAGAGGACACAGAAAGGAGCAAAGTCATAAACGCTAGAGTATACCGAGGGGCAGAAATAGGCAGTGATCATTATCTACTTATGGCAACATTACAAATAGGACAAAATGATCCAGAACGAATAAAACAAGATGAAAAGAAAAATATAATAAAAATAAAAGCATATAAACTAAAAGAGAAGGATGTACAACAAAATTTTCGAGATTATATAAAAACTGAGAAGCAAAAGAGCGAAGGGGACGAACAAGGAAAGGATTTGGAGCATTTATGGACAGATTTCAAAAGAATTATTCTCAAGTCTGCCGAAAGGGCATGTGGGACAATGAAACAGGGTAATAGTAATAATAGGAAACAAACGGCCTGGTGGACCGAAGAAGTCAAAAGAGAAGTGAAGGAAAAGAAAAGACTATGGAAAAAATACCTGACAACAAGCAAACCAACAGATTACGAAAAATATAAACAACAAAGAGAAAAGGCGAAACGGACTGTGCTAGAAGCAAAAGCAAAGACTTGGGAGGACTTTGGGAAAAGAATGGAAGAACATTATGCGAGCAATCAAAAACTCTTCTACAAGGTATTAAAAAACCTAAAACAAGATAAAAACCATACATTAAAGCAAATAATGGATAAACAGGGAAAAATACTGACAACAGAAAAAGAAATTATCGAAAGATGGGGTAATTATTTTAAGGAGTTATTGGAAAGTGATAACACAATGAATGACGAGGAAGAAGAACAAGGACAGGAGGAATACGAAACAATTGAACAAGAATATGAACAAGAAATAACCGAAGATGAGTTGGATAGAGCGATTCATAAAATGAAAATTGGAAAAGCAGCAGGGCATGATGGCGTTTTACCTGAAATGATTAAGTACATGGGAGTAGAGGGTAAGAAAATGCTGTTAAGAATAGTAAATAAAGCTTGGCAGGAAAAAGATATTCCAAAGGACTGGGAGGTATCTGTTATATTACCGATATTCAAGACTGGCGACAGCAAAAATTGCGAAAACTATAGAGGCATATCTCTACTTAGTGTAGTAGAAAAATTATATGAAAGAATATTGGAGGAGAGATTAAGAAAACATTTCGAAAGTAATTTGGAAGAGGCGCAATGCGGATTTAGACCGGGTAGAAGCACGCAAGATCTAATTTTTACGCTAAGACAGTTAAGTGAAAAATCAATGGAACATTCAAAGATGGTGTATTTGTGCTTTATCGATCTTTCTAAAGCCTTCGATAGAGTGCCAAGGGAAAAGATCTGGAAGATATTGAAACAAAGTAGAGTTCGAGAAGGATTATTAAACGCCATCAAGAGTTTATATAAGAGCAGTAGAAATTATGTGCGAACCCACAACAGCAGTTCCCAGGAATTTATAACAACAGTGGGAGTAAGACAAGGAGGCACATTAAGTCCTCTGCTCTTTATAATTCTTATGGATAAAATTATTAAAGAATGTAAGCAAAACACAAAGAAAGCCCACTGGGGTTGGAATAAACTAAAACCAATATCCTTAACAGAATTAGCCTTTGCAGATGATGTGGTGTTATAAGCTAAAAGCGAAAAGGACTTGCAATTTAATCTAGGCGTATGGGCAGATACATTAAGCAGATATAATATGAATATTAATATAACAAAGACAAAGGTTATGGTTATAGCGAAAAATCATGAACCAGCTACAATAATGCTAGACCAAAAAAAGATAGAACAGGTAGCAAGTTTTAAATATTTAGGAACAATAATTGCAGAAAACGGTAAATTGGAGGAAGATCTGAATAACAGAATAGCGGCAGCGACGAAATTTTACTACGCCACAAATAAATGTCTGATAAGTAAGAAGGAAATATCAAAAGAGACGAAGACGCGAGTTTTTAATGCAGTGTACGTACCCATACTCACGTACAGTTCAGAAACTTGGACACTAACTCAAAAACAAAAACAAAGAATACAGGTACAGGAAATGAGATTTTTGAGAAGAATAGAGGGATGTAGACTGATCGATAAAATCAGTAACGAAAAAATCCGAAATAAACTTGGAGTAATAGATATTAAGAAAAAGATGGAGACGAATCAATTACGATGGCTGGGGCATTTACTACGCATGCCAGAAAGTAGATACGCGAAAATAGGATGGAAAATGCAGATAGAGGGGAAAAGAACTAGAGGAAGGCCAAGAATAAAATGGGAAAAAGAAGTGAGGAAGAGACTAGAAGGAAAAGGAGTCAGCTGGAAAGATGTGCCACAATTAGCCAACGATAGGAAGGAGTGGAGAAAGATAATACAGTAACAGAAAAGCAACCTCGACACCGAAAGGTACAAGAGGAAACGATTAAGAAAAAGAAGATGTTGATGCACTTACTTATATTAACAAGCTATCGTTACAATTAGGGGAAGTCATATTGGTCAAGTAATGGCTGAGGTGGCTTTGTACAAAGCTAAGGAAGAACTTTTTGCAAAGAATTTTTTATAGACCGCGTTAAGTTCTATTTTGTGGTGGAAGTCGCTTTGCTCAACTACAAGTTTAGGCAAAGTAGCTACAGAAATACTGAATTGTCCTGCTACAACGTGTGCCACTGAAAGATCTTTTTCTGCTTTTGGCAATATTCATAACAAAAAAAGAAACACACTAACAAATGAAATAGCCGCAAAATTATTATTTGTTCATTATAATTTAAACCTAAGTGAACCCAAAACTTTATATCAACATGAGGAAGAACCTTGCACTTTTCAGGAATCAAATTTCTTAGCCTTAAAAGAGTTAATATCAGTAAGTAAATTAAAATGGTAATTAAAAATGGTAAATTACCACCGTAATTTACCTAAATTTTAAATTACGGTAATTTTACATCACTGATCTTCACTGATGTTCAAATATTTACAATATTTTTCTCAACAACAAATTAAAAAACCTTGGTAACTTGTACCACATGAGTTTTATTACATTTTCTGCCTTGTTTTTTTTTTGTTTTCACAGCCTACTATGATTTTCTTAGAAAAAAATCTAAAAAACCTTCATAACTTGCATATTATTAAAAATAAATACATCGACCCTTATGTATTTGGAATAAGAAAAAAATAAGGAATTTAAATAGGTCATAGCCCATTTAAAAAAAGGTAAGTTTGTGTCATAACTTTTTAACAGCGAGCGTAATTTTTTTGTTTTTAGAATAATCCAATTAAGCATAAAAATATCTAAAAATAATCTTCATAAATATTTTCGATATTTAAAACAATAACCGAGATATGACACATTATTATTATTTGGCAAAAAAACACTTTTTATTTAATAACTCGAAAACCGGAAATGATAGAATATTTTTGAGTTTGTCTCAAAAAACTGCACATTTTTGGTAATTTAACCGTTTCTCTATCTTAAATATTAACCGAGATACCCATGCAATCCAATCGAATTTGGACCACCCTGTACGTACTCATTCTCTCGTACAGTTCAGAAACTTTGACAGACCGGGATCCTGGTCCATTTTAAGCTATTTTATATTTCCCGGGAAATGCTTTTAGTCCCGGGAATTCCCGGGATTTTAAAAAAGTGTTGTTTTCGTTTATTTTGTGCTAAGATCTTTGTAATACTATCATAACTTATCAAAATTTTATGCTTAAAATGTCTTTACTAACAGTAAATTATGGAAAAACTTCAAAATAATTTTTCTCTTTTAGTATGGCGCAAAGAAGCCCGGTCTCCATTACAAATATAATATCTTCAAAATACTTTTACAGTTTTATTTTTGTGTACCCTGATAACTCAAAGCGAAATAGCTTATAAATGAAATTTTATTGATAATAACGATGTTTCTTTGCTGCTAAATATGCTCTCTAGACAAATTAGAAAAATAGAGGGATGTAGACTGATCGATAACATAAAAAAATTGAAATAACCTAGGAGAACAGATATTAAGAAAAAGATGGAGACGAATCAATTAAGATGGCTTGGACATTTACTAAGCATGACAGAAAGAAGATACGCGAAAATAGGATGGAAAATGAAGATGGAGGGAAAAAGAAATAGAGGAAGACCAAGAATAAAATGGGAAATAAAAGTTAGGCAGAGACTAGAAGAAAAACGAGTCATCTGGAGAGATGTGCCACAATTAGCTAACGATAGGCAGGAGTGGAGAAACATAACACAGAAATAGAAAAGTATACTTCGACACCGAAAAGTACAAGAGGAACCGATTAAGAAGAAGAAGACAATACAGTTTATAAGCACCAATTAAATTTAATTATCCTTGCTTTTATTGTAGAAAATTTGCTGAATATAACAATCGTATTTAAATCAATAACCACTTGTTTTTATATTCTAATTATGCTTAAATTAGGCAGTCCTGTATTCTTCTTGTACGCGTAGGAACTTCGTTCTCAATATTTCTTTATGCAAACCCACAAATTTCATAAACCAAAAGAAATTAAATTACACACCACGCGCAAATATTGTTTATGAACATATCATCCACCAAAAAACACGTCTGCTCTACAATAAACACAACCCACAACATACAATAAAAGCCAAGTTTTTCTATATATCTAAATAGTTGGAATGTATTTTATTATTCTTCTATAAATAGGCTGTTATAAATTAAACTTTTCTTGAAATAATGTGTAATATATTTGCGAGGAAAAAGTTTCTGTTATAATTAAAAGAATTCCAACTGGAAACACAAATAACTCAGAAGTCGCGCATGCCGGGCTAAAAGCAAATGAAACTTTTGATGAAAAGAATATGGCACAAAAAGTAAACGAAAAAAAATGTTTGACGCAATATTTTTCCATCCAATTACAGACCCACCTTTAAATTCCTCACGCAAGATAATTTGCGTTAGTTTCCTCATGTTATCTTGTATAATTTCTATAGAAACTTGCAGATCTTCGATAAGAAAATTGAACTGGACAACGCAACGAATTTGAAATGTGTTTGTTGTGGATTTGAAACATCCGTGCGCTTAATACACACATTTATAGACGCGTCATTTACATAAAACAATCGATTGAGGTCCATATTTCCTAAACGAAATTGCATGGACGTGTGACGAAGGGATATAGACCGAGTGACCACTGGAGTAACGGAAATAACAACGAGGAAAAGTAGCGGACGGAACTCGCTAGCGTTTAGCGCTACGGTAAAAGCGAACGAATACGTACGTTCATACTTCAGCGGCGATACGAAAAACGTTTTAATATTTTTTTTACGCTTTTGTAATCCCGTCTTTTAACGAAACGCAGTGTACACTTTTAACCAAAATAGCTGTTGTTGTCCGGAGCCGAGCTTGGGGCACGCGATGGGGATTTGTTTCCTTTGTGAATTGTAGAAAGCGGATTCAGGCACAAACAGACTCAGGATAACTTTAAGCTTTAGGAAGCGTCTATTCATATATTCAAAAACAAACTTATTACGGAAGTAATGCGTTATTTTGAAATGGGCGCATGGAAAAACGAACGCCACAAATTATGTAACTTTGTTAGATCGAACAACAACTTATAGTTTGTCACAGCAATAAACCAAACACTTAAAACGATGCATCGTTGCCCAAAACACTTTACCGCAAAAAATTCGATCAACAAAGTTTAATGACAAGCAAACATTTCTTTCCAAAAATAGACTAAAAACACTTTGAAGTAAGGATGAACCGATAAATCGCTAGATAAGCGGTAATCGGCCCAGTGGCGGATCTGGAAGCCCACTAAGAATGGGATGGTTCACTAAAATGAACAATGCAGAAAATCATAACGTTTTTTTTTATTTATGGAAGCAACAAAAACATAAACACACAGTTAATAGCTGTATTAGACTATACAATTTCTTGTTCAAAAAATTTTATACTAGATTGTAAAGCTGTTGCCAAGTTACAACACGTCTTATGTCGTAAACTGACACTTCGCGTATGTCAATTTACGACATTGTAACTTGGCAACAGCTGTACAATCTAGTATAAAATTTCTTGAACAAGAAATTGTACAAGAAATTGTGTAATGTAATACAGCCTTAAGATACGGAACACCTAGTGTTTTATTTAAAAAAAAAAAAATAAAAAAAAAAAAAAAAAAAAAGATACGGAAATAAAAAAATATTCTCAGGTATCTACTAGAAAAACAAAATCACATTTAAAAAAAAACAGTAAAATTGTGCATCATACAGTACTGGGTGGTCCAAATTCGATAGGATTACATGGGTATCTCGCTTAATAGTCAAGGTCGAGAAACAATTAAAATACCAAAAATGTACAGTTTTTTGGGACAAACCATTTTCAAAAATATTCTACATTTCCGGTTTTTGACTTATTTAAGAAAAACTTTTTGATATATTTATAATATTATATAATGTCATATCTCCCTTATTGTGCTAAATAATTATCAAAAAAAGTTTATAAAGATTATTTTTAGATATTTTTATGTAAATTTTGATAGTAATTCAAAATTTTTTACGCTCGCCATTAAAAAGTTATAACAAACACTCAAATTTTAAAATGGACGCTATAGTTGGCTATGGCCTATTTAAATTCCTTATTCTTTTCCGTTTCCAAATATACAAGCATTATTGTATTTATTTTCAACTAGCGATTCCGGAGCCCCTCCTTCACCGCTAGATCCCGGCTTGTGCGTAGAATTCTCTTTGCGCGTGAAATTCTTTTTGCGCAAAAAATTATCTTTCGTTTGGTGCAATTCCCATGTCCCTAATTGGCTCAGTTCCCTAGATATATCGATTATAACTAAGCCGGAGATGATCAATCGATTGGCTCAAATTATTCTTTACAATACTCGCAATTGCTTTTCAAAATTGAGAAAATTGCGTCATACTACTCGCGCTGAGCCAGGCGGGTCACTTTTTTTGGAGGCGATTAATCGATCGGTTCAAATTTTATTTACAACACTCGTTATTGCTTTTAAAATTAGAATAAATATATTCGTACTACTCGCGCTCCGCGCTTGCAACTAATGCTTCTCTAAATTCGAATAAATTGGCCACCGAACTATTCGCGCTTTGCGCTTGCACAATGGGTTCGCGTGGAATTCTCTTTGGTGCATTATATCCATTCCGTGCTTGTCGGGGAGAGCGAGACGTTTCCGAATCGGTACGACACATGTGCGAAACGGTCGAATCGGAGAAGGTTCGAGCGTTTAAACATTACGTCAAATTGTCAACTTGTCAAATTTTGACGAAATTCTCGCTCCCGACGACCCGATTTAAATGTTGCGTATAAGATTTTGGCACGTTTTCCTCGATATCTTTTCCGGACGATTTTTTTGGAAATTCTTATATAGCCTATCTTTTTCCCATGGTCCTATAGATTGTCTGTGCCAAATTTGGTCAGGATCGGATGAATGGTATAGGAATGCATAAAGGACATACATACATACATTCATTTTTATATATATAGATAATACGCAAGTTACAAAGGTTTTTTAATTTTTTTAAAGATGAGAAACAAAAAGTAGGTTATGAAAAAAAACAAAAACCAAGAAAAACAGGAAACGATAGAATATAATTTGATAACTGTTCTGAGTCTGTCTCAAAAAGCTGCACATTTTTGGTACTTTAACCGTTTCTCTATCTTGACTATTAACCCGCGATCACACGCGTACCTGTCTTTTTGACCGGGTTTATAAATATTTTAATAGAACTTCTACATTAAAGGGGTGAGGGTGCTAAGTCTTTAGCAGTGTGTCATGCACAGTCTGTAGAGTGTGTAGATGTTTTTTTAGGAAGTTACGTGTTGCCGTTTGAAAGTTGTAGGTGTCTTACTAACACCCGGTCAATTACGCCGGGACGCGTGTATAGACATCCACTCAATGCAGAGAGAGATGCAATAGATTTATTTGCCGCGAACATGCACTACAGTACTGCATTAATTGTCCTAATTTAACCAATGTGCCAGGTACTTCCACTTAAAAATGTGTAAGAACTAACTTTTTTAAATAAAACATTACTTTTCTTTGTAATTTGCATTTTTATTTGGCATTAATTCACATTAAAGGCCGATCCACACTTGCGGTCAAGATGTGGTCAGATCAAGTCAAGTCAAGATCCAGGATTCTACCAAGCCATTCGCACTTAACAGTCAGAGACAGTCAGGTCTAGTCGAAGTTAGGGTTGCCATAATATTTCTTTTAAAGAGAACATGTCCTCCTTTTTCTCCCGATCTTTTTGATTACTCTCTTTTTGTATTCTAATCTTTTTTGTCCTATTTTTTCCTTAGTTACTCTTTTCAATTTAAAAAAAATATTATAGGACAGCCGTTTATAGTCCAAAGCAATAAACTCCACTTTTTGATTTTTCTATACACCACACATCACACACCAAACATCGCCTTTTTTTGTTCTCTTCATTTTTGGAAAAAGTTCTCAATTTGTTATCTTTTTTTTTATTCTCTTTTTTTACACTTTCAACTTCTGGCAACCCTCCGACTCGAAGTCCCTTTGATCAGTTTAGTTCACTCGAGGAAGCGACAATTTTGTTCTCCAAGCGTGCTTTAATTAAAATCGCATGAATTTTGGATGAGGAGGATAATGGTATCGAAAGCATAAAAACCACGGTTCTGGCTGCAGAACTGCCAAAAAGGAAAATCTTTTACTTTATACCACCAATTAGTCGATGATGATTTAAAGTTTTATAAATATTTTCGAATGTTTTGAATCACGGACTCACTATCAGATGTTCGTCATACACGTTTCGGACGTTCTCACTAGCCAGTCAGGTCAAAGCACGTCAGGGTAGTCACGGTCTTGATCGCTAGCGGACCGATCCAACGGTCAACAGATCGTGCCTTGACTTGATCGGACCGCGTACTCCGAACGCTCTCATTGGATTATGTTTAAGCGATGTTGATCGGTGCCTTGACTTGACGTGATCTGACCACATTTGACCGCTAGTGTGGATTGGCCTTAATCCATACCCGGTCAATTTGACCGTGGCGCGTGCTTCCGTGTAAAATTTTTCGCGCGTGCTCTCACGGGTTAAGCGAGATACCCATGTAATCTCATCGAATTTGGACCACCCTGTACAGTACAGGGTGGCCTATTTTTGATGCCCGTACAGGGTATCTCGGTTATTATCAGATATAGAAAAAAAACTAAGTACGTAGTATCGATTTATTTTTTCAAGACTAATTCATTGTCGTAAACACATTTTTGATATCTTTTTTAATTTTCTAACTATAGCCAAAAACCGATTTCTGTCAATTTTCAAAAATGTTAATTATCTCGCTTAAACGAAAAGATAGAGAAAAACATTAACGACACTTTTGGAATGGTTTTTTGTCCTTAATAAGATAGCGATGTTCAATAGTTTTTTACTCATATCAATACCGATATATTACACCGAACTATGTCATTTTATATGGCAACCATAAGCAAATTATATATTTTTGAAAAGCGCAAAAAATAAGCTTTCGATTCACGTCAAAGCCAACTATGGTTGCCATTTAAAATAAGAAAGTTAGGTGTACTATAACTGTATTGATATGAGTAAAAAACAATTGAACATCGCTATCTTATTAAGGACCAAAAACCATGCCAAAAATGTCTTAAAGTTTTTCTCTATCTTTTCGTTTAAGCGAGATATTTAACATTTTAACATTTAGTATTTATCCATTTAAAAAAAGTATGTATACACTGCTGTTTAATCTGCAGTGTAAAACATAACACATTATCATTATCATAACATATTCGTTATTAATATAGCAACAGCACTGAAGAAAAAAACGTTTGATGAGACATTACTTTCTTGTTATAAATGTGAAATTTATTTATTTATTTAATGGCACCGATGAAAGAATAGGATTGTAGCTCAAAAAACTGATTAAGGGTGCTTTTCTAAAGAATTTCATACTTTATAGAAACCCTTTAAAATTATGACGATGTACATAATATTATGAATAGTGCCGATGCTATGGCATTTTTAAATAGAAAAGATTATTTCTGGGAATATTTTTTTCACACCCTGTTCTTTATTTTCAGCTTTTCCGCAAAATCGGTTGGACTTTCCGAAAACTTTCACTTAACCAAAGTTGTAGCCCATTCAATTTGCTATCCGGACCGAGTCATCCGTTTTTTAAAACAACCTTTCGGTTTAAAGTTTCAGCGGTTGCAAAGTTTAAGAAACAATTAAAGTTTTTTTATGCTAACTGCTTTATAACCTTTTAACCATTGCCTGTAGACAAAAAATAATTAAAACCAATTTTGTAGACAATTTTATGCTTTATTAAAAACTTTAAAACTTTAAAAGTATTTTACGACAAAATTAATGTTTTCGAGGACAGCGCCTTTTAAATGAAGAAGTGTAAAAAAGTCAAGTAAGGGTTGATATCTGCTTAGCATTTGATTTTACGAAAAAGTTATTTTCTTAGAAAAAGGTCCCCTATGACCATTTACAATATTTGCACAAATAACGGGGACACCCTGTATATTTGTCAAACATGTAGTGTTGAAGAATGTTATTCAGATTAATTAAGACAATTTTACAACTGCGATCTAGGTTTGTGTGTTGAACTATCATTTTTTTTTTTAACTTAAACTCATGATTAATTAAAATTGCGTTAATATTCTAATTAAATAAATTAATTTTGATATAGAATTTTTTATATAAGCCAAAGAATGGTACAAAAATTAATATTAAATATATTTCGTTTACAGGTTATAATTTTATTTATGTCAATGTCAGTGTGATGGTGTCGCTATGGAAATGAAATGATTAATTAAACCTTTATACAAAATAATTGCCATTTGGTTCGTTTACATTAACGTTCGTTCTATAATATGATTTTAATTTCGTAGAAAAAATAGCTTTTACGACTCGAGATGATATCAGTTATATTTTCGTTCGTAAGATTTTCTTTCTCACTCGCGCTTTGTGGCTCCTCGTGAACAAATCTCACCTTACAAAAAAAACTGGACTTTCATCGCTTGTTGTAAAATATACTATTATGTTATAGTCCAATATAATTTGTTTTTAAGGAAACTTCATCGCAAGTTGTATTTGTAAGACATAAAAGATCATTTTAAATTAAAAAATAAACCAATAATATTATACAACACAAAACTTATTTGTTTTTAAAACTGCTATGGACAACGTACGCCACGCAATACAACACAAAACTTATCTGTTTTTAAAACTGCTATGGACAAAGTACGCCACGCGCCCAGTCGTGAAAAAAATAAGGGGCGCGCTCGCTCGAGGGTTAAGCATTCTAGATTCCTATTTACAGAAGTTTTTTTTTTCATGTTAATACTTTAATTTATAAAAACACTAATAAGTCATTGGCAAACAAATTTTCTTTTTGGAAAGAGGGAAAAACGCTGCATCATTTTAAATGTCGTAACAGTTTAAGGCAAATATTTTTTGGGTTACTTTTTATACAATTGTTAGAGCAACTATTAAATTTTTATTTCACAAAAATAATTTTTTTTTTTTAAATTTAGTCCAATTGTAAAACTGAAGCTTCCTCAATAAGTGACTTAAATTTGACTACGGAGTAATATAAATCAACGTTCATTTGCAGCTTAGCGTTTATGTTCGAAGGCGATATTGCAATCATAAATCCGGAAAGTAATGGCCGGCAGTCAATTGAGTTATTAAAACTTTATGATGTCAATATTAAATCTGATAAACGCTTCCGCTTCTCAAGTTTAAAAATTTGCAGCTTTGGCAATGGCTTAAAGTAGCAAATAATGCATTAAATAGTTGGCCGCTGAAATTAATTTCCAGGTCGTAAACCTAGGGATTAATCACAAATAAGGCCGGATCCTGAAATTTGCTCGTGAAACTAGCACGGATTCATCAAGATTCAACCAGATGGGCTGTAAAAATATTCAATTTGGTATAATATGCTCATGATATAAATGACAATCTTTAAAGCGCATTAAAAAACAGATTGTCCAAGGTTGATGGGGAGGTCAACTTGCGCAAAAAAAGCTTTAGCAATTTAAATACAAACAATAATTTTGTGAAAAATTAAGCTAGAAAAAAAAAGAGAAACAAATTCCGTCAAATTGGGATAGAGTTACTTAATTTTGTACTGCACTCAAATCTAAAAGCCCTCTTACTTACGAAGAAATGCAGAAAAGGCAAAAAAAAGTTATTTTGCCTCATTAATATTATACAATATTATAGGTTCTTTTTTGTGGCTATTCGTTAAGCTGTTTTGATTTTGTGTCTATTCTGAACCCAAACAACTGCAATGGTATTTTTTAAAGCGTCATTACAAATTTTTGCATAAAATACATATCACTTCAAGTGTAGCAAAAAAATTATACAGGGTGTTTTTTAAGTATTGCAAACAAAATCTGGAGGTGATTCCTTATCAAAAATTAGGGAGGGTCTTTTTTCTTTAGACGTCTCCTTTCGGAGTTACACCCCCCTAAAAGTTCTGATAAAAAAACCAGCAGGGGTCGCACTTTTCAGCCTGTAAAGGTGGGTGATGACTGGAAATATTACTATCGGAAACCTTTTAATAAGTATAAAACATCTACTAAATATTATTCTCCTACGTTAATCTACATTTGAGAAACAAAATAAAAACCTAATTTTACCGCTTCCCTTTAGGTGGGTGTAACTCCGAAAGGAGACGTTTAAGGAAAAAAATTGTATAAAAGACCCTCCTTAATTCTCGATAAGCAATCACCTCCCGATGTTTTTGCAATACTTAAGAAACAGTCTGTGTAAAAGAATTTTGAAGAAGAGGTTAAGGCAAAATTTTGAAAAAGTTTTGGAAAAGGCACAGTGCAGCTTTATCTAGGATGTGATTTTACGTTAAGACAGTTAAGTGAAATAACAACGGAACATTTAAAGACGCTGTTTTTGTGTCTTTGTATGTTTGACAAAATAAGCAAGATTCCCATGTTAAGCCTTAACTTTGGATCACCCTGTATTTTGCTGGTTAAAGTTCTAAAGAGAATGACTTATTTAATCCGTTGTATTAACGCGAGAAACCTGATTTGATAAAGTTGTGTAAATACTACAAGATGTTACTTTACTTGAACGCAAACACTGTTCTTAAAATTAGTTGTCTACCTTAATTAGCTATTCAAATAAATCTGATATTTAATTATACATGCAAAATGCTACACAGGCAGAAAAATTCGGCGTAAGGGTTCGCAGCTTCAAAAAGCCAGAGCGTAGAAGAAATTTTTAATTCTGTATGTGGAAAAATGCTAATGAATCCTCGAAAGAGCTTGTAAATTACGGTGACCCCTAAAACGAAAATTATTCCGCAAATGTGCTTGGCATGAAACAGTTGTGAAAGTGTCTTTTGTACATATTCAGATACTGTTAAAAGCTTTCAAAATCAATACCAACTGTTTCGAGAAATAATAGACTGCTTTTAACTTGGGTTTCTTAATAAGTAATTTATATTAAACAATGTACTTATAATGTACAATACTACTTTATTCAAATTCGGGATTAGTGCAGAAAATATAAATTCACAGAATAATGCTTGAACATAACAGAACAATCAATTAGTGCAGTTATAGGTTATAGTCTATCTATGAAACTAAATTTTCCTCATTAAACTACAAAACCCTCCTAATGTGAACCCTGTGACGGTTGTTATAGAGACCTTGAACGACAATTATTCGCTTTTAATTCGTTAAAATTACAATTTTAAAGAGACTTTTTCAAAGAAAACGAAACATTTTTGAACCAAAAAAATTTGTTTTACATTGTACTGGGTGGACCAAATTCGAATGTTTTATAGCGAAAATCTGATTTCAATCTCTTGGGCTATTTTTTTGAGAAAATAACGCCTGTCGAATTAGATTTTTTATATCGGATTCCGTTTTGGACTACAGTCGAAATATGAAATTTCATCATTTTTGAAAATTTGCTATAACTTCATTATTTTTTAAATTAGAACAAATTGTTAAAAGGTTTTCTATACAAATTTATATGTTTAATATTTTTTTAGCCATCTTGACTTTCGAGATATGGAGTAAACTTACATTTGTTTAAGGAAAATCCTAGTTGGCCATGACTTTATGTGAAAGAGTATCATCAAAGTTTGCCATAATTGCGTTAACAAGTGTTGTTTGCAAATATTAAACAACTAAACGTCATTACCAAGTAAATTTTACAGCAGCCGCTACGTTTTTATCACTTACAAAGTAATATTCGAATATAATAAATTTTTTAAAGAGGTAAAATTTAGCCATGTTCACAATACCACAATAAACAGTTATGAAATACAAAAGAATAGACGGATTTGCTTTAAAGTTGATAAATTTACTTCGAAATGACGTTTAGATGTTTAATAATTGCAAACATCACTTGTTTACGAAATCATGGCAAACTTTGATCATCGAATTTTTACAAAATTGGCCGTATTTCGATTATTTTTTGCAAGAAATATATAAAACTTTATATTTTTGAAGAGCTAAAAAAATACTCTGTCAAATAAAGTCATAGGCAACTAGGGTTTTCATTTAAAAAAATGTTAGTTTACTCCATATCTCGAAAATCAAGGTGGCTAACAAAATTTATTTCTGTTTTTAAATTAAGCATAAGAATCTGTATAAAAAACCTTTATAACATTTTGTTATAATTTAAAAAATAAAGAAGTTATAGTAAATTTTCAGAAATGATGAAATTTCATTTTTCGTCTGTAGTGCCAAAATGGAATCGGATAGAAAAAATTTGATTGCACAGGCGTTATTTTCTCGAAAAATAGCCCAAGAGACCAAAATCAGATTTTCGCTATCTATTGCGGTAACCGAGATACCCTGTAAAATATTTGAATTTGGTCCACTCTGTATAGAAGAACTTAAAAAGGCTGCAAGTGCAAAAACAGTAGGTCAGATGCAATAATTTTTGCCAACTAAAATCCTATTGATCTATAAAACGCGTTAAGACAATACAAAGCTGCATTTTTACGACCTGGTGAAAATAATCAAACTTTACCAAATATATATTTTATCTCTAAATATATTCCTTATCTCTACCTAAACATTTTTCTCAATACAAAACTTTTCCGTTACTTTTAAACCGTTCAAAAACGTAATCAAAGTGTTTACCTTTTCCCCATACTCTCCTTCGACTGCGACAGTAGATACATATTTCCATCCCAGCTCATGTATTATTTCCACGATCGCTTGTGCTTGAAAATTGTCGGGCGGAACAACCCTACTGAAGTACTCAAATCGCGATTTATCTGATAATTCCGTGCTCGTGGAGGCGTAACTCACTTGGGGAATCTGAAACATTCAATAAACAGCCCTTATTAATATCCTCTTAAGCAAAATATGAAACCACAAATAGCTAGTAGTAGTTAGTCAAGTCACAGGATTGTTTAGTACGAAAAAGGATAAAAATGCCACATGCAAGAGGCTGGGAATCTACACAAAAGCGTTTCCACAACTTTTGCAAACCAAGAGGAGCCCGCTTGGTCCACTTTGACCAACAAAAATTCACAGTTTATTCTCCTTACAAGGTGAAGATATTTTCTAAATTTAAATATTAGATACATTTTTTAACAGACTATAACTGCAGGTACCATATCTAACAACAAGTCCCTGTTAAACGCTTCCTGTAAAATCGCATATCTATGTCCATTATTTATAATAAAATTCACAAATGAAAAAGCACTCGCTATGTAGAAGTTCATAAATACTCTTGTACTAAAGATAGTTAAACATAATTAACTTCATAGAACCTTTTAAATTAACTAAGATCTACGTTTTCTGCTAGTTTCAGTCTTCCAGAGCCAACTTAGAGAAATAATTTAACAAGTTTTGTTAATACAGATGTATAACTGGCGCAAGAACGTAATTATATTCAAGCGCAAACGGATAACTAAAGAACAGATGGACTGATCTATTGAACTAACTCTGGGCGTTATTTTGCAATGAACATTTCGTGGAAGTTGTGTGCTTTCATCACTATCAGCTTCAAAGTTATAGCTCGCTCGATGGGTTTCTTAATGTCTAAGCGTATATTAGTCAGTTGTGTTGTCCAAAACAAGCATGAAGCAAATTACATGAAGGGTGCCCTACTCAAAACAGTATACCTAAGTTTAATAAGGGTTGTTTGTGATCATTAAATACTTTAACCAATATCTAATAAATATTTTAAGTGATTTTATTTCGCGCGCATTAACATGCAACTTTTAAATAATATTAATAATAATGGTATTTATTTAACGTATGGCTCATTATTTTCCAAATATATGTATAACAAACACATATTGGTCTATAACATTAAAACTGTTCCTTTATAAAACGACTGAGCTTATGTTAAAACCTTACAATATTCGTTTCATTTATAACCTCGCTTGATAGATCGTTATAAACTTTTAATCCTTTATAAAACCTAAAACAGAAGCTAATTTTGAGTGACATTTCGTTTTTTGAACGCAATTTAAAATCTTTACAGTTTCTAGTTGTATATTTGTGAATCTAACCAGGAAAGATCACAATCTGTTGTCGCTAAAATCTGATCAAGGCTGTGTTTATTGCATCAAGGACATCAAAAATAAATGTTTTTCATAGTTATATATATTGATGTTGTACATAGAAAAAATGGGAAAAAAACGAATTCATTGAATAAGAATGGACCTTTTTGCGATCGCGTTGGCTGTGAAACCATCAGGGATAATAACGAAATTCCTTTATTGACCAATGCGAGGATCTTTAGCTTGTAAAATGGTGGAAAGTTTTTGAAAAAATTCTAAATGGTTCCGGAGAAAAACGCGGAAAACTAGAGTATTGTAAAAGCGGTTTGGTCAGTTACAAAAAAAACTTCATAGAGAAAGTTTGTTTAGTATTCAAAAATACGACCAAAGGTGAAATTTGTCATTAAAATTTCAATTTTTATTTTTATAGTAATTTTAACATTAAAAAGTCTGCAGAAATGAAAAAGTTTTTTATTATTGGTTTCTCAAATAGTTTTATTTTTGAGAAAAGTTGGTGCATGATCTAAAACTGATTTTAAGTTAAAAAAAAAAACTTCTATATAAATTCTTTAACACTATTTTAAAATATTCGGAAAGAGTAAAGTGCCTTTATTTTATAAACTTTTATGGAGCTTTTTTAAACTTAAAATTAAATATAGACCATGCTCCAACGTTTCTTAAGAATAAAGATTAATCGATAATAAAAAAGTTATCTATTAGTTGCAAACTTTTTGAATGTTGACACTACTTTAAAATTCGAAAATGAAATTATAACGTCAAATTTCGTATTGTCATATTTTTGATTTCTAAACTATTTTTCCTATGAATTTTTTGTAAGTTTTAAAATAAGGGCACTTTACTTTTGTGAATATTTTTAAAATACTCAAAATCTAGTGTCAAATTTTTTTTTTCCATCTTAAAATTAACTTTAGGTCATGCATCAGCTTTTATAAAAAATAAAATTTTCTGAGAAATCGATAATAAACACTTTTCCAATTGTTGTAGACTATTTGAATAAGGCTGTAGATCTTTTGGTCCTAAAATTAATTAATATTGTGAAAATTTACAAAGTAAATCTACCGGAATGCGTCTGTAACAAAAAAAATCCTGTAAACTTTATTTCTCCCTGACCTGAAGAAGTCAATAGGCAATATTGCCGGCGGTTGTTTTAGCGGGTGGAAGTAAAACGTGCATTAGATTTATATGTGAGGTGTGACGTTGAATCGTGAAAATAAATAAAGTTTGATTTAAATCATGATTTTAATTTTTAAAAATCAGATGATTTAAACGATGATTTAAATTGTGATTTAAATTAGGCCAACCCTGGTTATAACAGATATACCACAATTTCTCAAATCATGGCGCTTTTACAGGCTCCTCGTATTTTACGTTTTTCTCTGGAACCGTTTAAGATATCTTTAAAAACGGTGCACCATTTTACTTGAAAAGGATGCGCGCATTGGTAAACAAAAATATTTCGATATTATCCTTGATGGTTTCACGGCCGACCCGATCGCAAAAATTCTCCTTTATGATTAAATTTTTCAGCTTTTTTCTCGTTTTATCTCTTTAAATCATCAATAGCACCAATAGCTCTGCGAAACATTAATTTTTGATGTTCTTGAAGCAAAAAACACAGCCTTAATCAGATTTTAGCGGCAGCATATCGTGACCCTTTCTTGTAAGAATTTTGGGTAATATATTTCAACAAAAATTTGGAAGCAGGTTAGTTATAGTTATAATTTTGCATGTAAAATAATCGTCTTAAAAACTACCTTTTGTTTGATACTAATCCACTGTTAAATATCTAGCATTACAATAATTTTGGTGTACCTGTAATAATGTAAAATAATTCCCATAGCCCTTTTTGCTGTTTTCAAAGTCGGCTTATATCGTTAGTCTTCGCCAAAAATAGTACAGAAAGCAATATTTTATTGTGTTCAATAAATAATTTTTGTCTACTAGTATTTTAATTTAATTGCTGACCAGACCTTACTTTTAAAACGAGCCTTATATATACTAAATTACCTAGCAAAACACTTTTTCTTGCCGTTTTTACGTAAAACTCTGGTGACATAATCGTCTAAGTTTAATTCCCGTATAAGTTAAAAAATAGTAACCCTTCAGACCATTGTATGCGCTCACTCATGAATTTACGATAAGGATTATTTTTGTACTAGAGCCAGTTTTAAACGCTCGTTCGTTAAAAACATTACACGTTAAAAAAGAAGTTAAAACTTTGTGATAGCTCGGGTTTCTTAATTTTTAGAGCAAGGATAACCTTTGATGGAATTAACGCTAGAAGTGCCAACGTAGACTAGTTGTAGGACGGTTTCAGATAGTTATTAAAGTTAAGAGCCAAATCTTTATAAATATTATAAGAGATCGCAGAAAGTTATTTTTAACTTATTGCCAACGGTGCACTAACAGAATAAATTATGAATTATCGTTTGTAGATTACGAAATGTGAACTGAAACAGCAAATTTTTAAATAGAGTACAAGGTTTTCGTTCAAAATTAAGAACGAAGTAACATCACGATGGTAAAGAATGGAAACCTCCTATGTCAACTTTTGTCATTTTTGAGTTCTGTGGGAGCTGAGTTTGGCCAGCTAAACGAAGCAGACGTGTTTCTTGTGGCTGCGGCAATCAGAGATAATAAACTAGAATACCGGGTCTTATCGCGAGGGTCAAGGTCGGGCGAATAGTTAACATTGTGCAAAACGGTTTAATTCCGAAATTATAAAGTGATAAAATCAGGGACTAAAAACGAAAAAAATTCCGTTCGTTTCTGTTCGGAACGAAAACGAAATATATCGTTTTCGTTCTTTTAGTTCTAACCGAATAAAATCCTTTTTCGTTTTCGTGAACCGAAATAATAACGGTTAAAACCGGTTTTACAATATTTTTTTTATCGTCAAAAAATTAATTTTTTTTTCTAGTCACCACAACCCTCTATAAATACCATAACAATATTTGCGTCTCAACTAAAATATAAACGATGACGATGGGGTTTGATGCTAACGGACAGCATATTTTAGACTGGCGAAACATCGCCATATTAAATTTACCAAATCGTTAAACACATTAACATTTAACCATTTTATTAAGTTTAACACCCGTAAGGTGCAAAAACACAACGTGATTAGGTTAAATTAGACACACGATCTTTATCTAAAAATATGAAAATATAGCAAGTGCTGTTTTAAATTTGTTTTAGTACCAAAAACCTATGCATTTGAATTAAATCAGATCCTGCTGTAATTATTTAAAAAGACAAAAGAATGAATTTAAGTGGATAATTAACTAAATGTTATAAATAAAAAAGATATTAAAAAAAAAACTTATATTAACTTGAAATATACTTTAATTTTATAGTTTGTACATACCATACAATATACATTTTCACATTCCGTTAAATCTTACTAGCAACACATCTTCCAATAAATCTTATTTTACATTAGTCCTTTTCGAAGTAAGAATAAATTTTACTATTATTATGTCTAAACGCAAATAAAACATAGGTACACATTGATAATATATCAAGTGTATATTCTATACTGATGATCTAAAAAACAAATTAGAAATAGAGAATATCTGTACCGTTAATTGTGTTACACGAAATTGCAAGTATGAATAATAAAGTTGTTAATACATATTCACGTAAATATATGGAAAAAAGTGAAGCTCACTTATTTCAAGTGAGATTTTTTAGTGCCTCGTGGAGTCTCCCCAGCACAGAAGGTAAATTCGCGTTTGTGTTTAACAAATAAAATTGAAATAGCGACAAAACCGTTTAAAACCGGTTAAAACCGGTTTTGGAAAATATTTATTTCGTTTTCGTTCTTGAACGAAAAATAATAATTTCGTTTTCGGTTTCGTTTTCGTTCTTAAAAAAAATTCGGTTAATTTCGTTTAACGTTTTCGTTTTCGTTCTGTTCTCAGTCCCTGGATAAAATCAACAATCACGTATATAATATCAGCGATATTGGCGTTCCTAAAATGGATAAAATAGATATGCTTACGAACATGGAGGAAGAAGTAATGAAAGAAATAAAACATCTTGAGAGCGACGAGTATACGTCGGAGGATTCGAAAATAAAATGAGAACAGGACATAGAAGACACATCTAAAGAGAGGAAAAAGAGTAAAAAGATAAACAGGACACCTCAAAAAGAGTAAAAGGAGAAAGAATATAAAACGGATACGCTCACGAACGTGATTGAGGAAATAATGAGAGATATAAAAAAAATAAAACATGATCAGAGGTCATAACAAGAAGAACTGAAGGAACTAAAACAGGAAAATGAATTGCTGAAAAACGAAAACAAGATAATAAAAGAGAAGATAAAATCCATAGAAGATAGAGTTAGAAGATCGAACCAAAAACAATCGTTGTGACAGGCTTGGAGACAAAAAACTGATAACAAAGCACACCTTATGCAGGAATTCGAACACTTTATTGAAAGAGGAACCGGTATAAAAGTTCAAATTAAAAACAAATAGGAACAAAATCATGTAAGCTCGAACTATACAAACCACTACAAAAAGAAACTGTAATAAAAAACAAGGATCAGTTAAAACAACTTCAAGAAAAAATTTATATAAACAACGAAATGACTAAGGAGGAAGTGGAAATTCAAAAGAAGTTAAAACAAATAGTGGAAAAAGAGAGACAGAAAGGGAGAACCACGAAAATAGGATATCAAAAAATCACAGTAGATGGAAAAGAATGGAGATGGTACAGGGAACAGGAAAAGCTGAAAGTAAATAAAACAACAACAAACCAATAACCTTCAAAAAACTGACAGAGAATAACAGAAATATTAGGACAAAGATCAATGCAAAGAAAAAGGACATGAGAAAGAAAATAAATGTAAGAATAATAAACAAGAAAAGATAACAAGCAGATATCGAAAATGACACAATCAATGAAAAAGGACATGGGCAAGATATAAGAAAAAACTCAACTCCACCCAATGCCTTACACCCGTGAGGGTAGATAGGCGAGGCCTTACACCCGAAAGGGTGACGGTCTAATAGATGTAAGAAAAAGAAGAGTTTTGTGGTGTTATGGCAGAAATTGATAATGTCACTTTTGTTATAACATGTAGACATAGGCAATACTTAATAAGATACATATCTCATATTTTTCCCACCTGACTTTTTACAGTTTAAAACATATTAATATTTGCCAGGACAGGACCAATTCCGACTTATCAAATTGTTTCAATTTATGAAAACCTGTTTTAAAAAGACAAATCAACTGAAAACAAAAAAAAATCAGCTTCTGCCATAATGCCACAGAGTTACATAATTTTACACATCGTATGCAAAAACCCTCTATGTGTTTAATAACACAGTTTAATACATCAAAAACATGGCCTTATATAGCAAAGTTGACAATGTAACTCCAACAACTGATATAATAACAAGTTTTTTTTTGTCTCCTGAAAAGTGACGTTTTTTGACATAGAAGGTTTACATTCTTTACCATCGATTAGGAATATTTGTAATTGTAATACATTTCAGAAAACATTACGTAATCGGATCAAAATAAAATTATTTTATGTATCTGTAAAACTTTAATACTTTTTTTAACATACAAGGTGCGCCATTAGTGCGATAAAGTCCATTATTGCCCTTAATGTCAATTTAATAAAAAAAAGTTTTTAATGAAACTTATAGTATTTCTACACGTGCATGTTTTAAAATTAGTTTCAAGTATACAGGGGGTTTCATAAAAGTGGGGCGTCACTAAAGGTATTTTTTTTTAAATTGAACACCCAGTATATTTTTGCATAATCGAATTCAGCAAGAAAATCTCCATACGACAGTATTTTGTTTTTTTCATTTTTTTGCGACGTTCCAATTTATCTTAAAAAAATCTTTGAATTTCCAGAAAAACAGGGTACAATACTTGTCAAGAGCACAACCTCATGAATAATAATTGGCATATGATATTTTGTACATACAAAGTCAAAAGGTGTAGTCACAGTCTAAATACATCAAAATTAATTTATATTATACAGGGTGTTTCTTATAGATGTGCCAACTTCCCAATTTTCAAACATCAATAACTTTATTTTTTCAAATGGAACACCCTGTATATTATTACGTCATTTTGTTGCATTTTTGTTTTTCTTTAACTTTTCTTAATACTTACCTATACCTAAAATGAATATTTTCTGAGGTATTTACATTTTACTTATTCTTATAAGCGTTGTGTAGGCATTTTCTTGTTTTCTCGGAGTAGGCCCCGACTTTGACAATAGAAACAATAATTTCTGTAG
>OX393584.1:13289918-13363389 GCA_947652605.1 Elmis aenea
TGAATCATTTTTTAATCACAATGTGACGCTTAATAAATGTAGTTTGTTAGACACGATTTCGCCATATACCCATCTAAAGAGATTGATTATGGTGAACGCTGTACCAAAAGGGTATACAAACCAAATAACCCACAGCGATGAATACGCTCCAAATTAACTGTTTACTATAACTAAAGCGCATTAATTTCCATTTCAAGCTTTGCCTCATAATCAACTTTATGATTTAGCCTATGGAATCGCTAAAGCAGAAAATTGAAAACGAAATTCGATTAGCTCTAAAGTATTAAAAAATAAACACCTTACAAATTAAACTCTTTACGTTATACACATATATTTATGTAACAAATATAATCTCACAAACAGAAAAACGCTCTTTATAAATAATGTTTCAATGATTTATTGCCCGACGTGTTGGTGTTTTAAAGAAAAATTGTTCAATTTCTGTTATTGAAAAACATACATTTGAGAAATATACGCCTGATTGATTTCAAAGTATAAAGCTACTTTTCTGATTGATGTTATTTTAACAAAAATAACAATTTTTAAAGTTAAAGTAGAAAAGCTAAAAAAGTTTTTTCTCATGCAGGAAAATTACAGTGTTGCGCTTAAACTTCGCGTTTTTTTCTTTACAATAACAGCCTTAGCATGATCTCTTAATAAAACTTTTACAGTTTCTTTTAAATTATTATCTTGTATTGCAGCTGAAACAATACATGAGTAGGAGTACTATTGCCACTACACAAGTTTAGTAATAAATGCATTTAAAATTTTACTTATTTAATTTCGGATCAATTTTTGAACATACCTAACGTATGAAATCCTTTGTAGAGTATTTTCTTTTGTATTTGCCCATGCATGACTCTTTTATTGCTAAATGTCATCTTTACGATTTGCATGTAATAAAACCTTTAAGCTAAATTTATAGAAACGACCAATATAAAAGGTTAAAAGGTAATTGAAATAACTAACCAAAAGCTTTGATAACCCACACGTATTTGCTACTAAACTTCATACTAATTTTAGGTAACATTAAAGTTTTTATTATCACAGGAGCTTTTTTTAATTATAGCATTTGTATCGATTTCTTGTCAAAAATTTATTGAACATAAGTTAATTACTTAAAAATTGTGTTATTTTGTATTAACAAAAATTAGATTTTATTTGCCTTAGATTGAGTGTCCAAATTTAACATTTTTTGAACTGACATTCAAGTTAATATTAAGTTAATTTCAATTATTTCTGCAGCATAAATATTTCTATATTTTAAAATAACTGTGTTGAATTCCCATGTTTTAGATTCAAGGTATCAAAAAATTTGCACATTTTTATGAAAAACATAGATAAATCGTTTATGTTATTAGATCATTTAGATATAGACGAATATCTTTAATTTTGTGACAATTTGCTACTCATATCGAAAGAATTTGTTTGCATTTTCTGTCATTTGCATGTTATCTATTAGGACGAAACTCCGCTCTGTCAACACATAATAAGCTTCTACTTAGATTTTCAAGCAGATATTAAAACCAGTGTGGACTTATGGTATACAGCTCTGGGGTTGTACCGAAAAAAGCAAAATTAAAATAATCCAACCTTGTAAAACAAAAAATTAAGGAACATCGTAGATGTACCATGGTACATTAGAAATGATGACCTTCATAGGGACTTTGGAGTGGAGTTTGTGGACAGCGAAATCCAGAAATTTTCGAGAAGTCACGAAGGAAGACTACTGCACCATGTGAATATCGAGGCTATCCCGGCTTCTCGATAACACGAACGTAGCAAGAAGACTCAAGAGGAAAGAATCCTTTGAGTTGGTATAATGTGACATTGATAGTGTATAAGAAACAGAGTCAGTGCTTGTGTAAGTGCACAAAAATAGAGTGCTCTTAATCTTAAAAACAGCTAGGAGACGTCAATGGGTAACTCTTAGTTCTTAATTTCTTTAGTAGAGGACGTTTAAGGTTTATTTTGATTCAAAAAAATGTCTTACATGTTTCGTCGTTTATTGTTCTATAGACTTCTTCCGAGAAATTTTTTTTATATAAAAAACTGGTATGTTTTTGGAAATAAACCATTTAAATTTCGGACAAATACAAACACATTAAAAAAAGTTTTTTAATCAATCATTTTCACAATGTTATTGTTCGTTTTCACAAATTTTAATGTGTTTGTATTTGTTTAATTTGTAAATGGTTTATTTCCAAAAACGTATCAGTTTTTTACAAAAAAAACAAATTCTCTGAAGAAGTCGATAAAACAATAATCGACGAAACATGTAAGAAAAATGTTTGAATCAAAATAAACCCTAAACGTCCTGTAAATCCAGATGTTGTTTTATTTTCCCTTAAAATTGTTCAACGGACGTCAAATTAAACAATAAATTCTTTAGTATACTACGAATAGAACTACCTAAGTAACTTATTAGTCTAAGACTAAAAATTTATTACATTTTTTAAAAATTGCATAATATTATCCAATGATTTTACAACGTGTTTAAAAAGCCACCACTATGCCCAATAACAAAAAGCACAAAAGTGTCAAATTAAAACAAAACTGTAGAGAAAATGTGTACCCAACGTTAGTTCGAGTACGCCAAGTCGATCAACACACGATTTTTTAATGCCTGCGATTTTTGAAAACACCTAACTAAGTATTTTGTATGAAGTTTGATACACTTGTGAGAAAAATAAGTTGAGCAAAATAAGCTGTACCGCATTATTCACCGTAACTAAAATTTTATTATTAAACCGTATGCGCCATAATAATGGACACTTAAATTTAAAAGCCCTTAAAATATAAACGCATCAAGAAAAGATTCAAAATAGTGCTAACAACGTAAGAAAAATGTTTTATTGTTGAGCATTATTTTCGCTTATATGGAACTGGGCGGTCAATGGACCCAGTTTGTAAGTGATTGCCAATCAATTTAGAGAAAATTTTCAGAACACACCACCAAGTAACAAGGATAGGGAGTCGTTGGAAAATTTCGATGCACAGGATGTGTTCTAACACACCGCAAAAGCTGCACTGGTCGTCCAGTTAGCGTAACAAGTAACAACTAATGCGAATCAGGGAAGGCTCTTCAAACAGGTGTTCGAATCTCCAAAGAGAAGTCTCGGCGAACGTTTATGAAGATGAATTTTAGTCAATCGTCTACCCGAAGAATGTTTAAGAAAATTGGCGTTTCGCCTATAAAATACAAATTGGACAAAGTTTCAATATTGCAGACAAGCAGGCGAGAGTTGTGTATTGTACTTCATTGTCAGTAATGGTTTACGATGATTCAATGTTTCTTTCGAATGTATGGTTTTCTGAAGAATGCCACATCCATCTGACTGGAATAATTATTAATCGACAGACAAGTCGATTTCTTGGCTTTGAACGGCCAGACGTGATCGTAGAGAAACCCCTCGATAGTAAACGTGTAACAATTTGGTGTGCAGTATCTGCTAAAGGCACACAGTGTCTTTATTTTGTGGAAGACGAAAATTGAATGTGAAGCAGGTGCGATATAGAGAAATAATTCTAACACCATTCCTGAGAGATCTCAAAATATTCTGCTGCGCCAGGAACTTTCGACTTGGTACCCAATGGTTCCAACAGGATGAGGCCGCTTGCCACGAGAGAATCCCTTAATCTGTTTCATGAAAATTATGATGACCGCGTAATCTCCCGTCGTATGGACTTTCCATATTCTGCTCATTCACCTGATTTCACACCGCCTGATGCTTACGTTTTGAGTATGTTAAAACAATTCGTTTTTCGACAGAACCTACCGGCAACCATTGATTAACTACGTAAAAGATTGTAGAAACATAAGAAGTATGCAGCAGCCTTTTTTTTAGAAACATCTTTGACAATATAGAGAATAACGGTAAAGTGGTCATGAGTAGGGTTGCCAATAGGTCTCTTTTAAAGAGAACATGTTCTCTTTTTTAAGAGAATATTTTTGTTCTCTTTCTTTTTTTATTATTTATATAAATGTCCTCTTTTTTAAATTTTGGTAATTAATAATGATTTAATAGTGCAAGATAAAAAATTTAATTTTTAAATGTTTATGTGCAATTAGAATTTGTTTTTAAGTTACCAATCTTATATAATTATTGTAAAAAAACGTGTATCCGAATAAGTTTATAAAGAAAATCAATTTATTGAAAAAATGTTTTTTTTTTTTGTTTTCAACAGTTGGCAACCCTAGTCATGAGGTATAAATAATACTCTTTACATCAGCTAAATATTTCGAGTCTTTATTGGAGTCTTCGTCAGTACCTACAACATTGCAGTGCTGGTATAAGCACAGTATCAAAAAATCCTTTTTAATTATATGTATAAAGTACATAACATGTGTTTTTTTTTTAAATTTAAATACTCAGCGATGAGCGAGGTTGATTAAACGCAATAATATGATAAATATACTTAAAGTTCAGCACTGTGATGTTGTAGCTTAGCTACTGATGAAGAGTCTAATAAAGACTCGAAATGTTTAGCTGATGTAAATTATAAAGACTATTTTTCATACCTCATGACCACTTTTTTACATATCATTATTGATTGGTCGTAATCATTGGTTTATCTTGACAATCTTTGTAGAGAGAAAAAGAAATAGAGGAAGACCAAGAATAAAATGGGAAAAAGAAGTGAGGAAGAAACTAGAAGAAAAAGGAGTCAGCTGGAGAGATGTGCCACAATTAGCCAACCATGGGAAGGAGTGGAGAAACATAACGCAGGAATGGAAAAGCATACCTCGACACCGAAAGGTACAAGAGGAACCGATTGAGAAGAAGAAGAAGATCTTTGTAAACACTACGAGTGCTGGCTGGAAGGAAGCAGCGAGCACATTGAACATGTTTTATAGCTTAAAAATGCAGAAAATTGGCTTATTTCTGCTTTAGGTTCTTGAAATTTTTACAATTTTTATGTTTAATAAAGCTTTGGTTTTCAGTGTCCTTTGTTCTGGCGCATAGCGTATTTCGAAAAATATGAAAATTGTAAGTGATTGGTAAAATGTTTCAGGTTTAATTGCAATGATACAAATTTAATCGAATTCAAATTATTTTTAAACTGCCGGGTTAAGATGGGAAACTTCGTTTTAGAAGGTGTTGTAATCCAACTGTGATTTGTTGGGAGTGTGGTGTATAACAGAATCGGGGAAGCCGTGATTTGTGGTTTACATGACTACATGAGCCTTGTCAGAACTATTTGATACTGATTGTAAGCAACGTTTTACGTAATGCTTGTGAACTTTCATGCGCCCACTGTATCCGAAACTACCCAATTTCGTTCACTGTTAGCATACGAAATGATAAAATCAATTATTCACAAAAACATATTGCGAATACTCTCTTTTTATTGTAGCATTTCAATTACAAACCCCGATATATCAATATTTCCAACACTCTGAACTTAGCTGCGGGCTATAAATTTGCAATTCGATATTCACAACAAATTTTTAATGTAAAAAATATCTTCGTGTTCAGCGAGCGACTAATAAAAATCGAGAATTGTAAATTAATTAAGAATTGTCGATTAGGGAAGAAAATCTTTGTCGATTATAGAAAAATGATTCGGTAGCAAATATGTACCTAGCTCACAATAACAATGTACTATTTTTTTAGTAAAAAAAAATTAAAGTGTGGATATTAATATATACAGAATAGACCAAATTCAAGGCTTAACGTGGAGATCTCGCTTATCTTAAATGCTTGATATGCACTAATAAATTATGAAAATTAACGTTGCAGAGCCTTCTCTGTTTATACCATACAAAAGCATATTAGACCAGGAACTTGAATATATAACGTTGCCTTAAAACATATATTTTAGGTTTTAGTGCCACTAAAATTGGACAAACAGAACAATAAGTCTATTATACAAAGGATTTCCGACATTGGCTAACTGTCTTTCATTATTTAATTCATTTCTGCAACTACTACAACAAATCGCACGTTTAGTCTTAATACTATTGCAATTACATGCAGGGCCGCCGCATGCATACAAGTCGCCTTTGAGCAAACTTTAAAAAACCGGCCCCGCCGGAATTTAAATAAAAACATAAAAAAATTTGTATTTGATAAATATAGATTTATTACAGTATAAAGAATAATAAGACAAATCAAAACAAATATATCACATATAAAAAGTAAAGTATAAAATTATACCTATGTAGGGGAAGGTCGGGTTATATCGGACGGTTAAGCTTTTTTACTATTTGTGAATTTGTTAAAGGCTCAATTTGACCATACTACGCATCAAAGCATACTTAGATATGTTGTACAAACACCCATAAAAGCAATTACCCCTAGGGGCAAATTTTTTACCATTTTTAGGCACTCGAAAAAGACCTTACTTTTTGCCCATTCAAAAAGTTAGAGGGTTATATCGGACATGATTTAATGTTTAGAAAATTACATATTTTTGGTTATCCAAACAAGTTTTTATTACTGTCCAGGCCTGATCAGATTTAAGCGTAAAACATTAAAAAAATTATTTCTTGTTGCTACCAATACACTTAGAAAGTGATTGTACTTGTACGTTTAAGCAGGATCAGCACTCCAAACTCTATTGCTTTGACACACGGCAACGACGCATTCTAATGTAGTGTGCGTTTTCCTTCTACTAGTTGCTATCAACAGCCAATATCGCGATAGGTGCATGGCAAGTGCCCGAAAAACCACTTGTCCGATATTACCCGCTGTCCGATATTACCCGACTTTCCCCTATATTGTAGAGTAAAGTGCCCTAATATGGAACAGTTACCTATTATGGAATACATCAGTTTTATGGCAATGAATAAGCGATATGTTGAAAAGTATGTGTACCTATTTGTACATTGATCACACATTCCCAAATGTAAAATAGTTAAAAAATATTCACTAGATTACAAAACAGTCAAATAGGTATAGTTTTGACGTGCTACTGAGTTTTTAAGCTAAATCTTTCAGTGCAAAATATTATATGCTAGGATAAATGATATAAAATATTTTATTGCATGTTTATTTAGCATGAGCCTTTACATTTCAATTAAATAGACCAAAATTTTGATTGGGGCCATTTCATGTTTTACATATACCGATTTTTGAAATGTCACATTGATGCCTATGGAATACATAGAGGTGCCTTTTAATGAATATGATTATGGTCACTAAGTACAGCAATATGGGTTTAGTGTCAAAAGTGTCACAAATGGGCAGACGAAAAATGTGCAAAATACCCAAAAAAAAACAATTCTACTGTCCTCCCTGTAAAAAATAAATAAATTATCAACATTTAGTTCGAATGACACTTGAATTATAATTTAATTTACATAAATAACAGAGTTTTGGTTTGGTTTAAGTAATAAGGCAAATCAGAAAGAAATAAAAGATTAATCTATGAGCAGTTGTTTATTTTAATGTATATTTCCTGTATAATTCTATATTCCATATTAAGAAACCCTAGTATTCCATATTAGGTTCCCTGGGAGCTTAATATGGAATAGTAGTAACATTTAAAAAAATAGCTATATAAGAAATATCTACCGTAATATCGTACCAGAATTCGAGTAATGTGTTGCGTATTCATTACAAATTCCTTATAATTTGTTTTGCAAAATTTTGTTGAATAAATGTGAATATTATTGCCGAATACAAAAAAGTACTCCATATTAGGGCATTTTACTCTATAAGTGGAGCAGAGACGATGTGCATGACAAGGAAGGAAGAAAAAAATTTAAAATTTTTAAAAGGAAAATAGTGAAGAAAATTTATGGGGCGAGAAAAATAGAGGAGGAATATACAGGGTGTGTAAAATTGGCGGAAGCGCTACACGTGGCGATGTTCTTCGTAAAATCGAAAATCTTAATACGAAAATGTTGTACCATGCTTGCTGTGACTGCAAGAGGGCCTCAAAGTTTTGACATTTAGTCCTTTAATAAGCGTTATTATTTAATACTTGCAAATGAAAAAGCTGCAATTTGGAATAAAAATAAATTTCGAATAGTATTTTTTCCTAGCTAGTGTGTTCTTCCTTTCAAAAATTGGTGTTGAAAATATGTAAATCACTGATTTGAATAAAAATACATTGTCGTTAGCTGTCATCTGTGTTTTTCTCGTAATTATTTCTAGTTTGTATTTTACGATACCAAAAAGTTTGCAACTATGTTTACGAACTAAAGGCTTTCAGTTCGAACAAAAATTGTAAATACCTAAGCAAAAATTGCTGATAAAAAAATGTCCAAACGCAAATCAATGTATGCAATGTTGCCAATTTTTTTTTTCTTTAAATGGTTCCTGAGGCCATAGAAAGGAACATTTTTGTATCAAGATTTTCGACTTGGAATTTTACGAAGAACATCGTCACGTGTAGCGCTTCCGCCAATTTATACACACCCTGTATAAGTTTAACAAATAACAAAATTAAAACAATACTAAAAGGGGAAGATATACCAAAGTAATAAAAGCTGCAAGAATTCGATGGTATGGACATATAAGTAGAAGAGAGGGACAGACTACAACAAAATGGATCCTAAAATGGAAACCACAAGGGACAAGAAGGCCAGAAATACGCTGGGAAGACCAAGTAATAGCTGATATAGAAAAAATAGGAATAATAGAAGGAGGAAGAAAATGCCTGCTAGGAAAACATGAAAGCAAGTCGTACAAGATGCAAAATGACTATCCGAAAAATAATTGTCAGCAGAGCTCCAAAGAGCGGCCACAATTCTAATATAGAATTCATAGCCTTTTATAATAATATTGCATAGGTATAAAGAGTGAACAGTACAACAAGATAAATTTGATGAACCTGATATATCTAATAATGATAAAACGAACCACACCATAATGTCATCAGAAGTTGCAGTCTTGCAGCTAAAAAAATTTTGGATTCTGATTAAGTGAACCCAAAATTTAGAATCAATTGTCTATTATAATATTAGCGATCCAAGTACTTGGTCAAAATATGAACCTATAAAAATTTGAAATTTTAGCTGAAAATTGTTCTCGTCAAGTAAAAGGGATTATCCTAAAGATGAGAATCATAATATTTTCGAATGTTACGAAATGGAGAAACACTTACTTAAAGTTTTTTAGTTTATCCAAAATCGCGATAAACGGTTTGTTGTTATCATGGTAAAATAATCATGGACAATTCAAATATAAATCGTTTAAATTTACTGAATATCAATATTTGGGATTAAGATAACTTCCAGAACCTTCATTTCACGTGTTGCTATTCTTTAAATTTAATAGTTAACGGTGCAATGCCGATCTTGCTTTTCCAGAAATTCCTGAGAGAACAAAGAAGAGATTTTTTGGATACGAAGCATCAGGCGAAACAATAAATAATGCTAAAACATTTATTGCGCGATTTGTAAATTTGAAATAGCACAATGAAGATGTTAAACTTATCCACGACATAAGTAAATTAAAAGAATGAAGTGATAAAGATTTATTAAAACACATCAAACTGAGCGCCAATGAAAATTCGAACGATCGGTACGACTTTGGCCTCGCTAAGTTTTAAATAGTATTTATAAAAATAAATTAACAGAAACGTTTCGAAATACTGCCATTGTATTGCATATTTAGTACCGCTACCCGTATCCGTAGCTTCCGGGGAAATTAGTTATTAAAGCTTAAATTAATAAAAACAACAACAACGTCCAAAGAGCGTTTAGGAAGATAAATAATATGTAATAAATGAAATATTATATTAAAGTTTCGACTGCAACTACTTTGTTTGAGAATGAGTAACAACTGTTTAAAACTTTGTACATTTAAATTACTAGAACAATAAAAGGAATTGGTCAAAATAAGAAGGTGTTTGCAGCGCAAAACAGATGTTTGAAAAAATAGAGATTTAAAAATACATTTTACAATAGGGTTTAAACTACCTACAATTTAGTACTTAAGAGTTGCAAGTTTCTTTATCGTAAAATTGTATTACTTAAAATTCTGAACTGAATGGTTTAAACAATCTGGCGTTTTGGCACGTAATGAAAATAAATATATACAAAATATGCAAAACTTAACTTACTCAGGAATTTGCCGCTCCTTTGATTAGCCGCCCTTGTGCGGTGCACAACCCGCTTCTCTACACGAGGCGGCCCCGATTAGATAAGCATTTATTTTATCTCTATTGCTACCATTACCTTCCTTATAAGTTAAGTTAGCTAGAAGGAATCCACAAAAACGTTTAAAACAATGTCTGCTATGTCCGAGTTTGCAAGTAAATATGTACCTACTCGTATATGTGAGTTAAACAGGGTGTCCCCGTTATCACCGCAAATAATTTAAGTGGTGAAAGAGAGCCTTTTTCTAAGAAAAACTTTTAAGTAAAACTTTTTCCTAAAATCAAATGCTAAGCAGATATCAATAAGTTTTTTTTACACATTTATAAGACTCTTTCGCCGTAAATATCAATTTATCGTAAAATACCTTTCAGCATATAATTCTCTACAAAATTGATTATAATGTTTTTTTGTCTACAGGCAATGGTTTAAAAGTTATAACGCAGTTTGTACAAAAAAATGTGAAAAATGTAAAAACTTTAATTGTTTCTTAGACTTTGCAACCGCTGTATCTTTAAAACGAAAGGTTGTACAAAAAAACCGACGGTCCATTCCGGATAGCAAATTTTATGGGCTACAACTTTGGCCTAGTGAAATTTTTAGAAAATCAAACCGATTTTTCGGAAAAGTCGAAAATAAGGAACAGAGTGCAAAAAAAATGCTAGAAATATTGTTTTGTATTCAAAAATGCTGTTAAAGAGAGTGCAATTATGTAATTGAAAATGATGGAGGTTATTTTGAACACTTATTGAAGTAATTTTGTGGTAACATGTTAGTTTTATTGTGTTAAGATGGATTTGCATTGTTTGGCATTTTATCGTTTTCGAAAGAAAAAAAAAACGGAGAATAATGATATTTTCTGTTAAAAATGCCATAGCATCGGTAGTATTCATAAAATTATGTATCTCATCAGTTTCAAAGCTTTTTATGAAGTTTGAAATTCTTCAGACAACCACCCCTTATCATTTTTTAAGGAGTAAACGAACAACTTTAACAAAAAATTGTAAAATTGCATATAAATAAGTTATGTACATTTTTAAAACGCCGTATCTTTTTAACGAAACGTCGTAGAGCAAAACGGATGCTTATTGCTGATAAGGCATTTAACAGACTACAACTTCGGTAAATATGTTGTTCAATAAAACTAAATATATCATAGAAATGTTTATAATAGTGAAAAAGGTGAAAAAAAAACGATAAAATGCAAATCTATCTTGACGCAATAAAATTAACATGTAACCACAAAATTAGTTCAATAAGTGTTCAAAATGACCTTCATCATTTTCAGTTCATAATCGCACTCTCTTTAAAAGCATTTTTAAATACAAAACATTATTTCTCGGAATTTTTTTACACTCTGTTCCATATTTTCAGCTTTTCCGAAAAATCGGTTTGATTTTCCGAAAATTTTACATGACCAAAGTTATGTAGCCCATAAAATTTTCTATCCGGAATGGACCGTCGGTTTTTTTGTACAACCTTTCGTTTTAAAGATACAGCGGTTGCAAAGTCAAAGAAGCAATTAAAGTTTTTACATTTTTTACATTTTTTTGTAAAAACTGCCTTTTAACTTTTAAACCATTGCCTGTAGACAAAAAATAATTATAATCAATTTAGTAGAAAATTTCATGTTCTATTAAAAAGCTGCAAGGTAATTTACGATAAAATTGCTATTTCAGGCGACAGAGCCTTTTAAATGCAGAAGTGTAAAAAAATCAAGTAAGTGTTGATATCTGCTTAGCATTTGATTTTAGCAAAAAATTGTACTGGAAATTTTTTCTTAGAAAAAGGTCCTCTATCACTACTTAAAATATTTGCGCTGATAACGGGGACACCCTGTATGTAAGTATGTGACGTATTGAAAATCAACAATTAATGTTGGTTAAGCTACAAAAGGATAGTTAATGCAAGAAGGATATCTTTTTCAAGCAAAGCTTGTTTTGTTTGATGTTGCGAGGTTATGGTGTAAATATTATTTTGCATTAAGGCCTAGTTCAAGATAAAAGCAGGTTGCGGAAACAGTTACGCTGATTTGTCGTGAATGCCTCGTCCGGCATGTCCGTGACTGCCTCTTGCAACCCAATTTCTAATTTTATAGATCGCGCTACACGGCCTTCCGCAAAGCGCAAGGTTTAGGATGGCTTTGTATGACGCAACTAACCTGAGATGAATGTTTACGTCTTACATTAGCGGTCTAAACCATCGGACTGACATAATCAAAATGGGTTAATACAAAAGGGAATTAAGATATCACCAAAATAGCATTATGTAGCAAACCAACAACACTAGATCGGTGTCCTTGTTACTGCTTTCAAACTGTTTTTAATGATTCAGTATGTATAATTTCACTACAGAAAATTCCAATACTTAAACGAAGTTATTAGTACAAGAAAGAAACTCTGAAACAACCTCATAAAATAAGATTTCGTTTTTATGTGTTGAAATAATCGCATAGGGGTAAGAAATGAAGTGCTCTTTTCATGTAATGGATTAGCGTGAGGCTTACACATTTCATACTATAAATGCTACATCCCTATACGTTTATTCGCAATCTAGAAAACCACATCCTATTCAAGAAAAATAGAGCAGAAAGAGTTGTAAAAACGTTACTACTTTAGTTTCATGTATAGACCTAATTCGGTTTTATTCTCATTGCTGTTGTGTCGTTGGTTCTATTTTTAAATTTGGAATCATCGCCCTAAAAATTAATTTCCTTCATCTTAAGGTGAACGAAAACTTGGTCACCTTAAAAACGCCATTATAAATTTACAGCGAATTGGCAGGTACAGTTTTTGATTATGTACGGATGATTATACTTAAAATATCGTAGATATAATTATTTTAGTACATCGGTTGTCCTAATTTGGTACACGCAGCTCTACGAGTACTAAATCATTTTTCATGGTGCGATTTTAAATGTATTACTTAAAATTAATCAGAATTAGTTGAATTACAAAATACAAAACGCGACAGTTCATTTAGTACCTCCCAAAATAAATATCACATTATTAAAATCTAATACATTTTTCATAAGCAAAGAAGGAAATAATAATTAATCTATTTGCACGGTAAAATATCATAAGAAAAACTAAATATTAAAAGAGTATTTGCAAGCTTCTGTCACATAAGTTAAATATCAACTTAACACTAGAACCGCCGGAAAATGTTACGACCTTCAACCGCCTTTACCGGTCATTTTGACCGCTGTGTTTAAATTGAGCCTTCTTACTGTTTGTAAAATTTTATGACATAAAGTAACACAAATAAAGCATAACTAAATAACATAATAATATTGCGTTAAGTTTCAGTACTTAAAAATAAATATTTTAACATAAATATTAATTTGCACAATTTAAACAAATTACAGTTGTTTATACACTTCCAGCACATTTTCCGCAAACATATTTTTTACACAAATCACAAAGATTTGCAGTTTTGTTTGACTTACATTGTTTAATTTGGCACTGGTGTGTTTTGGGAGCTTTGGATTGGCCTTTACTGGCAGTTCTCGGAGTAGCACTTTTTTGCGAATCTCTATCTTCTCTTCCAAGTTCTTCAGCTACATGTAATATAAAATCTCTTCTTGTCGTATTTTGACCTGTCACTTTCTTATAAATAACCCACGCATTAATTAATTAATTCTAGGTCTAAGGTATTGTTGAAAACATGAACATGCCATCTTCGTGAACCTGCATTCGTGAAATATTTTCTTGCTATTTGATCTAAGCCGTCAACGCGATACTTTGTTTCATTGTAAAATATAATTGTTTCAGGGTTTTTCTTCTTCTCTTCATCTACTGTTATAGTTGTATGAAACGTACTCAAAATCATTGCATTTTTATTTGGTTTAGCTTGATCTATTTTCAGTGCACTTTCATCCAGTTTCATTATTGTAGTAGGTACAATATAATTGGATTTTATTGCTTTTGCAAGATATTGGAATTTCTTTTCGCGCCCGATTGATAGTGGCAACTATGGTAATCGTTGTTTTAGCCAACTTATTGGCCAGTTCCACACTGGTGAAGAAATTATCGGTAGTTAAATTTCTACCTTTATTCGAAAACGGCTCCATTAATTTTAGTACAACATATTCAGCAAGTGGCTGATCAATCGGGCGCGTCCCATCTTTCCCTAAATAAGGGAAACCGCTTAGCAAATACTTTGTTCTTGTGTCGGCTGCCAACCAAAACTTTATTCCAAATTTATCTGGTTTGTTGGCCATACATTGAGTAAATCGACATTTCGCTTTTGTTGAAAATAGTTGCTCATCTATCGTTATGTTTTCTCCTAGAATATAGCAAGCCTTGAAATAAACTAATTCCAAATTTCTGAAGCCAAACTAAATTTATAAATTTTTAAACGTTCGCTTCTTGAAGAACGAATGTCTTATGAACCTCATAATTTCACAAAATTTGTTAGGTGTCATTGTGTCACGAAAAATTGCTAGTCCCCATACAATTGACCATAATCCTTCCAAATTCAATGTTCTAGCGCCGTAAGCTCCTCGAGCTAAAAGTATTGCAATTAACGCGTCGAGTTTGTGTGAGGACATGGACCAGTTATTGTCCTGCAATCGTCTTCGTACCATAGTTTCAGTGCATTTCTGTATATGTTTTAGCATTGAAGTGTCCACAAATAAGCGAAAAGCACTTACTACAGAATCCACACTCATTCCGCTTTGCACAAAGAGTTGGTCCAGGGTTATTACGGATTATATTTCTAGTTAGTGCACGTCCAGAAGAAGGGCTGTTAGGTGCTATAACCTCCCAAACTTCACCAGCTTTTAAAGTTTATTTACTTCCGATTGGTAGGGTGACAAAGTTTTTTCGCATACGATGTTGGGTAACATTGTCTTCCGGTACATTTGATGTACTTGCTATATTTGAAGTACTTGGTACATTTGATGTACTTAGATCAGTAATTACATTATTTTCACTGCTGCTAGATTCCCGACTAAGATTTTTAGTAATTAATTCATCGTTTTTATCATGTACAAGTGTATCATCTTCTTCACTTTCTTCTCCAAATTAATTTTCTGGTAACTTTTCTAACTCTTCTAAATATTTTAGCGCTGCCTCTCGTGCTAGGCCATGAGATTACCACATTTTGTCAATTCACAAGCAGTAGCACTACAAAAATTGTTGGTTTGCATTATAATGACACATATCAGCAATATGTTGTGTAGTAGTACAACAATATTTCGCTGACGAAGTCAAACTTGCAGATATAATTTTTTGCTAAAACCCTAATCCTAATACAATGAAAGATTGTGAGTAATGTAAACGTTTTTAACAACAAATTGACCGTATTTGGCGGTTTAAGGTATAACATTTTAAATTTCATAAAAAGATATTTTTTTAAATTTTGAAACTTGGTATAAAATAAGATAAAAAGAAATAAGTATTTGAAAGCGAACCAGCTCAATTTAAAGAACGAGAACGGACAAATTGACCGCTGGGCGATTCTAGTGTTAAAGCATTAATTTTATAAATAATTGACTGTACATTTTTTTTGTAAAGATCCTAAGATTCCAGATTGTAAGAAGCACAAAAAGTGCACCAAATCTTGGGGTAATTTTGGGTTTTGTGCTTGATATTTAGAAACCAACTTCAGGGACTCCACCCTATGTTGTAGCTAATTAGAGTAGGGTAATATAACTGCTCAATTAAATGCATGTCTCCCATTTTCCTGAGTAAATTGTTCCTTTGAGGAAACAAAAACATAAGCAATTCACATGAAGCTGTACATATATCAAACGTGTACATAACAGATGTGCATATTTTAGCTTGCACACATTCAAACATCATGTAGATACGTATGTTCTGGACATGACGTAATTATTGTGTTACTAAATGAAAACAAGTTTTAGAAATGGGCTGCAGCTGATGATAAAATTTAGAAAGCGATTTGGAAGTCAGGATTGTAAATAAACGTCAAAAATTACTAAGTAACCAAAGAAACAAAATTAATATCAAATACGCAGACTTATACATAAATACATAGCCTTCGCACCTAAGGATTTTTAAACTAACGCAAACGGTTTAAAACTTTATATACAGTTAGATACAGTTATATACAGGGTGTCCCAGATTACATTTCCAGCATGGGGATCTCGCTTATTATAAGAGATACAGGTTTGTTTAAATTAGATAAATTATTCCTTAGTATGAGAGGAGCCACAATCAATTTTTAAAAGTACAAAATTCGTCGTGCTTCAGATGTTATAGCAAAAAGTATGAAAATGTCGAATTTCTTTTTTCTTTCATAACTTTTTTGTCTTAATCGTTAGAACAATTTTATTTGTACTTTCTGAAGGTACTTTTTAATGGAGAATGTAATTGTCATTTTAGATTTTTTTTAACACCTACCATTTTCGAGATATTACCTCTAATTTCATTTTTTCTTATGGGCCGCAAAGTTGGCTATGGAATAGTTGAATGTGCTTTTTTTACTCGTTTAAATGATATATTACTTGCTATACCTATTTTTATAAAGAAGTCACAAAATGAATAAAAATCGTATTTTATCCGTTATCAAGCTATCTATGAAAATAAAAACAAAAAACAACTAATTAAATGTCAAATGACAGTTACCATTTGTATGCGACATCATTTATTAGAATGTGTAGTATTGTTGTGTAATTCGATAGTTTTTGTAGCAAATTTGTTTCATATAATTATGGACACATTTACAACTAATTAAAAATTTTTAATGTTGAAATGCTAAATTCTTTACAACAGAAACTGTGCAAAATAGATATTTGTAATTCTTTATGGATTTGTTTTGGATTTTTGGTTGGTTTTTCGAAAAAAACATATTCTTTTAAATTTATTTCCAAATTTCTGTAATTACACACTCTTCGTTGCCTTTTCTCAAGATATAGCTCAAGTATATTCGCTCAGCTTCCACACAGTTTTTATGGTAAAGAATGTAGCATCTCAACGTCAAATTTTTCGCTATTTTTAAATGTAGCCATCATTGTAACAATAATTACTACAAAGACTATCGAATGACACAACAATAAATGATACCACAGACAAATGGCAACTGTCATTTGACATTTAATTAGTTGGTTTTTGTTTTTATTTTCATAGATAGCTTGATAAGTCATGGGTAAAATACAATTTTTTTCATTTTGTGACTTGTTTATAAAAATAGGTATATCTCATTTAAACGAGTAAAAAAAAGCACATTCAACTATTCCATAGCCAACTTCGCGGCCCATAAGAAAAAATGGAATTGGGGGTAATATCTCAAAAATGGTAGGTGTTAAAAAAAAATCTAAAATGACAGTTACATTCTCCATTAAAAAGTACCTTCAGAAAGTACAAATAAAATTGCTCTAACGATTAAGACAAAAAAGTTATGAAAGAAAAAAGAAATTCGACATTTTCATATTTTTTGCTATAACATCTGAAGCACGACGAATTTTGTACTTTTAAAAACTGATTGTGGCCCCTTTCACACTAAGGAATAATTCATCTAATTTAAACAAACCTGTATCTCTTATAATAAGCGAGATCCCCATGCTGGAAATGTAATCTGGGACACCCTGTATAGTTAGAATAACTATTATTAGGTCGCAGATCATTTTAATTAAGGATTATTATTCCTTAACCCAGTGGTTTCCAACCTGTGGGGCGCGCCCCCCTAGGGGGGCGCGAGGCTATTGCAAGGGGGGCTCGCAGCTGTTGCCAAAATATTATTTTTGAATACAAACAGACAAAAATAACTTTGTTTTTACAGAATATGGTATATTTGTTTTGTAGCCCATTAAATAATTATTAAAGTATGAAATTAGATTGTTACGAAAAGTTAGGGGGGCGAAAATTTTTTTTTTATGAAAAAGGGGGGCGTAGGTACAAAAAGGTTGGAAACCACTGCCTTAACCCGTTAAGTCCCGATGGGGTATATACGTCCCAGAGAAGTGTTGAAGATGCGCCGTGGAAAATAGATGCATTATAATTCGTTTAGCTGTTGCCGCAGTGGCAACCTGGCATTGCATTAGCTATATCCTCCAAAAATTTCCGCGCAACGTTCAATATAAACATAATTTATATGTTTTTAGAAAGCAGTGCATGTGAGATATTAATATATTTGCAGTGTTAAGTGTTATTTATTAACAGTATTTTTCAAAAAATGTCGAGGTAAGTATTAGTTCCCATATCATTTAACACTAGAACCGCCGGAAAATGTTACTACCTTCAACCGCCGTTACCGGTCATTTTGACCGCTGTGTTTAAATTAAGCCTTTTTGCTGTTTGTAAAATGTTATTATATATAATAACACAAATAAAGCATAACTAAATAATATAATAATATTGCGCTAAGTTTAAGTACTTAAAAACAAATATTTTAACTAAAAATATTTTAAAATAAATTTATTAGCACAATTTAAACAAATTACAGTTGTTTGTACACTTTCAGCACATTTTCCGCAGACATATTTTTTACACAAATCATAAACATTTGCAGTTTTGTTTAACTTATATTGTTTAATTTGGCATTGGTGTCTTTTGAAAGCTTTGGGTTGGCCTTTACTGGCTATTCTTGGAGTAGTACTTTTTTGCAAACCCCTATATTCTCTTCTAAGTTCTTCAGCAAGATGTAATATAAAATCTCTTCTTGTCGTATTTTGACCTTCCACTTTCTTATAAATAATCCAGCTTTAATTAATGCTAGGTCTAAGATATTGTGGAAATTGTGAACAGGACATCTTCGTGAACCTGCATTTATGGATTTTTTTTTTGCCGTTTGATCTAAAAAATGTCAACGCCACAATTTGTCTCATTGTAAAATATAATTGTTTCCGGTTTTTTCTTCTTTTCTTGATTTATAGTTGTATGAAGGGCACTCAAAATCGTTTGCTTGATATACTGTCAGTGTACTATGATCCAGTTTCATTATTGTAGTAGAATATATTAATTGCATTTTATTGTTTTTGCAAAGATATTGGAATATCTTTTCGTACCCGTTTGTTAGTGCCAACTATGGTAGTATTTTTTTTTAGCAAACTTATTGGCCAGTTCCACACTAGTGAAGAAATTATCGGTAGTTACATTATTCAACCTTTATTCGAAAGCAGTTCCATTACATTTAGTACAACTTATTTAGCAAGTGGCTGGTCAAACGGGCGCGTCTTTTCTTTTCCTTAATAAGGAAAACCGTTCAGCAAATACTTTGTTTTTGTGTCGGCTGCCAACCAAAACTTTATTCCAAATTTATTTGGTTTCTTGGACATATATTGAGTAAATCAACATCTCGCTTTTGTTTGTGTCATTGTGTCACGAAAAAATGTCAGTACCCATACAATTGACCATAATCCTTCAAAATCTATTGTTCCAGCTCCTCGAGCTAAAAGTGTTACAATGAACGCATCGAATTCGTGCAAGGATATGGACCAGTTATCATCCTGCAATCGTCTTCGTGCCTCAGTTTCAGTGCATTTCTGTATATTTTTTAGCATTGCAGTGTCCACAAATAACCAAAAAGCACTTACTACAGAATACACAGACACATTCCGCTTTGCATAAAGAGTTGGTCCAGGCTTATCACGAATTATATTTATTATCTAAGTGCACGTCCAGAAGAAGGGCTGTTAGGTGCTATAACCTCCCAAACATGTCCAGCTTTTGAAGTTTGTTTACTTCCGACTGCTAGTGACAAAGTTTTTTCGCATACGATGTTGGGTAACGTTGCCTTCCGGTACATTTGGTATACTTGGTGCATTTGATGTACTTGGTATATTATATATTTGATGTACTTTGTACATGTGATGTAGGTACTTGGATTAGTAATTACATCAATTTTACTGCTGCTAGATTTCCTACTACCCTCATCGTTTGTACCATCCACAAGTTAGTGTATCATCATCTTCTTTACTTTCTTCGCCTGATTCATTTTCTGGTAACTTTTCCAATTCTTCTAAATATTTAGCGCTGCCTTTTGTGTTAGGCCATGACATCACATTTTGTCAATTCACTAGCACTAGCACTACAAAAATTGTTGGTCTGTACACTATATATACATAGCAGATCAATATATTATGCATTATGTATAACAATATTCTGCTAAAGAAGTCAAACTTGTAGATTTATAACTTGCAAAATCATGAAATATAAAACAAGTAACTATTAATAACCATAACAAAATTTGGTAAAACACAAAAACAATGAAAAATCGTGTATAATGTTAACATTTTTAACAACGGTCAAATTGACCGTATTTGGCGGTTTAAGGTATAGAATTTTAATTTTCATAGAAAGAGTTTTTTTAAATTTTGGAACTTGGTGTATTATAAGATAAAAAGAAGTTAGGAAAATTCGTGAGAGCGCATAGTTGTACTCAAACGAATAACCGAACCAGCTCAATTTAAAGAACGCGAACGGTCAAATTGACCGCTGTGTCGATTCTAGTGTTTTAATAAAAACTTAAATCCCATAAAAAAAGGTAATATGTTTTTTTAAAGCAAAGCATTTGACTTCTCATACATATTATTTTTAGCCTAAATAAAGATTGTTAGCCGTCAAATCATTGCTTCCCTATAAATAGTTAAAGCACGAATGAAATAAAAATATACATAAACTGTTCCTATTGTGACTTGGCCGTTAATGGTTTGAGTGATTACTCTCAAGACATCCATTGAAACAGAGACGAAATATCGGTTAAACAACCCCAAGAGATAGAACTTTACGTCGAAAATCAAGAAACTGCATTTGACACTGGCCACGGAAACTTATTACAACAAACTTGTAGCAGCTGTTGAGAAAGTGTGACCAAGTACGCTCCTAGAAATCTTAACTTAATTTAGTAACTAACTGTTGGTTGCAGTTGAAGAAACAAATGCGCACATTTAAGCTGCACCTAATCACCAGCCAAGAAGTTAATTTTCCCAAGAAACATAAACGTATAAAAACGAAATGAAAATCAAATTATATTAAGTCAACATACAATTGTTTTCTTCTGTTTTACTTAAGAAAGGGCCGATTATACGGCACGGTTCGTGTAAGAATTAATTGAATATCGGGGGAAATACCTTCAATAAATACTCGCTGCGGTTTCCCTCGAGCTAAATCAAGAGAACTCCTTTAATATTCTAGGAGCGTTGTAGTTGCAAAACGCAATGAGAGTAGTAACAAATGCTTCGTTAATTAAAGCAATAAAGACGCAACTTTTCTTGAATACATCAATTCGGTCACACGCTGTGACAGTAATTGGGTTCATTTACAAAAGCAACGAAATTAAACCTGACCTCGCGCATACAACTCACATAACAACAGTAAAACGGTTAAAAACACATATTTTCATTTATATAGGATGCCCCGGTAAGAAAAATCCTCATTCCTGTAACATTTGTTTGCAAATTTATGTATGTACAGCGGTTTTTCATACAGCTGCAGGGCTGGATATAGGGGTGTGCAGAGTGTGCACCGCACACAGTCCCGCGCCTAGACCGGCCCCGCGCTAGCCGTTTGGGGTTTGCAAGGCCGTGTGCGAAAATAAAAATCAGGCTGGTGAGTCAAGAAATGCCTAGCGGGCGGAATCTGTACACACGCTTACAGTAGTCCAACTAGTTCGTGGTATGCACAAAATGAGGGCGAGGTGCTTTTTTTTTAGGTCACCAGCCTGCTGTTTTTCGTTTTTTACTAACATTTTTAACATTTTATCAAAATATCCGGCCCCGCATTTATTTTCGCACACGGCCCCGCAAAGCCTAGGACCGGCTCTGTACAGCTGGCTACCATCTACCGATTTATAAACGCCATTCCTTGCTATTAATTATACGTTAAGGTCCTTTTGTCCATTGCGATTCCTATCTCATCTACCCATATTGGAAAACAGCCGAAGTAATAATGTTACCAAAATCGGGGAAGCCGATCAATGAGATTACATCGTACAGACCAATTTCACTTCTACCTATAATATCAAAGGTTTTTGAAAAGCTGCTATTAAAAAGAATGAATATCATAATCAAGAGAAAACAACTTATTCCAACACATCAGTTTGGATTTCGTGACAAACTCCACCGTAGACCAGGTTGATCGAATAATAAATGACATAAAGAAGTCCTAAAAAGGAGAAAAAATTTGCTCGGCAACATTCCTCGATGTTGCTAAAGCATTTGACAAAGTCTGGAATAAAGGATTACTAAAGAAATTAAAGAAAATGCTTCCCGTTTAATATAGTCAGCTCCTGAAGTTATATCTATCTCAACGAACGTTTAAGGTCAAAATGGAAAACAAATACTCAGTTTACAAGAGCAGGTGTACCTCAAGGAAGTGTCCTTGGACCGGTATTGTACCTTCTGTATACACATGACATTCCAGAAACACAAAACGTAAAACTCGCCACATTTGCTGACGACACCGCAATTCTAACTACAGAAGCAACCATAGAAGAAACAACAGAAAATCTCCAACGCGCATTCAATCAAATAAATGCATGGACAAAACAATGGCATATAATAATCAACGAAAAAAATTTGTTCACGTTAATTTCACCAACAAAAGAATAAACTACCTACCAGTGTATCTAAATATTAATATAATCCCTTGCAAAAAGACTGCTAAATATCTTGGCCTAAACTTAAACGTCAAGTTAAAATGAAAGGAACACGTCAAAAAAATAACGGAACAGCTGAAGATAAGGTATAGAGATGTATTGGCTGATAGAAAGAAATTTCCAACTTTCTATCCAAAACAAACTGCTCCGATACAAACATGTTTGGACATATGGCCTACAATTATGGGGCTATACCAAAAAAAAGCAACTACAGCTGTTTTTCAAAATTCCAAAACCGTGTATTAAGGAGCACAGTAAATGCTCCTTGGTATGTTCGGAACAGCGATTTACACCGGGAACTCCAGGTTGAATCTGAAAGAAATTAAAAAGGCTGCCAAAAGCCATGAGGAGAGGCTCCATAAACATTCCAACATTGAAGTGCTCCAACTTTTCGATAATTAACAACTAGTGTGTAGGCTCAAAAGCATTAAACCCTTTGAAGTTCTGTAGACTGAAAGTGTACAAAAGCAGAGTACAGTGCTATGTACCCACAGTAGTGTAGTGATTAGATTGTAATCGTGACTAGGATTAACCATTGGCGACATCCAGACTCAAACATAAACGTAGCAAATTAGGTTAAAGTTATAATGTTTATTAATCTATAGGATCAGGTGCATTGCAAATTTTAAATAATTAAAAAAAAATTAAAAACCTATTAATATCTTCTTCGGTCTTCCCCTTTATCTTCTTCTAGATGAAACTCATGTCAGTGTTTGATGTGGAATTCTGATCAGGCATTCTGTTTAAATGACCGCACCAAATCACTTGTTTTTTAATTATATCGGTCAGTCTCTCGTTTTCTACATAAGTTGTTTGTTTGATGCTAAACACGTTATCTGGACCTGGACAGTGGACACCTGGACAAAACCGCTTTGGATTTCTTCAACCGACGCCTGGTTTCAAGTCTTTTTGCTAGTATACCTGCCCATCCGATAATAAAACGCTACCCAAATGGGGTAAAAATAAAATTCTCTGGAGTAATGAAGGATCAGTAGATATAATAATTAGTACCGGCACACGCGCTATTAAATTCATAAAAATTGATAATAGGGTACCAACCATTCAATAAAATTATGATACATTTCATTTATTTTGGGCGTTGAATTCCATGCAGTTTTAAATTCTATTGTAAGAGGGATTTTTCACTACTGTTCTATTTCAAACATTTGGTTTGAGGTATAAATCCCTTTCTATATTAACCAATCGTCGCATAGCAATAACATTCGTTCAATTATTTGTATCTGTAAATGGAGATGTACAAAAGTTTCGAACAGTGGTAAGAGCACTTTCAAAACATAGGGCACCAGAAACAGACTGACGATTTTTCATTACTTGTATGTAAATACAATTATTTTTGGGAGGTTTTTAAGTACATACGTGATAAAAATATTGGTCGTACGCGACTGGCCTAAGTGTATGATAATTAGTGCAATTTTACAGGTATATAAAATCCTTTATCATATTTATTATGTTTGGGGTCGTGGCTAGGCAAGGCTAATATTGCTAAATATATTATGTATGTGTTCCTTTACCCAAATGGAAACTATCAGTGAAAGTGTTTACCCTTATTAAAAATAATTTCGTGAGGATGGAGGCGATCTGATTAAAACAAATAAAACTCAGAAAATGTTTTGCCGTAAAAAACTGTAATTTTGGTTGATGGTAAAGTACTCAACAACTCGATTATCTTACTTTAAATTAAAACACGTTTGAATATCAAAATTCAGGGACCGCCCAGGGCGGCACGAACTCTAGCTACGCCACTGTGCCTCCGTAATTTTCACATGTCTTTTAATCACGTTTCTTGCGAATAGAGCTAATATAAAAGCTTCCATCCCTCCTTTGCAAATTTTACCATGCATTTATCCTTAAGAAATACGCATATGCACGATGAACCATAGCATTTTGGGACTCTTTTAAATCTGTTATAACGTCTGTTATTTTTACTTGAGTCTTTTTAACAAATTTAATTAAAACAAAACTTTCGGCGAGTTTGCCGCACAGACGCAAAGTTTAGCAGGTTTTTTTTCAGGTAGGTAGCTTGTAAGATAGATTTGTACGAATGTTGGTTTACGTGCATTTAAAATAAAATCTTTGCGTATCGAATCTTTACCTCTTAATCGAAAGCTATTAGCGAGCTCGCGGCAAAAGACAAATTGTTACTGGCTAAATTCAAATTAAGGCGCGCGCCAAAATCTAACGAATAACACCATTAAAATCATTAAAGCTATTTAATAGCTAAGCTGTCCTTGAATGACTAGCACCTTGATAACATTATTAAATATAATTATAGGGTTCTCTTAAACGCCTCTTCACGGACTCGTTTTCCAAAATAAGTATTCCCTCATGACCCTCGGCAGAGAATTAAGGCCGTCAGTCCTGTGTAATGAGCGATGTCATTATGCATTAAAATACGTTTCCTGCTAATTTCGCAACGCTGTTTGTTCCATTAGTTCAGATCCACCCCAAATTTGTAAATAAAAGTGAAATGATTTCACAAACACGGGGTTGATTATTTTGAGACAGCCACGACTTCAATTAGCTGTGCATTATGTATTGCTGTTAAAAAAATTATTTTATTGAGATTGAAGGGATGAACCGATAAAAGAATTGGACGATTAATGGGGCTTGGCGTATGGGCCGATTTCCGATTAAGCGACCGATTATTAATTAATTCATTAGTTAATTAATTAATTAGTTAATTAATTAATTAGTTAATTAATTAATTAGTTAAGTAATTAATTAGTTAATTAATTAATTATTTACTTATTTATTTACACAGAACAGAACAAAACAGACCGAGCCCAAATTATGTTCTCGTTTTTATTATTAATATACACAGATAGTTCAGTAAATGATCGATTTAAAATAGGATTATTTTAGAGCAGCGATTCTTAACCGGGGGTCGCGGCTCACTGGCGGGCCGCTAAAAATGTATAAAATATTGTTGCTTTTTAAAATATTGAAATCTTTAAAAATAATTTTTTGCTCCTTATTTTACTGGAAGTCTCGGAGAGATATCTTCTTAAATAAATCGTTATATCTTTGTTACTACAAACTAGGGGCCGCAAAAATATTTAAGGATATTTAGGGGGCCACGACTACTTAAAGGTTAAGAACCACTGCTTTGGAGTAATCTTTAAATCAATGAAATGATATATCAATATTTATGAAGGTTTGATTATAAGAATAAAGAATGCTGTTGATTGGCGACTTAAAAAAGGCATTTGTGCTACAAGGTATTAAATAAAAGAGAAAATGGTGTCGTAGATCTAATCTCGGTACGTTAACATTTATTATTGATAAAATATTAGGACAATCTATTTTGTAGTTAATAATTTTGTAAAGTAATATTATATCACGAGATTCTACGAGATTTTAAGGGAGGCAAGTTTAGATCTTTACAATGTTCTTCATATGGTTTCTCTGGAAGTTTGTGTTTTTTGTGCAAAAATGATATAAATTTCTTATGAATTTCCTAGATTTTACTAGCGTAGGTGTCATATTGTGGGTTCCATACAGGGTTGGCTGAATTTAAATCAAAATCGTGATTTAAATCGGCTGATTTCTTAAAATTAAAATCATAATTTAAATCAAACTTTAATTATTTTCACGATTCAACGTCACACGTCACATATAAGTTAAATGCACGGTTTACTTCCACCCGTTAAAAAAAAAACGCTAATAAAATATGCCGGAAATATTGCCTATTGGCCTCTTATCTTATGGATCGAAGAAAAATAAAGTCTCTTCGGGAATTTTCTTGTTAGAGACGCATTACGGTAGATTTACTTTGAATCTTTTTACAATAATTTTTAATTTTAGGGTCAAAAGATCTACAGCCTCATTCAAAAAATCTGCAACAATTGGAAAGTTTTTTATCATCGATTTCTCAGAAAATGTTATTGTATATAAAAGTTGATGCATGAACTAAAACTAATATTAAGAAGGAAAAAAAGTTATATGATACTAGATTTTAACGACATTCGCAAAAATAAGTGCCACTATTTTAAGACACAAAAAAAAATCGTGAGAAAAAATTGTTTACAAATCAAAAATATGACAATACAAAATTTGACATTAAAGTTTCATTTTTAAATTTTATAGTAATGTCAACATTTAAAAAATTTGCAACTAATTGAAAAGTGTTTAATTATCGATTTTGCAGAAAATTTTATTCTTCAGAAAAGATGGTGCATGGTCTAAAACTAATTTTAAGTTAGAAAAAGCTCGATAAAACTTCATACGACACTACCGTTTAGCGATTTTAAAAATATTCGCAAGATTAAAGTGTCCTTATTTGTGGTATTTTTGAATTCTAAACAATGTTTCCCTTTTAAGTTTTCTTTGCAACTCTTAAATTAAGGCCCCTTTACTCTAGTGAATATTTCTGAAATCGCTAAAATCTGGTATCGTATACATTTTTGGGATTTTTTTTTCTTTAAAATTAGTTTTAGGTCATCCACCAACTTTTATCAGAAATAAAAGTTTCTGAGAAATATTTAGTAAAAAACTTTTTCATTTGTTGATCCTTTTTGAGTGACGCTGTATAGAAGATAAAGGGTGAATAATGAATTAATTACATAGTTGTAAGAAGGAATAATAGTCAAGTTTCATTAAAAAATGAAAAAAAATTAATTTTCCTGATTTTTTTTTTTTTTTAATTTAAATCAATGATTTTTTTTTTATATATAAAATTCAAATTTTGCCCAACCCTGGTTTCATATGATAGAGGCAACATTTAAAATGCTATTAACATATGAATAATACAGGGTTCTAATAGCATTAACATTATTGAAATGTTTTGAGGAGCGTATGATAAAACCAAGCATTTTAAGATATTTATTTTTATTGTATTCGATATGTTCAGCAAAAAAGAGTTTAGGGTCTAATAGAGTTCCTAAATCTTTTACAACTGTAGTGTTCATAAGAATTAAATTACTTAAAGAATAGTTAAGTAGGATTATATTTTTGTTTCGTGTAAAATTAATTTCATAGTACTTACAGACATTCAAGGTAAGTCAGTTTTTTGACAATATATTTCTAATCTGTGGAGTTCCTCTTGTAACAGTACACAATCTGTAATATTTGTTATTGTTCTAAATATTTTTAAATCATCAGCGTATTGTAGGTATTCACAATTTAGAAAGCAATGCTGTATGTCATTGATGTGAATATTAAATAGTGATGGTGCTAAGAGACTGCCCTGAGAGACTCCGGATGTTACTTTGACAAAGGCAGAAATGAAACCATTTACAGCCTGTGATCTATTGGATATGTATGATTTTATTCATCTTAAAAGATTTCCACAGATGCCTGTAACGTGTAATTTATCTATTAAAATTGAATGATCTAATCGGTCGAATGCCTTACGAAAGTTCCGTATATATAACTTCGGCCAGTAGTCTTTTATCTAACGACTTAAGAACAGATTCATTAATTAATAAATATAACATATTTTATAATCTGTATTATTAACACACTCATAACATTGTTAAATTATTATATATCCGCTACGTATGTCTGGAAATATTTTTCAAATTTTAAATTGATGAATTTTCTTAATCCTTTTGCAAAGCGGCTCATTTTCCGTTATTATGTTTGCAGATTTACCGTCAATCTTACAACTGCATTGGACATTTTCCCGTATTAAAAATGCACGATACGCCATCGGCCGTAAAATTAATGCAGCACAGCTAACCTACTATCCGCAGTTTGAACTTATTGAAATTTATATTAAAACAGACCTTTAAAAAAAACAAATATCGTACTTAACCAAAGATCAAATATACTTTTGCGCTTCATTTTTAATTAAAAAGCATACAAATAAGAGAAATATTTTATAAATTTCAAATAAGCTGCATTTTAAATTAATTAAATTTGCTGCAAAAAGATTTAAAAACGTCAAAAATATCTTAAGCGTAGCTTGCAACAGACACGTTAGCAGCCAGAAAAAGGCAGAAGGATTAGATCGCAATTAACACAATGTTCACAAGATGCTTTATCGCGTTTCTTTAACTTTGTGAATCTGAAACTAACACGTCTAACCCTTAAGAGATGTTAAGTAAACATGTTGGCGATAGCGGACGGCAGTAGTCGCTCAGAATTTCTAACGTCACATTTAGGAAACCGTAGGTAATGTGAGCCTCTCCAAAGATCTTGAGTATGGCTACTTTAGCGTTCGTCGAGTATTATTTTTGCTCTTATCCGACAACTTATGAGAACGTCAATACAAAATTGACCAATCATGTCAAATATGTTTTTTATCATATAAGCAAATCGCGAATTTCATTCCAACATATTTATACTACTTTGTATAACAAAATTACTCCTAAGTATGCAAAATTTTTAAATATACAAACACGTTTTTTTCTAAATTTCAGAAGCTATAATATTTAAATACAACATTTTTTATATCTGTCTGCAGTTTACCTACTACCTTCAACAATAATATAATCCTTATTTGCAGGTGTTTAGCCTTAGAACCAGGGGTGGGAAGTCGGAGTCGGAGTCAGGAGTCGGGAGCCGAGGAGTCGAAATTTTTTTGAGGAGTCGGTAGTCGGAGACGGGAGTCGAAAAAACTACCGAATCCCGACTCTTTTTTGATTTAATTTTTTCGATGATAACAATAAAAAATAATAAAAAATAACGATATTAATCGAATTAAAAAAAAAAGAACCGGGAACGATTAAAGTAACAAAAACTAGATTTGTCTGTGAACGTCCAATTTTTAGTTTGGTGAAAATTGCTGGAAAACAATTGCTCGAAAGAAAATTGCTCTAATACAATTGCTTGAAAAACAGTTCCTCGAATGGAAAATTCCTAGAGAGAAAAATTGCTCGAATAACAATTATTCGAAAAGAAAATTGCTCGAAATAATGAAAAAATGTTCAATTAATATAAATACAAAATTATTAAATGTACTAGAAAAGTTGTTTACATTTGTTTACAATTAAACAAAATTATTTAAATTTATTTACAAATACATGTACCTACACTTACTTCAATTTGTTGTTATAAACACCATAAATATTTGAAACTTTTATATACTACTGCTGATTCTGACTTTATTGTTGTTATCTTATGTTCAAATATTTATAGTATTTATCTCAACAATATATTGAGTAAGTGTAGGTACATGTATTTGTAAATAAATTTAAATACATTTTTCTAAGTGTAAACAAATGTAAACAACTTTCTAGTTCATTGAGTTATTTTGTATTTATATAAATTTAATATTTTTTCATTATTCGAGCAATTGCATTCGAGCAATTTTCTTTTGAGCAATTGTTTTCGAGCAATTTTCCGCAGCCCCCAATTTTTATATGCATAAAAAACTTGACTGGTTAAGGTTTATAGACAGCGCACGAATATAAAACGCATGATTCGTGTGATGCACTGTAGGGTTCGTTCTGTGGTAAACAAAGTCTTTCCCAGTGTTGACAGTTTTCAAAAGCCGTTACTTTTTGTACTTGGCATTACATAAAATTGTTAAAACTTTATATTGATAATATACACTTTTTGTTTTATACTGTTTTTTTTTAAATTTTATGTGCATAGTTTATTTTATTTAGTAAAATTTTATGAATCTTTAAAAATTTTTATCGTGGTCATTAAGATTGTTTAATTTTTTAATTTGTTTAGTAGAAAACGGTAATAAATGAATATTATAAATCTATGGGTCATTCTTTAACATTTAATAGTTCTAGTATACGATCAAATAAAACAGTTGCGGGCAAAAAACCAAAATCCACTTTTTTATTTTTTTCCCTATATCTCAAAAACGAAAAGAGTTAGGTAAGTTCTGTTTGCATCGATTTATTAAACACTTGAATATACAACTTTGCCCTAATTTAACCGAAGTCGTAACTCTTACCGTTTACGAGATCCCCATAGTGGCCCTCGAAAAACGAGAACCCTGTATAGTAATTTTTTTTTTTTTAATAAAAGGAGTCGGGAATCGGAATCGATTTTGAAAAATATCGACTTCGGAGTCGGTAGTCGGGAGCCAATTATTTTTCTGCCGACACCCCATCCGTGCTTAGATCTATTGTCGTAAAAATTTCGGAAATTGTGCAATATTTTTCACATCTCATCAAAACTTTTAAATGTTCCCCAAGTATAAAATATCCTTGGAACTATTCTCGTCAAAATTCTAAAACGGTGTATTTGGCTTTATTGCTTGTAAAAATTTTCAGCAGTGGCTACTCAATGCATAACAATTACCAAATTGTCCCGAAACCGATTGTAATATTTTTTACAGCTCATCAAATTTTTTAATATTTTCGAAGTTCCCTTGGAACTATTCTTGTCAAAGTTTCGAAAATTCTACATTTGGTTTTATTGTTTGTAAAACACAGTCTACCTAATGCATAACAACTACAAAGTTATCGGAAACCGATTAATGATATTTTTACGGCTCATGAAAATTATTAAATATTTCCCAAGTTACAAATTTTCTACTTGCACGACAAACAACGCCAAAATTTCCTGCTAACACATTCAATTTGAACTTCACATTTGTGACTATGTTAACTAAACATAATTTTACTCTGAAGACATTCACATACACACTAACAGTTAGAAGCATTCTATACAATTCCAATAATATTACACAAAATTTTCACGTCATATACTACAAAAACACAATTTTACGAGTTCACTAATGTTTACGATTATCGATTAAACCAGCTAACATCAGTGAAAATACGATAATATTGCGAGTATAATTGCCCATAAAAATTTGTTTTATCTGACATTGTAAGCCAAGTTAAACAATAAAAGGATATCCCGCAGTTGGTCGCCAAACACAAATGAAATATTTAACCGACTTTATTAACACTATTTATACAAAGCGTTACCATTCCTTATTAGGGTGCCTAGTCGTAAATCTCTTCAAATATTTCAAGTTTTTACAAACAAGAAAATTGTTTACATGTCCCTCCCTGTAGGACCATCAGTGATAATATACGTTAGTAAAATACGGAAGCAACAACAGTAATTTCACAATTAAACTTTACTAACGAAATTATACGAAATGAAAACTTGTGAAAGCGCTCCACAAAATTATGTCATAAAAATCATTTTAATAACCCGCGCGAATGTGGGGCTTAAGCATTTTATTTATAACTTTATGGCAAACTGCTTTTGTAAAAAATAAAACAAAACAGAGTTTTACAATTCATTAGTAGTCCCGCTGCGAACAAAAATGGAATCGTTATCTGACACGGCGTAGATAGAAATTCGCGCTGTTTACGAAAGAAATTAAAGTCTTTGAATCGATTTGCATTAAAAGCAGAATAGTGATGAAAGCAATCGTAAAGAAAACAAAAAAACGACGAATGTTTGCGACGTTTTGTACTCGATTAGCAAAAATCGGTTATAAATACGTCGACACACAGAAGAAGGTTATAATAGGTGATCTTAATTATATTTAATGTGGAAGGATAAGATGGTTATTAAAATTTTTACTTGAAAAGTGCTGGTATTAGTGTTAACCCTAGAAGCCCAATCTACGTCATTTTGACGTACACTCCAACACATATTCGCGATCTCTTTCGCATGCTTGCTTAGATCGCCGTGACCATCCGAGCCAACTAGGTACATGCCCAGAGCAGTCTCGCTTTGATAAGTGCCGCCATTTTGTTGTTATCGCAATGTTCACGTCGTTATGACGTATGTTTGGGCTTTGTTAACTTTTGCACTTTTCGAATTTTCTGAGTTATATTTGACTTAAGTGATTTATGTTTGATAAGAGTTGATTAGTTTTTCATAAAAAAATATAAATAGTTGATTTTTGTAAACAATTTGTAGTATATAAGAAAAAATTTTCTCAGTTTTCGTGCCATTTTTTGTATGTTTAATTAAAGTGAACATTTCAGAGTTTAAATAGGGTAAGTCCGGGATAGATGCCCCACCGGCGAAGATGCCCCATCAAAATAATTTCGTTATTAACGGACAGGTTGCGCTGGCTTTTTAAGGGTTGGTTTGTATTGCGTATGTGATTGTGTGCAGTGCTAATTTTTTTTAAAAAAACCTTATTCGGACAAGTTATTTGCAAAAATTCTTTTTTAGAGCTTCACAAAATTTATCACTATGGTTTGCTTGTACACCCATATCATGATAAAGTACTTTTATCATTGTTTTTGTAGTGCAATACATTTAGGCATACAATAGGTTAGTGTTCGTGCCAAAATACATATTCTGGCGCAAAATTTAAATTTGATATTTGGCTGGGGCATCTATACCGTACGATCGGGGAAAATGCCCTACATGTGTTGGGTGTGGGGAAATGTACACAAACACAAAATGGAATGATAAGTTGGTTCAGTGCATGCATTGCAACAAATGGTCCCGTGAAGGCTGTTCTAAATATGAAAATCTTTGTAATTTGTGTGGAAAAATATTGACATTAAAAAAGAAATAAGTACTTAATAGTTAATATGTTTACTAAACATTTAGTTTCTGTTTATTAATTTGTAATTACATAATATTTTGGAAGGGGCATCTATACCTATACTAGTGGGGAATCTTTGCCCGACAGTTTGGTGAAGATGGCAAATGCTCATATTTTAAGTTTTTAATTTTTCCAGTCATATAAGTTTATAACAGTGTAAAGTTTCATGTTTAAATAAAATAATATACATAGAAATGTCATACAACGTAGTTACAACCATAGTTTTTACTCCTTTGTCCAGAAAATATTAGCATCTAAAAAGGTGGGGCATCTATCCCGGACTTACCCTAAACAATATTTTTTCTAAATTTCTGTTTTTTATTTACATAGAAAGTATTTCACATAAACCATACAAAAAACTAGTATTTGCAGTAAAGTTTATTTAGATAGAGCTCTTTTATAATTGTACGTCGTTTTGACGTATGATTGGGCTTTATAGCCTCAAAAATATGATTGGGCTTCTAGGGTTAATTAGAAGGCTTCCAAACTTGTTACCGCAGTATTTATTATTTTAAAGTAAAAAACAAATCTTAAACAGCGTGGTTCAATGAAAACAAAATTTGTTATTGAGCCCATAACTTAATTAATTAATTAAAAACTTCACCGATTGACGAATGGAGGTTCTAGAGAACTTTTTATTTTTATTTTCAAGTGAAATACGATTGGAAAGTTTTCTAACGGTTTAGTTTTCATTAAACAAAGTGTACTACTAAAACCTCCTGTATAATGCAACTGCATTACTTTTAAAAATTAACATAAAAACTCCTATTCCAGTACAAAAACAAAAGAAGTATTTAAAAAATTCCATTCTATAGTAAATTTTCCTTTTAGTTTATAATAAGTGTAATCCTCCATTATTTACAAAAATATCAAGTATAGCAGACGAAAGAAAACAAAAGTTCTAAAATGCTTTATTACAAGACGAATTTTTAAAAAAACCAAATACTTTCACTAACAACGTCTAGGATTTAGTTCGCTTAACCGTAAAAGCAGTAATTTATTTTTACTAGATATTTAAATCCTCCGGGAATCTCGACAACTGACGATCTAAAAGATGGATTGATAACGACGGTTCGATCTTCCTTACGTTCACACGAAGATGCATGAATTTGGGGCTTTGTAGTTAAATCAGAAATCTTCGAACAAAGAACTGAAGCACAGCAAAATTAAATCAGAGCTAAACGGATATGTAGAATTCAAATAAAGGATGTAATAAGGGCATTCCTTAGCAGCGAAATTGTTTTGAATCTCGAAATAGTATTGGTCATTCGACTTTGATTCGATATTTTTCTTTCAACACATGAAAATATAAAGCGCCTCAATTTGCATATGATTTCATAGCTACATTTTTTAGTACGTTTTAGCGCAGCGACATAAGGAAAATTGTTAAGTTTAAAATCTTATATACAGGGTAAATATAATCTAACGCTTTCATAGATAGGTTTGTTATAATATAACTTCGTAAAACGGCAAACTTTCTAAGCACAATACAAATAAAGCAAAAATAACAAACTTTTTAAACGAAAATACATATATATACCTTTGCTATGGAATGAAGATACGCCGCACAGTGGGGTATTTACTTCATCTAGCCGGTCAAAAGAAGATTTTTCAAATTTATCACGGGTAAAAATAAATTACTATTTAAGAGAGTTATATAGTCAAAGAACAGTGGGTCATCTTTTTTTCACTTTTCTGCGCCATCTATAGTCCACTCCGGTCAATCAAATTGTAAATGTCTAAATAGTGCGATTATTGGTTGTCTTCGAAAGTGTACGACTTTCTTTTAAATGTAAAACCATATTTTTCAGAGAAATGTTGAACAATGTTAAACAATGTATATTCCGAAGTAGGCACGTAAGAATATTTTTAAGGTATATTAATGAAATTATAGTAATTTTAAACTACTAAAAGTTCCATCCAAAAATGTAGTAATTTTCGTAATTTTTTTGACGATTTTTGAAGAAACCGAAGGTTTTTGTTATACTTTTTTACATGAATATAAAAACGAAGGTTTTAAATTTAGAAAAATAAAAAAAATTGTCCCGGATTCGCTTGGTTTTACTTATATTAGGCCAGCTAAAAACTTATAGTCATAAATGTTATTTTTATGGGTCATGGTTTATTTTTGATATAAAATCTTTTTATCGCTTTGAGCATCACACAAAAAATAACTAGAATAGAAATATTGAACATAAAAATACCACAAACAATTAACCTTAGCCAAAAATATCTATTAAGTAGTGCATGTTTTTCAGAAGAGAAAAAAAAAATAAAACAAATTTTCCTCTGTAAAATCATAGATTAAACGTAAATGGGTGGCAGCGCTGGCAGCTCATAAGAAAGAAAATATCTGTATTAAAAAAAATATATACTCAATAAAGACATTTGATGAGTGGGGTGAGCGCAATTAAGACCTACGACAGAAAAGCTACAAAGATTGAGACGAATTATTATTTATTGCACAAAGCTTGGAAAAGATGCATTGGAAATACTAAAATAAATTTAATAAATAAAGAAATAGTTCATCAAAACGAGCAATAAAATATAAGTAAACTTATTTAAGATCTTATCAAAGCGAATTTTTTCCTTTGTTGTAGCTTATATGGTTATGAAATTTAAAAAATCGACCTTCAGTTTTCTTAGAAATATTTCATTAAGTTGAGAACATATTATGTCAAGTGGCATCAGCTTTATTTCTAAATTCTACCAATTTGATAAGTTAGAGGTTTCTGTATATTTAATAATAAACAAGTTACCCATACAATCGGTTAAAAAATGGGCACCCTATACAGGGTGGTCCACATAGCAGGGCCACTATTGGGATCTCGTAAACGTAAAGGGTAAGAGCTACAAAGAAGTTTAAATTAGACATCAAATCGTTCCCCTTTCTGAAACCTATTCAGTGATGCTTTAATGTTTTAAAAAAGTTCCATGGCACGTTAGGTAATAAGCAATAATGAAAATGGGCTTTTTTTCAATATCGTTTTTAACTTGCTTATCCTTGATGGTACAAAAATATTTTTTGGGCAAAAGTTGTAGATTTTTTTACGCACTGTATAATAAGAACATTCATTTGTTTCAATATTGTTTAAATTTTTAGATAAATACCAACTTGAATTTTTTTAAATGGAAACCATAGTTGGCTATGGTCTCATGATAAAGCTTTTTTTTTTCTCCTTTAGGCTCAAAACAAATAAAATTTATTTAAACGTCCCTATAAGGCTATAAAGTGCCATGAATTTAAACAATATTAAAAGATTAAAACAAATGAATGTCTTCATTTTACAGAGCGTAAAAAAATCTACAACTTTCTTTTCCAAAAATATTTTTGTACCATCGAGTATAACCGACTTATAAACGATTTAAAAAAATGTACATTTTAATTTTTGTTTATTATCTAGCGTGCCATGAAACTTTTTAAAAAAAATTAATGCATCATTACATAGGTCTCAGAAATGGGAACAATTTGTCTAATTTAAACTTTTTTGTAGCTCTAACCGTTTACGAGATCCCAATATTGGCCCTTCTAAGTAGATCACTTTGAATATCATGTTAGTGAAAACGATTGTTTTGACTAAAAATATGATTATCAATATTTGACTTAGAAAATAAGCATGTTTTGAATCAATTAAAAACAAAAATAATTTTGGCCAGCTATATCAAACATATACCCCACGGTGCGCCGGATGGACTACAAAAAAAGTTTTCCTATATTGTGGCATACAAGTTGGCATGGAGAGAAGGAGAGGCGTGTAATTTAAAAATTGCTTATTTTCGAGAAGAAACTCGCAATAATGGTTCTTTCATAGGTAGAATTGAATATAATTCAATTTTTTCAAAAACTGCTCTAGGTGGTTCTAAGAGATGTGCCGATAATAAATAGTTTACTTCAGTTTAAAAAATGTGAATTACTGTGCAGTTAGATTATTTAAGAAGTTACTCCAACAAAGGAGTTGTAACGTTACCAGTGAAAAATTATTTCTGACGCCAAATCCTTTCTATAAGCAGAAAAATAGTAAAGGATGGTATAAAAACATGCCGTTGGGATTGGTACCCAACGAAATATCAAAGTGGACGAAAAATTCAGCTCAAAAGATTGGTCTTGACGTTAAATTAAATAAAATTACTAATCGCCTAATTACCGTGTCCCATTTGGATAAAGCGGGAGAGAAAGACCAACAGGTAAATAAAATTACTGGTCACTCCAATTCAAAAAGCATAAAGCTCTATTTAGAGTTGGATGAGGAGCACCATTCGAACATAGTATCAAATTTGCGACAAGAAAATAAAACTATACAACAATTTTCAAATAATTTTGTTCACAATAATTGTTCGTTCGTTAATTGTAACTTTAATAAATAAATATTTGTACATGTACATAAATCTTTTCAGTCGTGAAATTTTTGCTACAAATACCATTTGAGGTTAAAATTTTAGCAGGGCAAATTTTTATTTTCAACATTCGTTACTGCTTTTCAATTTCAACTCGAATAAATTTATTCTCGTTAATTGTTACTGAGCAACAACTTGTGTCAAATCAAAATTTTTCCGGCAAAATTTAACTTTATTGGTGTTACCCCCGAATGCCGTAGCTCAAAAAATGCGTCGAATATTGGATGTGACAAATATTAGACCTGACAAATACAGTTTTTCAAAAATATTTACATTTTATGAATATTAATGGATAACATGATTAGAAAGTTGATAAAAGACGGTGTATTTACCCCCATCGCTCTCGCTGAGAATCAACCCCCACATTATTACGGCTTTAACACTTATAATAACAAAGGTAATCATGTTATCTCTTGCAGACACCCTGTATTTTCAATTTTATACAACACATTTCATTTACATAAATCCGTTTCAGTGGGGTTTTTAATTATTATTGTTGCAACCACCAGATATTTCATTTGGCTGGCGGACATTGAAAATTAAAGTAGTTAATATCCGTATGGAAATGCATATGTAAAATTAATGCTTTGGTAGATAATAAAATAGCAGTACAGCCCTCGTCCTGTTTAAGTTGGATAAATCAAACCGAAGGTTCGCAGGAATTATGCGCATATCTCAGCGAAACGCTCTTATATAGGCGCTCAATACGTTTTGATTTAAGCTTGCAGGAAGCACGTTTAATAAATCAGAAATATATTTTATCTTCCATAGTTGAAGCAAACACGGATATAAATAAATAAATATGGCGGGCGATAAAATCGCGACGACGGATCTGAACCGATGGCCTCTGAAATCTGAAACGCCTGGCCAGCAGCTTTTAACGGAGATACTTATATTCGAGGTGTTCGTAACGATCTCCGCCGCTAGCTGCGTTTACACTGATCTCAAATTTCCCCCTCAGTGAGAGTGTGACCCTGAATTACTACTAAAATGGGAAAAATAAAAGCAATCTTGTTCGCTACTATTGATATTGAAGGTTGAATCAACGCGAACGGCTGCTGGATTTTTATTAAATCAAATTCTTTTCCCTAACCTGTACCTATATCTGCAATCTTTTAAACAAAACACGCCGTTCTATAAATAAAAATTGTGTAGTTCTATTTTAAGTTATCTCTCATTGTAACAGTAAAAACGTCTTGATAAAAATTGGAGTTTAAATAAAAATTTAATAAAATTGGTCGGAAATTTTTTTGTAATTTTATGAATAGCCTTTGACGAAACATTTTAATCAGATAAATTTCCTTCTAGTACGGAAGAGTTGCCGAATTTCGATTACCGAAACGTTTTTTAATATACGTATTCAAAATATTGTAGATTATTTTTTTTAAAATACAATTTAGAACAGTGAAAAATCGACACATTAAAATTGTGTCATTGATCCAATCAAAGAAACTGGTTTTCCAGGATGGACCACCAACCACCACCATTATTTATTTAAGCACAATTAAAGCAAAAGTACTTTTTCATTTTTGAACTCACTCCAGCAGACTCAAGTGTGACACTGTATGCATCATTTCTTCCTTTGTTACCCCACATATAATACAAAACCATGTAGAGGAGACGGGAATGGAAGTAAAATTTTTTTGTTTTTATTTAATTTCTCAGAGAGTACAACAAGTTTTTTACATCCACATTGATTTAATGATAGATTGGACATTTGTCTTCATTTCAAGATATTTATTTAATATGTTTCGTAAAGCGTATGTAAGAAATTTGTTTTTTTCTGTAGTAAGATAGCTGTTACTTTCAACCTTAACGTTGGGGCTAAAAGTAACAATGATCGGGGTAAGTTGTAACGGCAAAATAATTTACACAGCTCATAAGTAGTGGGTAAATATATTAGTATTCCTCAACAAAATTATTATTTGATTCCAAAATAAACATTGGCAAAACTAAAAAAAAAAGTGAAACAAAAAATACAACAAATTGGAAAATTAATCCGACAAGTTAGGTATGTTCTCATCTACGAAGAAAACCACCAATTATGTGCTAAGAGTGAACATTTGCAAGTGAAAACATTGATTGGGGTTGGTTGTATACTTTTGACCCCCCAGTGTTCTGATAAGAAAACCAACAGGGGTCGCACTTTTCAGCCCCCTGTGGAGGTGGGAGATGATTAAAAATATTACTATGGGAAACCTTTTAATAAATATAAAACATCTACCAAGTATCATTCTCCTACACATCTCCAAATTTGAGAAATAAAATAAAAACCGCACCCCTTTAGGGGGGTGTAACTTCGAAAGGAGACGTCTAAGGATTTTTTTTTAATGAAAGACCCCCTTTAATTTTTGATAAGGAATCACCTCCTGATTTTTTTTTGCAATACTTAAGAAACACCCTGTATACCTAAGGGTTGATGTATTAATTTATAATAATATGCAAGTTACAAAGGTTTTTTAATTTTTTTACAGATGAAAAACAAAAAGTAGGCTGTGAAAACAAAAAAAAAAAACAAGAAAACCCGAAAATGAATATATTTGACTACTGTTCTGAGTTTGTCCCAAAAAACCGCACATTTGTGGTAATTTAAGCGATTCTCTATCTTGACTATTAAGCGAGATACCCCTGTAATTCAATCGAATTTGGACCACCCTGTACACAAAACAAATTGGAGGGAATCCACAATTAACTACGATTCCGACCTCAAATTGTATTGCATCCACCAATAGCCAACAAAATTTAGAACCTAATAATCTAGCTACTCTTGTTCACATTTTAGATATCGCCTAAAAGTCACTCGACCGGTGACACAACGTATTAACTTTTAAGCCTAGTCCAGATTGTAAACAAATGTTTCGGAACAATATTGAACATGTGCCTGAACAGTTGTGAAACATTGTTTCGGAACAATTTGTATACGTTGTTCCGCGTCAGTGTTTCGGTGTTTCTAAACTGATTATCATGTCCAGTGAGGCTATTGCAGGAATTTGTGCTGCCAATTTTTTTATTTTACTTAACGGCATGTGGACTTTTTTTTCGACTTCGGCAACGGTAACATCAAATGCTTGCGCAATATTTAAAAAACAATCCCTTTTTTTATTTCTATTTTTGTAGTCACCACAGGTGACATCCCACAAACAAGATGAACTGTGTACTTTTTCTATAAGTTTTAAAGTTTTTTCTTGATTCCACATTGTATAAAATATAACCAAGAATCACTAACCAAAACTCTGTTTGACTGAACCGTGTTTGACAAAAAAACTTGTTCAATGTTCCAATGTTTCCCATTTTAACGGGAAACAAGGAACAGGCCTTTTGTGTTTCGCAACAAGTTCCGAAACAAGCTAGAAACAAATTTGAGCTGTTCCGAAACATTGGGAACATTGTTCATGAACACTGTTCCGAAACATTTGTTTACAATCTGGACTAGGCTTTAGGCGGAAAATAGTGACTCTGGCTGGCAAAAACCTCTATGACAGATGAAAACTAGCAATGCAGGTAGAGAGGTGGATGTATATGAACATTGCTAAAGCGCTTAGGGCTTAGGGCGACAGATAACCAAAATTAAAAAAACTAAAAGCACTGTTACAACCTACCCGTGTTACATTCATCCCCGGTCTACCCTAGTCTTAGTTTTTATTCTTTGTCTTTTTAGTCCAACATTTTTGATTTTACTTTATTAATGTTGTTCTCTTTTGATCCTATTCCAATTTATGACGATTGTTTGTTACAACTGCTTAGCCTAACCTAACCTAGCCTGAACTGGCCTGCCTGGAGGGATATTCCTTCAATTCGGGAAGACGGTGGACCGGCCCAATTCAGGCTACAGCTTGTGGTCCAACTTGGGCAAGTTTTATAAACAACTAAAAATATTTTACCTAACCTTACGTTTGAACAAAATAAAACTATCATAGTCAATTGTAGCCCGACAAGTTTAATTTTTTCGGATATCATAACATATTTTGCTACTTACTTTAAAACAGCCTAAGCACAATAATGGGTCTTTTGTTAAAATAGTTAATTGATGATTCCTAATCTAATGATTTCTAATGGCAATTGCCAGCACCTCTTCACAAACTGCAGCCACGAGATGCTCTGTCATAAAAATGATTGCATCAGCCAAGTTTATGTCCATACAACCAAAATTGCCTATTTTATGGCGCAAATTCCTTACACAGGTCAAGTTACGATAGTGGTCCAACCTAAGCGATGGTCCAATTTAGACAACTTTCCCCTATAAAGGCTCCCCCAGACAGAGGCGATACGGTACGATTCGGGACGATATCTTAATAAGATTGTGGCATATGGAAGCGCCCACACCAATGATGAGCGCGATATACCTGTTTAGCAATGACAAGGGGGTTTAATTTGTATGTCCGAAATAAGTTTGATTCTTTTTGGGTCATATTGTAAGGGTAATCCCAATACCGATTGTATCGTACCGAGCGGTATAACGCGTCTGTCTGGGGGAGCCTTTATTGTTGCCATTACAATAATAATATAAATTTTTCTTTAAAACACTAAACACTAGTGTTAAGTGCACTGGTTTTACTTTTTTTTCGTCCCTCACAACAAAACTACATCAATCGGACAAACAAAAGTAACAATCATTTAAAATAAGTGCCGGTAAGAGATTTAAAATTAACAATTTTTCCGGTGTTGTGCTTGGGGCAGGATTAATTTAATTTTCTCGTAAAAATATCGTTTACTGCATCTAGTTCAGCATTTCTGAAATCCCAAGCTGACGGTTTGTATAAATTTATGCAACTGTGAGCTTGGCAATTAAAACACAACTGAGTTAACCCAACTGTCAGGTACATTATCTGTTTCGCGAAGAACGCGAAATGAGCTAGTGTAATCACACAGCTGTATAATTTGCGACGCAAATTTAGCATTTATAAGTCAAATATAATGCATACTAATGAATGAGATTATGTTTATGTTTATCAAAATATTTAAATTTATTTTTTTTCACAACTTTTTTTCATTTTTGCTAAATACACATCGTAAATTTTCATTGTACAGTTAAGTTAAGTGAATAATATAATAATAATAATGATGATAAAAAATTCAGGAAATGATTATGATGGGACTACAGTTTTACCTTTCAACGGATAAATTAGACAACCTGTAAACTTACTTCGAGCTAAAAAAAAAAGAGAACATTAAAATCCAAACAAAAACCATGAAATATAAATTATTACTAAATAAGGAAATGTACAGGGTGGCCTATTTTCGATGCCCATACAGGGTATTTCGGTTATTATCAGAGATATTTAACATTTTTGAAAATTGCCAAAAATCGGTTTTTGGCTATATTTCCAAAATCAAAAAAATATCAAAAATCTGTTTACGGCAATGAATTTCTCTCGAAAAAGAACTTGAGACTACGTACTTAGTTTTTTTCTATCTCTAATAATAACCGATATACCCTGTATGGGCATCGACAATAGGCCACCCTGTACACCTAAGGTGGTAAGTGTTTTGGTGTAAACTGTAAACCATTGACTTTTTTATTGTGATATTGAGCAATTTGCCAGACTTTTATAATAATATACTTAAGTAATAGTATTGCCATTATATTTTGAATCATTAGTTCATCTCAAAATCTTTCAAAAGCATTGGCAATATTTTTAGCAATGCCTGTTACAGTAGCCACTAGAGAAACATTATTTTTTTAATCAAAATAATAAAAAACATTTACGATCAATTTTGATTAAGAAACCAGTGATAGCCAAATTTCTGCAATAAAAGCAAGAAAATTTTAATTTAATTAAGCAATATATCATTAGGTAATATATTATGTATTAATAAATAGGTTAGTCATATTGCTGTAGCAGTTTTTCATTTAAAAAACATTTTCATATGTCAATTAAAGGTGTACACTGTTTAGTACAAAGTTCATTATTTTGAAAAACAAAAAAGAAAACAGTGACACTGGTGTACAGGAAGTGTGAAAAAAATACTTGCAATATAAATACCCAAATAAAATTCCCACTACAAAAAGCAGAATAAAAAAGCTGTTAAATTATTGCAGTATTTAAAATAACACATAATGTTTACATATACAAAAACAAAATAAGAAACGTAGCAAAGAAAAAGATAGGTATTGCTAGAGGGACAGAATGGTAGCAAAGGTAGAAACACAATGGGCATGTTCTAAACAATTCAAAAAGCGTACATTAGCAGAGAGAAAGAAAAACCGAAGGTCGTTTTTGCGAGTTTAGGAGCTGCCTTCAAGCAAAACCTGAGAGAAAGACTAAAAGCAAAATTTTAACCAGTTATTATCATAGCAAACAAAAATATTTTCGTTATTTAAAAGCATTTTGAAGGTACACCAACAATCAAACCAAATTGCATCGTCTATTAATTTAGATTTCCAAACCAAACGACACAAAAAAAATTAATCAAGCAGACCTAGTTATTTTAAAAACACAAAATAAAACGACTTTTAAAAATCAATAAGGCCGCGAGATTAAAGTAAGATATAAATTATTTCCTTTCACATTTTTTAATTACATTTATGTTTTTGTTTGTCCTAATTGACATGCTGAAATTTAATTTCTGTATTAGGCCAAACGCAATACGAGAAACGCCATTTTAATTAATGCAAAATATGTCGGCTATTGTGACCTTTAAAGCAGACAATATTAAATCATAGAACTCATTCGGAAGTTATTTCAATAACGCTTTGTTCCTCATGTTATAAACTTTTGACTGCGGTACGAAACAACTTTAAACAATTGGACGACACATTTTTCGATTGAAAAAATGAATAGTTTAACCGGAAATAGCTCAGTAATTTCAGAAGCTTATTGTTAAAGGACACGAAAACTATACTTAATAAAAATTTAATTGTGAATATTACACAGTGCGTTCAGATTTCAGGGCTTACAGTTGGTGTTATTTGGTACTTAACACATACAACAACAGTCAAATAACAACAAAACGTTGTCTATTAAAAACCAGCACAGTTAAAAATGAATTAACGTTTATCTAATGCATCTACATGAAAATATAAATTTTGCATACATGTGTCAATCTGTCAGTTAGAATTTTTTTTAAATTAGCGCAATACACTATACCCTTCTCTTTGCAATTAAGTACATACTTTGACAGCTATACCCACAAATAATTTCTAAACCACTTTAAATTGCGATTTGAATTTTACAGAAAATGATTATCTATTGCACCTTTACATGAAAATAATAAGTTTGCGTACATATGTCAACCTGTGTGTTTGTATTTTTGATTAGCTTAATTCACTATGATTTACTTAATAAATGCTGATTGCAAAGGAACTAATTATTTTTAAACGGTTTTGAATTGTCATTTGAAATTTACAGGATTTGTTAATCTTACGCGTCTTTACATAAATAAAATACTTTTGCATTTATTTGTTAAACTGTCTTTTTGCCTTTTTAACAATTAATTAACTTAGTTAAATTAATAAATGCGCATGTCGAAGAGATGTATCGGCAAATAATTTCTAAACTGCTTTAAATTTTCATTTGAATTACCCAAGAAAATGTTAACGGAACGCATCTTTACATGGAAATAATACTTTTACATTTATTTACCAATCTGAATGTTTGTATTTCCAACAATTTGCTTAAAACACGATGATTTACTTAATAAATGCCCATCGCAAAAGGACGTATCGGCAAATAATTAAAAAACTGTTTAAAATTTTCAGTTGAATTTTACGGAAAATGCTTATCTAGAAGCATCTTTGCATAACTAGGATACTTTTACATTTATTTGCCAACATGTCTGTTTGTATTTTCAACAATTAACTTTATAGGAGCCGCTTGAAAAGTTCATATATATGGAACGTTCAAATCTGGAAAAAGCACCGGTAGAATCATTCAACTCTTGAATCGTTTAACGCTGGAATCACTTAACGCAGGAATTATGCAACGATGGAATCATCTAACACGGGAATCGTTCATCGCTGGAAAGCTCAAATCTGGAATCCAGAAATTCAGAATTTTTGCTGCCCTCTGTATTACAACAGCCAAAGTATAATATAATTACGAAGTGCACGAGTGATTTTTTCTGATTCAACTTGCATGAGTAAAGATTTGTCAAAAATTATAGATTATTTGCAATGCACGAGTTATATTTTGTCAGAAAATTTTCTTCGCCTAACCTACCTGTCAAAATGTACGTTATGTCAAATTTTACTAGTACTGTCAGAATGGTGCGTAGGAAGTGTGGTTTAATCTATATTAAAGTAACGCTACTGTTCGCCGAAATTCGCCAAAAAATTATCAAGACCAAAATATTTAATTACATCTGCAAATTTATATTTTCGACCAATAAACGCATGCAAATGGGCAAATCTGTTAATTGCAAAAAGGATATTATGAGTGTATGATTATGTTTAGGTACCTATTGTTTTTTTCTAGGAAACCTGAGTTTGTTATTGGTCGTAAACGTAAATTGGACAGGAGGAACAACGTCTGACAAGGGAATGTAAAATTATTACCGTGTAATAATGTTCCCATTGGTAGTCTCTAGCAGATTTAAAATTAGCGATTGGTTGAAAACGCAAATTTGACAGGTGAAGGAAATTTTTATTTAAATTTTACAGGAAATGTTAATGTAAAGCATCTTTACGTGAAAATAATAATTTTATGTTTATTATTCAGCCTGTGTGTTTGTATTTTCAACAATTTAATAAGTGCACTGTGATTTACTTAATTAATTTTGATTGGTTTCGCTGCTACCAGGAGTATTTTCTTAGAGATAATGTATTCCAGTTTCAAGACTCCCACTTTTTTATCAGCAGATTATTATCTCATCATGAATAATAAGACAATAACCTACTCAAAAAGAGACGGGAAGCTCTAACCTAGTAAATTTTGTTTGAAAGGTTTTTTTAAAATTATTATTTAAAATTTGCAATCCTATAGATTAATAAACGTTTTAACTTTAACCTAATTTGCTACGTTTATGTTTGAGTCTAGATGTCGCCAATAGTCAATCCTTTTGAAAAGTGATTGTTTTTAAAAATTAAAACTTCCAAGTGGCGTTTAACAATAACCACAAACAGTTGCATGCTTAATATTTTTAGATTTAATTTAACACAATTTTAAATCGAAGAGCTAATCACATTTAGGTCAGCATAAAAATATAACTACTGCATCCATTATTGCAAGATTTTGTAATATAACTTGAATTTAGAACAGACAACTCGCATTACTTAGTTGTTTAAATATTCAATTGAAAATTACAATTATTTTAACAACATTTACCCACTTTAATGAATATAGTTTTGCAGTACATAAAGTACATCGATAAAAGTTAATGCTGTAACAATCGACATTTTATAGCAATAAAACTTTTAAAGGAGCAAACTGCACGAGTTGTAAAACATGCACAACTTACGGTTTATCAGTCGTGAAAATTCATCCTTACATAAAAGTCGTTACAAAGGTATCAAAGCATCAAATGCGCTGAAAAGTACAGATTCTGTTGTAAAACTTTAGACATTTTTCCCAAGCATAGAGAATCAATTATAATTTATTTAGAAACATGTTTCAAGTATGGATGAAAATTATTGGTACGTGTTGGAGGATTGAAATGCATATATATCCCAAGGAAACTACAAACTATATTTCCAAAATACTACCTTCAGCCGCTCTGTAATTAGGAAATTATGACAGAGGCAGGTGCCTGCAGCAGAAGTATATGTCATTTATGACAGTTTGCGTATATTAACATATGTGCTTCCTGATTACTTGCAATCAAGTTAAATAGTTTCGCTCTATTCTGTGTACGTAGTGCTGTATAAGCAAACACCTTATCTATACATTTACCTACTTCAACCGTAACTAACATTACGTGATAAAATGTTGTAATTTGTCTATCTTTAACCACAATTTCATGGAAAATTGAAATGTAATAGTTATTTATGTAACAAGGCAGTGAAGTTCGACTTTTTATCACGAGTGTGGATATTATTACCACGTGAATAATCAAAGGAACTTTAATGCCGAGGTGCATATTAAATTTTTTCTGCAATTATCAAAGAAATAGCGAAAAATCAAGCAAACACATGAAGTTTTACTTCATCTGTCAGATTCTCATTCTCCTGGCAAATATGTATCTTTAGGCAAAATCACGCTCAATTTTTCGTAGCGCATTTTACTCTTTTACTGCCTAGGCAGTAAAAATGATTATTACAGCCGCTTTTGGGTACTTATTGAGCTAGTTTTGGGACGATTGCAGAAAAATGTTATTTTTGCATTTATATGGCAATCTGTCTGTTTGTATTTTCAAAAATTAACTTAATGCACTACGAGTTACTTAATTACTGTGTACCTCAGCAGTTAGTGTTTCTTCTCGGAAAAAAGTAATTTTTTAGATTTCTCATTTAGAGTTTTTTCTCGATAAGAAAAAAATGTTTTCGTTCAAGTGAAACATAGTGTAAATGACAAAAATAAAACTATAAAGCAAGAATTTATTATATTTCAATCATCATGTGCAAGAACCAATAATTTAGAACTACTCAGGAATGCTTTATCCACAATAAAGCTTACATCGTTACAAAACGAAGGAAATTTTTCTGTTGCCAACGATTTTGTGAATAAAAAGAAATATATTGTCTAGTACTACTTTTGATGCTCTGTGTTTTTCAAAAAAATATTTTAAATCTGTACAATGAAAACATTTAATTTTGTTTATATATGTTTAAGTTTTAAGTGATTCATAATGTTAAGAATAATAATGTTTAATTCAAATCACTTACGGTTATTATCTTTTATAAAATAATTCACTTATTAATCAAATCCAGGTTTTGACGTTAGAAATAATAAATCAAAAATAAATTTCTGATAAATTTCAAAATTTATTTATTACGTGCCGGTCCAAGATGTGCTAAAATAATAAGTAAAATATATGAATCTAATATTAGAGAGTGATAATCATTGTTATATAACTTTTTAAACCGAATTTAAGGGGTAAATGAAAATTTATATATTATATGAGAATTCTCGAGACTCGAGAAATAAAAACTTTCGAGAAATCTTGAACACTATAGCAGTTATATTAATACACAATTTTTAAAGTGCTTTGAATTTTCAGTTAAATTTTACGAAAAATGTTTACCTTTACATGAAAATAGTAATTTCGCAGTTATTTGTTATTCAGTTTGTAGGTATTTTTAAAAATTAATGCAATACACCACTTTACTTGAATAAAAAGCTCGAATAGACATGCATTAAAATAATTTGTAAACTGCTTACAATTTTAATTAAAATTTGACAGGAAATGTTAATCCAACGCATCTTTATGTGAAAATAATAATTTTATGTTTATTATCCAATCTGTGTGTTTGTATATTCAACAATTTACTTAGTGCACTGTGATTTACTTAATTAATTTTGATTTTTTTCGCTTCTACCAGGAGTATTTTCTTAGAGATAATGAATTCCAGTTTCAAGACTCCCACTTTTTTATCAGCAGATTATTATTTCATTGAATTTTCTCATTTGAATTTTACAGGAAATGTTAATATAATGCATTGTTACATAAACTTCATTATTTTGCATTTTTATATCTATTTGTCTGTTTGTGTTTTCAAAAATTGGCTTAATTCACCGCGATTTATTTAATAATTGCCCACATCGCCAGTTATAGACAAATCATATCTAAACTGCTTTAAATTTTTATTTGAATTTTACAGGAATTATTAATGTAAAGCATTCTCACATAAATATAATATTGTTGCATCTATTTGTCAATCTGTATGTTTGTACTTTCAACAATTAGCTTAATGGAGCATGTTTTTTTTAAAATAAATGTTTATATCGAAAAGATGTATCGAAAAAGCATTGATAAACTGTTTTTGAACGAACCGTTTGGTCAATATTTAGTAGTTTAGGAAAACCAAATAAGCGGCAACCAATCGCCACAATTACATCAAGAAAACGGCTTATATACGAATGATTAGAACTAAACAAAGACCACAGCAAACTCAGTCGAATAGAGCCAAGAAGAAAGCAATTTCACAGGTATCTTGGGGAATCGCGGTATTTTCGGATTACACGCGCCTGATGTACGTATCCTGCTATCTGGTTCGTTTTGAAAGATTATAAAGAGGTAAACTAGAAATTTAATTTAAAAATATTTGCTCACACAAAGACTTGTAACGTTGTTTAGCTAAAGTTATTTCATAATACACTTCAGTGCCAGTATACAACATAAAGAATCTCTTGCCGTTTTACATACACAATATGAAAGCAATTTTAAACCGTTGTTTGACAATTAGAGTGTGTAATGCTTTGCTTGTTGTTTAGTTTTGAGTTTTTAAGACTGGCGACTAATAAAACACTCCCATAGTTTTAAATTTTAACAGAAATTTTGGTTGTTAGAACCATTGTAAAAGAAACATTATGGAGTTTTTATGTAAGTATACTAATTTAACACTAGGTGTACCACAAGGTTCAGTTTTAGGTCCTTTACTTTTGTGCTGTACTTAAATGATTTGGAACATAATATAAAAAACTGTAGTGTTAATCTCTTTGCAGATGACACATTAATCACAGCTTCTTATAGCAACCTAGAGTCGGCCATTATAATAAGATAAATAAAAACCTATACGTTGTATCAGAATGGTTAAAAATTAACAAATTAAAATTAAATACAGACAAAGACAAATTTATGATAATAGGAAACAGACCAATACCGAATGATGTAAGCATTAAAGTTAAAATAGATAATAAAGAACTTGAATATGTTTCGCAAATTAAATATCTTGGTGTTATGACGGACAATATATTTAAATTTAGAAGCAATGTGGATTACATTGTGAAAAGATTGCCAAAAAAAATAGTTTTCTTGGTAGATTAACAAACAAACTTAGCCTTTTAGCAAAAATTACAGGAACTAATCGCTCCACACTTCGATTACTGCGCGAGTATTTTGTTCTCATGCAACGAAGGCGACATATACAGGGTGTTTAAAATTCGAGTTTAAGCATGCGGATCTCGCTTATTATAATAGCTAGAGTATAGGTTTAAATTTGGCAAAGCTGCTAAATTCAATACTTATTGATAATCCAAAGAGAAATTGGAAATGTCTCAAACGCTATCTGAGAAAATAAGAAAAAACCGAAAAATACGATTTTTGAAAATCCTCCTTTGTATAATAAAATATTTAAAATGTGTAAAAACATTGCCCAAGCAACTTTTTAAGACGAATCGAATGGTTGTCACAAATTTTTCCTAGATCGAGTCGTTTTTGTTTTATGACAGCCAACTTTATTTTTTCATATGGGCTCAATTTTTGCTATTTACATGATCAAATAGCATTTATTTTTTTGAATCCATTGATGTATCACACATGGTATTTTACTTCTTCTATCATGGTCAAATTTGAAAAAATGCGTTTTATACAACAACCACTATAAATCAGGTAGGCCGGTCATTGTAGTTTAAGTTGTTTCCTTGACAACCAGTCAACAAACTAAAAGTTTTGAAAGCCTATTACTTGTCACATCAATAAATACGTAAAAATGAACTTTAATAACAAAGAAAAACGCGATATTCTGCAAATTTTTTATTCATTGAAAAAATTCTAGTATATTATCATGTTAAAGATATGCAGAAACATATCCAGAAAGAAGACAACCCTCGAACACATATTTATGTAGTTGTACAGAAACTTAGGTAAATATGGGGCTTCTAACAAACTTAGAGAAAAATATGCAGAAAGGTTTCAGATGACAATTAAAAACAAAACATTTTAAGTACAAACTTATCCGGAAAAACACAATTTTTCTACGTTAAACAGAAACTTAAGTAAATTTGTATAAAGTATGTGATAAAGTAGAACAAAACTTAAAAGAAAGATATAAAAAAATCGCAGCATATCGCGTTTTCTTTTGTTGTTATGGTTTATTTTACGAATCTATTAATCTGACAAGTAATTGGTTTTCAAAACTTTTAGTTTGTGAATTGGTTGTCATGGAAATAACATAAACTACAACGACCGGCCTACCTTATTTATAGTGGTATTTGTTTAAAACGCATTTTTTCAAATTTGACAATGATAGAAGAAGTAAAATACCATGTGTGATACATCAATGGATTCTGAAAAATAAATGCTATTTGATTATGTAAACTGCGAAAATTGCGCCCATAAGAAGAAACAAAGTTGGTTGTCATAAAACAAAAACGAATCGATCTAGAAAAAATGTGTGACCACTATCCGATTCGGCTTAAAAAGTTGCTTGGCAATGTTTTTACACATTTAAAATATTTCAAACTCCAAAGGAGTTATAGGCGATTTTCAAAAGTCGTATTTTCCGGTTTTTCCCATTTTTGCTCCGATACCGTTTGACATATTTCCAATTTCCCTTTGGATTATCAATGAGCACCGAATTTAGCAACTTTGCCAAATGTAAACCTATACTCTAGGTATTATAATAAGCGAGATCCCGATGATTAAACTAAAATTTCAATCACCCTGTATAAAAAACAGAGAAATGCGTGTTATTTTAAAATGCTCGAAATACACTAAAATTAGCGAAATGTTACAAACTCTAAAGTGGTTAAGCATCCGTCAAAAAATTACGTTTAATTGCCTTTGTTTAATATATGAGGCAATAAATAATTTTTTACCACGTTACATGACTAGAAATTTAATACAAAACTGTAACATTCGCGAATATCAGACTAGGAACAAAAACGACTTTAGACTGTCGAAATTAATGAAAACAAATACACAGAACGCCTTGCACTACAAAGGGCTCGAGATTTTTAATAAATTACCTGTGGAAATTAAACAAACAACGTCAATATAAAGTTTTAAAAAAGTATGTGTACAATATGTGAAAAATAATGTTAAGATTTAATAGGTTAAGAGAATATGTACAAATAAATATAAGCAGAATTAATACGATGTAAAATTAGCTAAAAGCTAACTAAAGATTTCTTTTCATTATTATTACTGTTACAATCTTCGTTCCCGGGTTTGGAACCGCGTCTTCTTGATTTGTGTGACGTTTCGACCATTCTATCAAACGACTGAATAAAATTATTATTACTAGTTTTATTATTAATTTTAATGTTCAATTTATACGGTAATTAAAAAATTAACAGAAAAATTATTAACTTCTGCTGTTAAATACAAAGAGGAAAGAAGAATAATTTATTTCTTACACTGGTTACCCAAATAGGATGAATGGTAAATCAAAAAGTTATAAACCAAATAATATTAAACCTGTTTTTTACAACGTTGTACTGCTTGTAACTTAATACACCATATTCTACTTTGTTGCTAAATGATATTTAATATTAACACTTAACATCAACAAGAAGTGGGTAAAGTACTTGGCACGCTTTGAGCCTTCCGTTGACCCCGAATAACTAAATATTTAATTACAGCTTTCGACTCCAGAGGTGTAATTAAGCATTTTGAAGACGCCTACTCTAATAAGGAATCTTCTTAATTATGGCTATTTTCAGTTTATTCGCAAAAATGTGCTTCAAATCCGCAAAATATGTTCAGAAAATGTGCTCGACCTGTTTCTCATAAAGCTTATGAGCTAAAACTTAGATCATAAATTAATCAAAGGCTTAAAATATAACACACCTGAAAATGTAGCTGTAATTTTTAACGTTAAACTTTAAAAAGTACCGGTCTATTTTGGGAAAATCATAAACTTGCAACAACATCTATACAGGGTGCACCACGACCCTGAGATTTTTCGATAACCCCCTTCTTCCCATGGTCCTATAGATTGTCTGTGCCAAATTTGGTCAGCATCGGATGAATGGTATAGGAATGCATAAAGGACATACATACATACATTCATTTTTATATTATATATAAAAATGAATGTATGTATGTATGTCCTTTATGCATTCCTATACCATTCATCCGATGCTCACCAAATTTGGCACAGACAATCTATAGGACCATGGGAAGAAGATAGGCTATATAAGAATTCCCAAAAAAAATCGTCCGGAAAAGATATTGAGGAAAACGTGCCAAAATCTTACAACCAACATTTAAATCGGGTCGTCTGGAGCGAGAATTTCGACAAAATTTGACAATTTGACAATTTGACGTAACGTTTAAACGCTCGAACCTTCTCCGATTCGACCTTTTCGCACATGTGTCGAACCGATTCGGAATCGTCTCGCCCTCCCCGACAAGTACGTACCAAACAATCGGACCCCGAACGAGAAAAAGCGCAGGCGCGCGCATGCACTACATACTAACAAACGTCGAAAGCCTTTTTCAAAGAGCTATTAAAAATACTCGGGGGCGACTAAAAATCGCGAACTTCTTTGAAGGGTCGTATAAAGGATCGAATTTTAATATGTTAATAATTAAAACGTGCAAAAATGTTCGTACTTGCATGATGAAAACGTCGTCGCGCGCACGCACTGTTAAACTTTGACAGAATAATAGAAGCGCTCAGACCATTTTGGACCATTCTCCAATTAAGCTTTATGTGCATGTATCATACCAAATCGGAATCGCCTCGCTCTCCCCTAAACATACATACGAAACAATGCCAGTTTCGAGTTGAAGTCATATTTGAGAATATGAAAATACGATGACATTTAAAAATAAATTGATATGTAACCTAGAAATTAAAGTATGTCAAAAGACAGTACTGTCAAACTGACACCATAACCTAGAAATTGAAGTATGTCACTGTCAACGAACCGTTGAGCTGATGACGTATGCATTACAAACATCGTTGCTAAGATACGCTGTAAATGACAGTAAGACTGTTATTTGACAGTTCGTCTATCTTTATATAAAAAATCAACGCATTTTCTATTTAATTATGCCTCCCAAACGAAGAGGGATTGGTCAATCTACACCTCAAGCAAATAAAAAAAACATTACGAGCTTCAGAAGCAGATGAGCAACGGGAAGCAAGATTGGAAACGAATCGAGTACGCAATGCTCAAGCCCGTTCGTCTGAAATAGACGAGCAACGGGAAGCAAGATTGGAAAATAATCGATTACGCAATGCTCAAGCCCGTTCATCTGAAATAGACTAGCAACGGGAAGCAAGATTGGAAACGAATCGATTACGCAATGCTCAAACCCGTTCATCTGAAATAGACGAGCAGCGGGAAGCAAGATTTGAAACGAATCGATTACGCAATGCTCAAGCCCGTTCGTCTGAAATAGACGAGCAACGGGAAGCAAGATTGGAAACGAATCGATTACGCAATGCTCAAGCCCGTTCATCTGAAATAGACGAGCAGCGGGAAGCAAGATTCAAACGAAAGGTAATTTATTGCGCAAAGAGAACTTTACGCGCAAAGAGAACTTTACGCGCAAAGAGAACTTTACGCGCAAAGAGAATTCCACGCGCAAGGCGGAATCTAGCGGTGAAGGAGCCCCGAAGGGGCTCCGGAATCGCTAGTCCTTTATAAAGTTACAATGAACTCCTGTGATCTGATACTGGCGCTTTTATTAGACAAAGCACAAACTCGCGAGTTATCAGATAAGCGTCATGTAAAATCACGTTAGTATGCCAGTATGTAAAATTAGCGGCAGAGAAAATTTGACATGTGATGAGTTATTTGATACGACCTTAATTAAAGTCATTTTATCACGAATCTAGTTTAAGGCCATGCAAATGTAACTTGAAATCCTTATTATAAATTTACTTGAAAGCAAATAAGTGCTCGGTAGCAAATTTAGACCGTTCGATAATCATTACGAGAAAACAGCTTAAGAAGATAAAATTACAAACAGAATTAGACGGAGTACCGATATTGCTTTAATTTTGATTGAAGTGTTACGAAACGAGGTTTAATGAATCTTGTTTATTGAAATACAGGCATAAACAAACTCCGAAACAAGAGCGTTTAGTACGTCGTCAAATTGCAAAAATATAAACACTACAAGTTGCACCTATTTCGTTAATTATTTGATCAGTTTACAATTAAAAACTACTGAAACATTGTCGACAATAAGAAAATTATACACAACATAAAAATTAAAGAAATAACAAAAATTTGTTGTGATAGGGGAGAACGAGTTGTGCATAAATTAAATCTAAGACATTCACTAAAAATTAAACAAATTAAATTTCCATAGTGCTGAAGTGTGATGCACCTCAAAGGCAGTTTTGGATAAATAAATACCTAATATATATTGGACTTGCTTAAACTGAACAACTTATGAAGTATTGGTGCTATTAGCAGATACATGTTTTATTTTATTTGTTGTTGAGTTGTGTTGGGCTGACTTTTTTCCATGTTTTTTGTGTTGTGCTAGATTTTTTATGTCTTTCCATTTGATGTTTCTGTCTGTTACTGCTTTTTTAACTTCGTCTTGCCAGGTTTTTCTCGGTCTACCTCTCTTTTTTTTCCCTGTGATCTTGCTTCATAGGCTTTTCTGGTTAACTTTTCTTCTTTTATCCTATAAATGTGACCCAACCATCCCATTGGTATTTTTGTTTCAACAGATTTTATCTTTAATTGTTCTCTAGATGTTTCATCTCTGATTCTATCTTTTTTTGTTTTTCCTTGGAGTTTTCTTGTAAATCTCATTTCTGCTGTATTCACTCGGCTACTATTTTTATTTGTGAGTGTCCACGTTTCACTTCCGAATAAAAGTGCCGGAGTTCTACCTTTTTAACCACTTCCACTTTTGTTCGTTTTGGGACTTTTCTATTTCTGAAAAATGTTGTTCCTAAACGATTAAATATTCTTCCCACATTTTCTGTCCTTTCGCTTATTTCCTTGTCTATTCCTCCATTTTTCTCAATGATCACTCCTAAATATTTAAAGCTTTCTACTTTTTCCAACCTAAGCCCATTTAAAGTGATGTTATGCCATTTGTTCCCCGTTGTAACGATCATAGTTTTAGTTTTTTTTTTTGTATTTATCTTCATCTTGATTTTTCTCAATTCCTGGTTTACAGTTTTTGGATTATGTTGCAGATTCTTTTCTGTTTTCGCGACTGAAACCATGTCTTCTGCGAACAATAGCTGAGTTATGTTTATTTTTTCCATTTACCAGTTGTCTAGGTGAAACCGTCTCATTTTTTGTTTTACTTCTTTAATTACCCCATCTATGACTACTGAGAATAATAATGGGCTGAGCACGCATCCTTGTTTTAGCCCCTCTTTTGTTTCAAACTCTTCTGATTCTTCATTTTGTGTTCTTACAATATTTACTGTTTTTTCGTACATCGCTTTTATTATGTCGACTGTTTCTATTTCTATTGCCTTCCTTCTTAGGCCCCTCCATACGTCTTTTCCTTTCTTTTGATTTTATCGAAAGCATTTTCCAAGTCTATATACAGGGTGTCACACAAAAAACGCCGCAAGCTGTAACTCCGTTGTTTGTGGTCCGATTTTGGTGAACAAAAAAATAAATGAAATGTCTCCTCAAGCACTATAAACTGAATTGGATTTAATTTTTTTTTAAGTTGAACCTAAATGTCTAACGATAGTCAATATTTTTTTCCAAATGGCACCATCTATTTTTTTACTTAATCTGGTAGACATTTTTTTTCTGAATTCGATGATGTAATTATAAATTAAGTTTAGTGCAAAACTAATAAGAAATAAAAAATAAAAGTTTAACTACAAATAAGGTAGGTTTCACAAAATTTTCAAGGGTGCCGTGGAAAACAAAAATATCTTAATCAACAAATGTCATTTAAATACCACACTGACGTTTAAATGACATTTGTTGATTAAGATTTTTTTCTTTTCCACGGCACGTTTGAAAATGTTTGTGAAACCTAACCTATTTCTGTTAAACTTTTATTTTTTATTTCTTATTAGTTTAGTACTAAAATTAACTTATAATTACATCACTGAATTCAGAAAAAAAAGGTCTACCAGACTTAGTAAAAAAAAATAGATGGCGCCATTTGGAAAAAAAAATTGACTATCGTTCGACATTTGAGTTGAACTTGAAAAAAATTGAAATCCAATTGAGTTTATAGTATTTGAGGAGCCATTTCATTTACTTTTTGGTTCACCAAAATCGGACCACAAACAACGGAGTTACAGCTTGCGGCGTTTTTTGTGTGACACCCTGTATGTGCAGATAGGTACATGTACATACATGTAAATATCAATAAAACTTGAGATTTGGGACTGAAAATTAATTCTATAATTGTTATTTCTAAACACTACTATCTGAAGGATGAATAGTAAAGAACAACAAATTAAATCTAAATAACGTAATATTTAACATACAATGACTTTACTTAATGTTTTGTGCTCTGATTTAAACTTTATAGTATACGAACAATGTTAAATTTCAACTATAGATGTAGCATTTACTTTGCTAAAAAGCAAAATGGATTCTAATTTCTAATAATTCTACGGTGATGTGCTCTAGTGGTGATTATGTCATGGTGGTCTGAAGCTTAAATTTCACACGGTCATCTTTTAACAGTAAACCTAAATATTGAGGTAGAAAAACGCCACCATAATATCGAAAGCTTATTAGAAAAACAGCTTAAGAGCCTTAAGCTTTTATACCGGGTGATTCAGTTTAACTGTCGCACCTCCATAACTTTTTAATTATTGAAAATAACCCCAACAAACCTTATATTTTTGGAAACGGCGACAAATTGTTATCTCTACGATAACGTCAAATGTCAAATCCGGGTTAGGCAATTGTATTTTTTTTTTAAATTACATAGTGGACATGTTTTTGTTGATTCGGGTTGAGAATTTAATTCTGAATCCGACCATATATTAAAAAAGTATGCATACATTAGAAAATTTTTGAGAAAAATCAGTTTAAAGTTTATTTAAATTATAGCGAACAGTCTATTTAACAACAAAAAACGATAAAATCTTAAAAATTATACTATAACTATCAATGAAAATGTATTAAAAATTTATTTAAAAAAATTTAAAAAAAATAATAATAATAATAAACGTCCACATAAAAAATTAGACTTTTATTTCAAGCAGTTACAAATAGAGGACGCGAAGGGCGGCCAATTTGAATACATTAAAGTCTAATTTTTTCTGGTGACGTTTATTATCTGTTTTTATTGTTATTTACAATTAATTATTAATACGTTTCCATGGACAGTTACTTATAATTTTTAAGATTTTAAATAGACTTTTTGTTTGCTATAATTTGAATTACCTTTGAACTGATTTTTCTTGAAATTTGTTTTATGTATGCATACTTTTTTAGTACATAGTCGGTTTCAGAATTGAATTCTCTATCAGAATCAACAAAAACATGTATACTATAGGTTTGTTCCGACAAGCTTGCTGACAGTACGCCGCACTATTAGAGTGTGCGCAGTATCAATATCGCGTTCCAACACAGTCTCTGATAGTTCACCGGACGGTTTAATCGGCTGTTCCATCATTACAAAACTGATACATGAACTAGTCAGTGTACTGTCAGAACAGTTCTTGGATGACAGCGTGTACCAGCATTTGGATTTTTACACGCAAGCGCTGTTCATAACTAACGTGAGCTCAGCTAGCTATGCATCGCTTCCCAACCCCACTGAGTGCTAAATTCTTAAGGTGTTTACCCTAGCGATGCGTAAATTTGTATGAACCCAATAGACGCAAATGTCATTTACAGTTAGGCCAGTCGTAAAAGCGTCCCCAACAACGGCTAATACTGGGCAGTAAATTTCTTAGTACATAGTTCACGCATGCGAATAAATCGGTTCATGAACTAATTTGTCACCGTTTCCAAAAATATAACGTTTGTTGGGGTTATTTTCAATAATTAAAAAGTGCGACAGTCAAACTGAATCACCCGGTATAATCTAAACTAACTTCAAATCTTTGACATATACAGGGTGAGTCATTAGTGGCGGATCGGTCGATTGTGGCTAAACGGTTTGAGATATAAAGTTGATTCAAACGGTATTCCATACAGTTTTTTCTTCCGAACACGATAAAAATATTTTCAAATATACAGGGTGAGTCACCTCTCTGGAACCAATAGCAACTTTTATATTTCAAATACAACACCCCATTTTTTATTTAATATTCTTGACCGCCTTCATTTTAGCTTTACATCGATATAAAACAATATAGGTTTTTATGCGGCTTTGTCACTAAAAAAAAATAATTTTCAAAATTTTTCAAGGTTTTAAGTCTTTATTTAAAAAACTCTCCTGAAGTCATTTTTCGAAGCACAGACTTGTAATTTGGTAAGGACATGCAGAAAACATTGCTCTATTAGCTCGATACGAAAAAGTTTGAATCACGCATACAGGGTGTTCATAAATAGGTGACAACTTTCCTGATTTTCAAAAGCTCGTAATTCAATTTTTTCAAATGCAAACCCCTGTATTTTCTTATGTCATCGAATTCGTCTTTAAGAGAGCTTCATTTTTTATTAAGTATGTCCTATACCCAAAACTCATACTTTTCGAGATATTCGACATTTGTTTTTTCTAATCGTTATTAAAGCAAATAGAGTGCCGTGGAAATCGAAAAAGCTGACTGTTCACTTCACTAACGCCAAAAACTTCATTTATTTCTTGAACTAAAGCATTTCCACAATTAATTTCACCGCCAATTTTTACACACCCTGTATATATATAATCAAATTCCCATCTACCCGTAGGTGCAGGGATGTGTGCATATCTATGTACTATGCACGAATTTGCACCATTGTTTTTTATTCTGTGCCATTTCTTTTGCTTCGCGCCATGATTTTCCTTACTTCTCCAAAATTTTCATACCGCCTTTTCCCACGTTTCTCTCGGTCTTCCTCTTTTCCTCCTTGTTTGTACTCTTGCTTCCCACACTCTCTTTACCTGTCTTCTTGCGTCCATCCTCTGTAGATGTCCCCACCAACTCAGTTGCCTAGTTTCTATGAATTGCAAGATAAATTCTACTTCTAATTCGTTTCTAATTTGTTCGTTTCTTATTCTGTCCGTTCTTGTTACACCTCTTACTCTTCTTAAAAATTTCATTTCGGCAGCTTGTATTTTACTTTTTTTTTAGCTAGTTGTTAGTGTCCAGGACTCGCATCCAAAAGTCAATATTGGTCGGAATATTGTGCGGTATACATTTATTTTAGTCTTTTTTGATATCTCTTTTATTGACGAACGTCTTGTCGATGGCATGGTATGTTTTCATTGCTTTTTCTATTCTCTTGTTAATTTCCACTTCCTGTAGTCCTGTCTTCTCGATTACTATTCCAAGGTAGTCAAAACACTGTAGGGTTTCAATTTTATCTCCTTCAATTTCTATGTTTATGTTCTCGTTTCCTTCGTTTGTCGTCATCACTTTTGTTTTCTTGTGATTTATTTCCATTCCATTTTCTTCTAATGCTTTTTTCCAAATTTCTGTATTAGTTTTGAGATCTTTTACATTCTCTGCCATAATGACTACATCGTCTGCGAACGCACACTCTGCTATTTCGACCTTCTGTAAATTCTTATAGCCTACGAATAAACTTTTTACTTTTTTTTGGCACTTCTTAATGATATTGTCCATAAATATTGTAAACAATATTGGGCTCATTCCTCCCCCTGGTCTTAATCCATCTTCTGTATTCCGATTTCATGTTTTTCGTTACCACGCGGTTTATTGTTTTCTTATACAAGCATCTGATATTTCTTATTAGTTTATTGTCTACCTTTCTTTCTTCAAGGATCTCCCAAACTTTTTGTCTAGACACTTTATCGAATGCTTTTTGTAAATCTATAAATGCGAAGTATGCTTTTTCTCTTTTTAGTTGTGTTTTGGTAATAATCTGTTTAATTGTGAATATGTGATCCTGAACAATCCTACCTTTTCTAAATCCACTTTGTGATTCTGTTAATGTCTTATCTAATATTTTTGTTAGTTTCTGTGATAGTATTTGTTCTTACAATTTTAGTGCTGTGCTGAGAAGCATTATGCCCCTGTAATTATTGCAATATTTGCTGTTCCCCTTCTTAAATATAGGCAGTATCATACCTATCTCCCAGTCCTTCGGTATTATTTCTTCGGACCATGCCTTGTTCATGACTTCTAGAAGTAGACGTGTTCCTTGGGGTCCCATATTTTTTAACATTTCGCTTGTTATCCTGTCATGTCCTGGTGTTTTACCGTTTTTTAATTTCTTTAATCCTTGTTGTAGTTCTTCTATTGTGATGCCGTCTTCCTGTTCTTCTGTGTTGAGTGTTGAGTATTGTGAATAGAAAAGTTTTATTTCTACTAAATTTAAAATGCCACAAACAAGTTTATATGGGTTGTAGGTATATCAAAAACACTAACAGCAAATGCGGCATACTTCGCTTTTGTACTTTCAGAAATTAATATTGCTCAGGTAGAGTCTCACTCTAGAGACTGTTCTTTCTTCTTTTTACATTTTATGCAAACTCTTATTGTAACAACATTTTTATATTAGGAAATTAATCAACGTCATGAAAGTATTTCGAGTAAAAGGTCATAAATAAAATGAGGTTTTAAAACAGTTCACCGCGTTAAGTTAAAATTATTTAAACTTTGTGTAATTACATAGATTGTGTCCACCTAGTGCGTGTTTTCTTCATATCTGATTTATTATAAAGAATAAAACACTATTTTTCTATCAAAATTTGTTGGATGGAGATCATTAGTTATATAACCTAAATTTATTTTCAGTCATATCGATTGTTTTGTTACCGCGCACCGATAACTAACTATTTTACTTTAAATGCAATTGAAGGAAACAAACTGCCTCCTAGGTAACTCTTCTCTAGGAACGAATCGCTGGCTTCACTCTCTCTATTAAAATCATTGAATAGTACTTAGCATTAATAGTTTTTAGTTCTTTGAGAAGTAACGATAAAATTCGAAATAACCTAGGAGTAAGGCCCTATGCACACGGAGCAACTCAAAACAAACGCAACTGGTTTGTGATTGAAATTACTAACCGGTTACAAACTCATTAGTGATGTAGCTCCACACACGGGGCAACTCAGAACTGATCGAAATCTGCAGTTTCTGTGTTGTGTGTGGTCATGGATGGTGGAACATCACAAACTTTGTGGGCTAAAAATTCGTTAGATGGCGATAAGTTTAAGAACCTCTGCTTGCACTGGGTGGAATCTTATTTTGAACAAAACTGACTTAAAAATTCGGTTTAAAACATTCTTAAGCCCGTGTGACACGGTACGGTATAGTTTTCTATATAGAAATCTGTACCAAATACTATACAGAAAATCTTATATCGTGTCATACAGGTTTTTCGTACAAAATTCTGTATAGTTTCTTGCACAGAAAATACTATACGACTTTTCCTATTTCCATATAAGTTTTGATATAGAAAGTGCGTGCTACAGATGCGCATTCAGTTCGTGAATAATAGCGGCTGATTTTGAACATCTGCAGCTAAAGGAAATAAAAGCAATAGAAATTCCTGAACAGTTAATTCTTGGTAATCCGAAGTAGGATGATGTTATTGTTTAAAATGGCAATTACAAGGGATAAATACCTTGTTTTAGAGGGAGTGCATATAGGTAGAAGTACAGATTACAAAGAAATAATTGATAGGGGTGGTAATGGCATATGGCTCGAATGAGAATGCGGCAGAAGAGGATAACAGTAGTGGTATACTACGGTTCCTGCGACAGTTCGATTACATGTCCATCCGGAGCTTACTATGATCGATGTTTGAAGGTCGCGAAGAAGTCTTTCAAGGTCGTCGACAATGACCAGAGGGTGGTTGCTGAAGGAGTCTTTGGAATGTTTCAGCAACCACCCTCTGGTCATTGTCGACGACCTTGAAAGACTTCTTCGGCAACCCCAAAAAACACACCCTCAAACATTTCAAAGACTCCTTCAGCAACCACCCTCTGGTCATTGTCGACGACCTTCAAAGACTTCTTCGCGACCTTTAAACATCGATCATAGTAAGCTCCGGATGAATATGCCATCGAACTGTCGCAGGAACCGTAGTATACCACTACTCTTATCCTCTTCTGCCGCATTCTCATTCGAGCCATATGCCACTACCACCCCTATAAATTCTTTCTTTGTAATCTGTACTTCTACCTATATGCACTCCCTCTAAAACAAGGTATTTATCCCTTGTAATTGCCATTTTAAACAATAACATCATCCTACTTCGGATTACCAAGAATTAACTGTTCAGGAATTTCTATTCTCGCATTCTGTTTGGGTCTTATCTGTGTTTATACTGTTTAGGCGCATGTGCATGGTTAGTAAATTGTATATAAAATATGTCTCCGTGTCACACACAGTTTCAAACGTTTGGAATTCTATATCGAAATCTGTACAAGAAAAACAATACAAGATATTCTCCCCGCTGATGCAATCGGCCGAACAAGCAACTGGTTGGTGATTCAAGTCCAAAACGAGTTGACAGGTTGAGTTGCCTACAACTGATTGCCAACGCGTTACCGACTGGTTTGTAACGAGTTGCCCCGTCTGCAGTGTCCCATTCAATTACACAGGTTGCAACTCATTGCGGACCGGTTGGTGATTTGCGTCGGTGATCAGTTTGTTTTGAGTTGCTCCGTGTGCAGAGGGCCTAACAGATATTGAGAAAAAGATGGAGACGAATCAATTAAGATGGCTTGGACATCTACTACGCATGCTAGACAGTAGATACGCGAAAATAGGATGGAAAATGAAGATGGAGGGAACAAGAAATAGAGGAAGACCAAGAATAAAATGGGAAAAAGAAGTGAGGCAGAGACTAAAAGAAAAAGGAGTCAGCTGGAGAGATGTGCCACAACTAGCTAACGATAGGCAGGAGTGGAGAAACATAACAGAAATAGAAAAGCATACCTTGACACCGAAAGGTACAAGAGGAACCGATTAAGAAGAAGTTCTTTGAGAAAATCGAGGTAAAAAATCCCAAAAGAAAGTGACCATAATTTTCCCAGGTGAAAATGTCGTTTTGGCTTTCCGTGGTAGTGGTGAGCTTGAATGTCGCCATTACATGCTTACTCGTGTTGACGCTGGAGTGAAGTAGTGAACAACCCATATTTCATCACAAGTTGCTATGGAGTCTAAAAACTTGTATCCGTCCTTTTCATAACGCTGCAGAAGACTGCAACCAATCCTCGTTCTTTGTGTTCAGGCATAAAAAGATTGGGAACCCACCTGGCATTCACCTTTCTGAATTTAAGACGATCTTTAGCTTATGTTTTCACACTACCAACACTTATTTTAAGTTTCTTAGCGATTTCTCTGACGGTGATTATCCGATCGTCTCGAATTAGTGCATCAACTTTGTTGTTCAGCTTGTCTTCATCGGTTGAGGTTCTCAGCTGACGAGCATGTGGTTCATATTTAACTCTTACCCGGTCTTTTTTAAAAGACTAGCACCAATCATACACTCTAAATTGAGAAAGACATCCCCAACCTGATTTCTAAGTTTCGAATAAATCTGAGACATAATGACACCTCCTTTAGTGAAAAATCTATGGTAATTCGCTGCGCTATATGCTGTTGTAAACTTCTTGCTCCGACATGTTGATTACAACTAACAAGGATGATGGAAAGAGAAACTAGCACTAGCACTACTATTAAAAGGTCCAAACATGTCAGTGTTGTTTGTCCAGTGAGTCAGGAAAATTCCTTATTATATTTGAACGTTCCTCGTAATTGATCTTTTTGGGGAGTAAAAAACTAAATCACAATAATTTTTACTTGTATCCAGAACAGTTTCAGAACAAACTTTTCACAAAAATCGTGTAATTAAAAACACTCCATTTTTGTTTGAGAGTTTTTACCATTACATTCTCACTCTTTTTGTTTTTGCAAAACCGTATTACAACCACTTTTGATGAAGCGATAACTGAAATTAAAAACACTGAAAAGCTTAACGTCCCTTTCAAAAGCCGGTAATTTTATAACTCATTTGACAGAATGGGAAACACTCGTCTTCCGAAAATTAGATTAATCCTTATTTCCATGACTGCTGCACGTTGTATTTACAACCAGAGTTCGATCGTGAATTTCTACACAACAATTTTCTGATTATCATCACAATGCCACAGTGCATCTTGCTTTCGTTTCTATTTACAGCAATAAACGCAAACGAGACAGAGATACGGGTACAGGTTGATAAAATAAGATGATAAGTTTGAAGTTAATCAGATCAGTAAGCAAGGTACTGTAATTCAAAATTTACATCACAATTGTGGTGTGATAGAACGCTTTTAAAACACCTACATTTCATAAACGATGCATAAATTGGCGACTTCTCAAACGCAGACGACACCGACTAAGTTTATCCGTGCATAAATTGAAAAATTTGCAGATTACAACTATAAAATAAAAAACCTATGTTGCTTAGTTTAACGATGCTACTAAACAGAATTGACTTTTATTTCTATTCTGTAAATCAATTGCTTATTAGCATTTAAAGAAGCAAAAACTATTAAAGAGAAAAAACATGTATTTGCTCTCCGCGTGTGGTGTTATTCGGTGGCTGATTTTGTATAGTAGCGAAAGTGAAGTTTGGGTTTACTTGTCCTCTGCAAAATTTGGTAGCAAGAACAGTGGTGGGAAAATTTTTAAAGTAAGATGCGATCTAAATACCTGATTAAAATAATCGAAAAATAACAATAAAATGTAAAACCAATTTGTTTATTTAAACTATATTACTAAACAGAATAGACTTTTATATCTATTCTATAAATCAAATAGTTATTAGCTCTTAAAAATGCAAAAACTGTTTTTAAAAATATATATATTTGCTGTTCGTTTATGTGGTTATCTGGTGGGTTTAATATCATGTAGAAGTTTTCTTGCTTTATTTTAAATTTGTTACAAGTAAATAGTAAAGACAATAAATCAGCCAACCAAACATTGATAAATCGATAAATAGTTTAATAAAATACATATAATAGATATCTCGTAGTCATCAATCTATGAGAAACAATAATTTTTTAAATTTTTATATTGTATTTTTTTTAAATTTTAACTGATCACATATTATTTTAAATATGTGATTTATTAATCTGTTAAATATATTTTTTTTTTATTTAGTCGTAACTCTTACCGTTTACGAGATCCCCATAGTGGCCCTCGAAAAACGAGAACCCTGTATAACACACACCTCTCATTTTAATTTAAGTAATAGCATATTTACTTAATTATACTTCTTCGCTATACAGGTTTTTCCAATCTGCATAAATGTTTATGGTTATTTCTGTTAATATTAGTACTACCAAGGCTATACATGAAAAACTATAGTTTTAAAAGTTTTTTATGTAGTACGGTTAGTTTGGATTCATGGCAAATAAATATTTTCTCATGAAATTTGGTACAAACCCATTTGAGGGCATCCCGAATCCAATGGTGTAGTCAGATTTTAGATAAAAAAATTGCTAAACAAATTTTGCCAATTTTGTCATCGAAAAAAAAAGTCATAGTAGGCTTTGTGGGTGTAAACTGAATTTTAAAATAGGGTGCCTAAGTACAGTTTTTAGATGCTTTATCATTTTAAAAAAAGTTTATGAAAATCTGACCATAAATAAACTTTTTATGTAGAAATATAAAAATTATTGAGAACATACCTATAAAACAATTGTTTTTAGGCCAGGTCGCGAACTTTTTAATCCACCCACGTACAAATTTATTTAAATTTATTTGTGAGTAAATTGAGTTACATTAAAATACGAAGCTTTTACAGTACCTACTTCGTAGAATAAAATTGCATTTTACGCTTCTACAGGTAGAAACCGAATATGGTAATTTACACATGTAAAATATTCCACATGTTATTCATACATCGATTTAAAAAAAACCTTTCATGGAATTTGTATAGTACGCCTGATTGCAGTAGAACTATTACGAAAATAATTGAAAAGAAGCACATTCATAAAGCTTTCAAATATTATCTGATTTGATCATAACAAGAGACTCTCGCTCTGCGTTAGTAGATTTATTGTTTATAAGTGAATTTTAAACTAAATGAGTACTAAAATAAATTATTTAAATAACTAAAAGATTTATCAATTGTACAGTTTGCTTTACAGCATAAATATGTTTGGCATACACGCAAATTGTATGCCAAATAAGGATTAAATATACATTTTAGAGAAATTTATTACTTAACCAAAGGAAATATTCTAAAAATAATTGTTAATAAGTGAACAATGTTAATGCATTCCTAACATATTTATTATTATCTACCTATTTTTTTAAATTAAATCCCTTTAATAGTAATTTCATGCGGTTTACTTACGGGCTTCCAAGGAAAAAGGGACAAAGACAATTATTTACCATGCCGATTAGGATTTGTTTTAAATTAAATATTTGTTTTTTTCCATTTTTAACAACAATTGTTTCAAAAAAATCCCAAGTGTTATACAATGTCGAATTCAGGAAAAAATGCTCTACAAATTGGCGTTAAAATCAGATATAGCGTCCATAAGAAAAAATTGACCTGATGATGGTTTTAAAAAAACGAAACGTCGCACGGAAAATATAATTAGGGAATTTGATTCCTTGCAAAAAGTGACCATGAAAAGTTTTAACAGAAATTAAATTCGACATCAAATGAAAAAGTTACGGGCAAAAAACAAAAACCCTTTTTTACTTTTTTCCCTATATCTCAAAACTAAAAGAGCTAGATAAGTTCTGTTTGCATCAAATTATTAAGCACCTGAATATACAACTTTGCCCTAATTTAACCGAAGTCGTAACTCTTACCGTTTACGAGATCCTCATAGTGGCCCTCGAAAAACGAGAACCCTGTATGTGTATAGTCAATAATGCCTTTGTATTTGCATGCACAGTGTCTATTTTTTAGTAATATGATTACAGTCTTTACTTTCATGTATTTATAATATTCAAGAGTTAATAAAAGATAAAACCCCACAATAATTTAGGTAACTTTAGCAAGTGAAGTTACCTATGTTTACTTTATTATTATACAAATTTAGTATTCCTTAAAGTTATGTAATGCTCGCGAGAGCCTACACTCTAAAATTACAAGGTTGAAAAATTGTTTTGAACTTTTTTTTTGCAAGATTATAGGGCTGATATTTTTTGGAATACTTAACTTTAACTATTTACATATAAAACGTCAAGAATAATGTATTGGTTTGCTATTACTGCTGTTGCAAAAAGTAATTTTACTCAGACGAAGGGTAATTTTTTAGTTCAATAAATAAAAAATTATTTCTTTAATGTATTACTTACGCGTGTTTATTGTGCTTCGTTTATATTTTGGTGTATGGTGAATTGTGAATTGTGGAAGTGGGATTAGTTCGGTCGAATCTCGTAATCCTTTCATTAATGACTAAATACTCCATATCTCTAATTTCTATAATATACATTTGTAAATTGTGCACGATAAGCTCCTAAGCTTCTTTGGGTAATTAAAACTGTGGGTGAAAAATGCAGTTTGGTTGAATATTAATAAATATTTAATCCAAAGTGTTATGCAATTTTTGCAGCACAATTTTTATAATTACACATTTAAAACAACTTTTTCATGCATAATTACAGTGATAATTTAGCTGAAAGTTTTTTTGTACTTATTCTTATCTATTTAGAGATTTTTATCGTTTAAAATAGTTTATATGAAAGTGACTAAAAAGTTTCAAGATCAATAAATTTGTGGGAATTACCATGCTCCAGATACAGTCAGTTTAAAAATCACCTGATATTGCAAAAATTCTTGAACGATTAGACGAACACCGCCAAAATGTTGTCAATTATTTATATTTCACTTTAAAGCAATTTCAATTTTTATACATCAACAACTTGGAATATACCTACAGAGACTCATAGGAGTCCGCAGAAAATTATCCAGGGGTAGGCAAAGCTTTTAAAGGACTGCAGTAAAATATTAACGAACTTTTAATTTGACCCTCTTTAATTTGGTCATTAATGGAATACTCGATTCCAGGGAGGGACAAGTGCCCCGTTTGCACTCCCCTGTGAACGCCCATGCAGAGACTTATCTTTTACTAAAACCTTTAACACTCCAAAATGGTAAATTTGAAACATTTTAGGAATCTATAAAGTTGTTATTCAATTATTTGCAGGGACTGAGAACTGAACGAAAACAAAAGCTTTAAACGAATTTAACAGAAATTTTTATTGGAACCCAAAGAAAACGAAGTTATTATTTTTCGTCCGAAAACGAAAACGAAATAAATAATTCCTAAAACCGGCTTTTACCGGTTTTATCACTACTTAATTTAATTTCATCGAACACAAACGCGATTTTACCGTCTATGCTTGGAAGACTTCAACAAGGCAGTAAAATATCTCACTTAAAATAAGTGAGCTTCACTTTTCTCCATATACATATATGTATTAACAACTTTATTGCTAATACTTGTAATATCGTGCAACACAAGTAACGGTACAGATTCTCTCTTTCAAATTTGTTGAAAATGAAAAGAGATTATGCAACAATACTATCAAAATGTACTCTCGGCGTTACCAACAGTACGCTTTTCAATTTATATCACAAAGTACTTTTAGTAATACTCATTGGAAAGCCTAGGTAATGTAGGTATTTAGGTCTTTTAACATTAAGCCAATCAAAAACAAATTACTTAGTTTTACTCCAAGCTAGTGTAAAAGGAAATCACACAGGAGAAATAATTATTTGCAATGGAAAAAAATTAAATCTTTAAGTTGATATCCATTAAACGTTATGCAATATTAAAGTCAGTTTCTTCATTTTAAATCAAAAGTATTAGCATTTTCGCCAGGAAGTCTTCATAATCTTTTAAAATGCTTTCTTAAATAATCTTCTCAGATACTACACGACAAGATTATTTAAAAGCGCAAGGAGTGCCTTTTAAAGCCGATGTTACTATTGCATAGCGTTAATGGATGTCAATGTCAATTATAATGGTTTAATCCATTTAAGAGTAGCTACTTGTTCCCTTTGCCAAGTTTTCATATGGTCTTAGAGCGCAGATACTTTATTTTCGATGTGTATTACAAAGGTGTTCTTGCTATTTAGAATTTTCAAGTTATGGGAGTGAGTCAAGAGATAAGGGGAAGTATGGCGTAATATCCGCACTGTTAGACGTCCCTCCAAGATACAATTTAATGTAGTTGTTGAACAATTCCTTTATCTTATATCAGTGGTTTCCAACCTGTGGGGTGCGCCCCTCCTAGGGAGCGCGAGACTAATGCAAGGCGGGCGCGCAGCTGTTACCACAATATTATTTTTGAATACAAACAAACAAAAAGAACTTTATTTATACAGAATATCATTTCCGGTTTTTGAGTTATTTTACAAAATATTTTTGAAAACGGTTCTGAGGTTGTCTTAAAAAACTGCACATTTTTTATTTAACCGTTTGTCTATCTCGAATATTAAACGAGATACCCTTGTAATCCCATCGAATTTGGACCACCCTGTACATAAAAATCTACAAATTTTTTCGAAAAATATTTTTGTACCATCAAGTATAATAACCGGGTTATTAACAAAAAAAAGCTCATTTTGATCTTTGTTTATTATCTAGATCTAGAGTGCCTTGGAACTTTTTTAAACCATTAAAGCAGTGGTTTCCAACCTGTGGGCGCGCAAAGGGCAAGAGGGCGCGCAGCTGTTACCAAAATGTCATTTTTGAATACAAACAAACAAAAAGAACTTTATTTATACAGAATATGGTATATTGCTTTGTAGCCCATAAAATAATTATTATATCAGAACAGTATTTATGAAATCGGATTGTTACTAAAAGTGAAGGGGACGCAAACATTTTTTAAGAAAAAGGGGGGCCGGGTGAGCAATAAGATTGGAAACCACTGTCTTATAGGTTCTTGCGATGTTAAGGCTGTGAAGTGATCTTTAGCGGACACTGTATTTTATAATGTTTAAAAATTAACTTTAAGGACTAAATAATAATAGTAGTAGTTTTTATCGGTTCTTAAGCCTCTTTGGATTTAAATTATTAACGCATTTTTTTCTTGTCGTTTCATCAATTAAATTGACGATATCAATTCACAAGTCATTGCAAATTATTTCCGTTAACTTTAAATTATCCTCCGCCTTTTTGCTATTACTGTGATATAGGATAACAAGTTAAGATGTTATCCCAACTTTGGAAGTTTTTGGTTTCAAAGAAGAGTGCACTTTGAGGCTTTGGAAGTAAACATAAGCTTTGATATTCAATATTTGTGCTCATTTATGCAGTGTTATAAATGGCGTTCGTAAACTAAAGCGATACGCTAACAGAACTTACTAGGATTCTTTTGAAATTTTACATTGTTACACTAATAATACAATGATATGATACCAGTACGTGATACATATCAAAACCTGACATTTACTTGGTGTATTACAAACTTTCCCGAAACTTAATACCGCCCACCGTATTATAGCTACGTGATATCTTTATAACTTTTTAAATTTTAATTAATGTGGCATACAGCTTCGTACCAAATTGTTATTATGTTAAAAATAAAGCGTGAAAATAAAATTGATTTTATTCACTGCTATTAAAACTTGGTTGATGTCGGTGATTCGGTTAGTATGTGAAGGTCCTAACTTTTTCTGTAAGGAACAACTTTAAAAAAAAGTATAAATGCTAATTTTTCGTGTTTTGTTTATATATTTTGGTCGCGTGATCCGATTTTTCAAGAAAATTATCAAGCATTCCATGAGAACTACCGATTAATGTCATATAAAATAATAAAGCTCATTTAAAACTTTAAAAACGCCAGCTTATATTATTATTAAGGATAAAAATAAAAATGTAACAGATCCCTACTTTTAAAAGTTAGTTTAAAAGTTAAACTACATTTTTGTAATACATAAAAGTTATTTCCGAAACTTATTTTTAAGCATAATAAAACGTTGAAAACTTTAAATTTTTTTGATAAAAAACCTATCAATAGTATTATTATTTTGTGTAATATTTTCAACAATTTACGTATAAAACTCGTTCGATGACAATGAAATTTAAAAAACCATGTTAATCTTTATTACAAGTATCAGTATGTGTATTGGTTTGCAGTTATTTAACTTGTTCATTCTCGTTTGATTATTGTATATTTCTTTGTATTATACTACTGAAATTGACCCAATTTTATGAAGAAAATCAGTTTCGTCAGTTATTTTCATTCTTATAGATAAGTTTATGTTGTCATTACGATTTACTTATTTAATTCAATGTTTTACAAAACTTTTACATAAATTACGACAAGGTACGCGCCTCACTTAAGCTTGTAGTTCTAATTAACAATTTGTCATTGTGATTATATTGGACTTTTTCTTACAATCAGGGGTTTGGAGCGGAGCAGTGGAGCAATGGGTTTTTGCCCGGAACAGGGGCGGAGTCCGGAACAAATAATTTTGATTGCTCCACTGCTCCAGTTTATTATGTATCTGCAATTTTTTCAACCTTTGAAGATCAATTATTTGTTCTTTCAAACATTTACATATATTTAACTTCCCTTGTTTGTTAAGGTCAAATATTGTAATTTTTGACCATCTTCCACATATCCGATAAAATTAAAACTTTTTAAAAAATAAAAACTATTACAAAACCTTTTTTTTTATTTAACAATATTTGGAGCATGGAGCGGAGCTGCATCAGGTATTCTGACGCTGGGGGGACCTGGAGCGGAGCAATTAAAAAACTGAACTGCTCCAAACCCTGCTCACAATGATTGAATAAAGACACGATGAAAACCTATATTGATATGAATTTATCTAAAATTGGAGCGGTATTTTTTCCCTATTTATTTCCGGTTGAGATATTCTTCGAATTTTATACCAGCGTTAGTTTTTTTGTGCGGTTATTTTTCTCAATAATAATTTCTGGTAGTGTTTAAAATTTAAATACATAATTAAAATCAATAACTATTTGATTTTTTGTGTGTATTTGACTAAACAAAACACAATCGCTGTAGTAATTGGCAGTTTATAATTTTTCCTAATTGTATTTTAATATTTTTTGACGAAAAGCAATTGTTTTATGAGTATTAAATTAAAAATGAACCTTCTGTCAATTTGTTTCTGTTAAGCACGTACTTCAGGCGTTTCAATTTAATGCTTACAAAATAATATTTCGTTGAAAAATAATAAAACACAATTAGGCAAGTTATAACCTGTCAATTACTT